>CM021100.1:616549883-617006070 GCA_007115665.2 Sequoiadendron giganteum | reverse complement strand
TGAAAGGATACATACTTTGGAGTCATGTAACATAAAAGACTCTATAAAATTTGGTCCTTAGGAAGCTTAGGTCAGTTGTTATTATTGTGCAACTAAAGGATGATTTCAAGTTAGTTTTACAATTACACCTAAAATCCAAGGAGGTTGCACAATGAGTACATGATGGATCAAATTATGAGAATAGTGAAATATATTAAATTTGATTTCTCTTTTAAACTTCCTTATTTCTTTTGATAGAAACAAAACAAAATAATGTTGTTTACAACCAATAAATAAATATTATTTCATATCTAAATGTATTAACCTAATAAGTACTTATATTCATTCCCTAGGTGAGATAATATGGTTTTTCTAGCATACTAAGGGAATCTTAAATAACTATAAACATAGTACTATATTCTAAAAAATGATGATAAAAATAGGAAATTGGAGAAATTTAAAATCTAGACAAGGTATTAAAAGCCACCTATAGTTTAAATTCCCACATGAATCATGGGTAAGTGCACCAATCTATGACACAATTTTGGCTCTTAAGATGCAACTTTTTTTTCTGAAATCAGCAAAATCTGATTTGCACGAGAAAATGAAGATAGTTACGCTCAAAATTTCAAGACGCAATAAGAACAAAAGTTTAAGTGCTCCAAGTCTAGTTTCTAAGCTACTGTATTTTTTTAAAATTAATGAAGATTAAGGGTCTCAAAAAAGGGGGGGGCAAAATAGGTCTTGTTTTTATAAAAAAAAATAGCATAGTGCTTGAGGGCTCCCCCCTTTTTGATTAAATTTTTTTTAGAATTTCAAAAATCCCAACAATGAGAAATTAGCTAACACCATGTAGTTCATCCTCGTTCTTTCGGATAATTTTTTTTAATGAATATATAATATTTTATGAATTTTCAAAGTGGACACATCCTGAAAAACTAAAATTTGAGTGTGCTCCCCCCTTCTTTTTTTGAAAACTAATAGAAAATTGATTTTTTTTCATGTGTAGAATGTAGTCTAGTTTCAAAAAATGTAATTTTATTCAAGTTTCGATGAACGAGTAAAAATCTATCCTAAAACTAGCACATGTTGGTTTTTGACCAAAAACAGAGGCATTTACAAAAGGAGTCATGGATCAAAACCTTAACTAAATCAAAATGAAAAAAGAATTATATATTTAGATAGCTAAGAGAGAGGTTAACGCTATCACGCTTTTTTTATATACTTGCATTAAAAGACGTGCAAATGAGACGTGGAGCACAGACAAAAATATGAGGAAATTTGGCAAATCATGTCAATTAACATGTCTAAAGCAGGTCATTTGGCGCTTGCCAAATTACCTGCTTTGAACAAAACTTAAATTTCCCCTCTTTGGTCGACAAATTTGATAATGCTTTGAGTGTACAGTTTATGATCGTAGATGGATAGTTGAGGTTTTACCTTTCATACGCTCTCTAACTTGTTAGCCTAATTGGATAACTCTTTATCCCTCTAAAGTATCTCTCTCACATCTCACTCCCTCCCATGCAACCTAGACTACTCTCTCTCAGTCCAATCCCCTCTCAGGTCTCTTTCCCTCCCACATAGGTACCTAAATAAATCTATCTTACTCCAACCCCTTTCTCACTCTCCCTCTCTCTCTCTCTATCTCCCTCTTTGGTATTTTTGTCTCTCTCACTCCATCTCCCTCTCTTAGGTCATTATCTTTCTCTCTCAAATGTCTCCCTCCTACCCCCTCCCCTCTCTTAGGTTTGTCACTCACTCCCTCTATCTCTCTCCCATTCCCTCTCTCTCACTCACTCTATCTCTCCCCCTCTCTCTCTCACTCTCTCTCGGGTATCTCCATCCCCCCTCTCTCTCACTCACTCTATCTCTCCCCCTCTCTCTCTCACTCTCTCTCAGGTATCTCCATCCCCCCTCTCTCTCTCTCTCACACACACACACTCCCTCTCTCTCTTCCACTCCCTCTATCTCTCTCCCTCTCTCTCAGGTCTCTCCCTCCTACCCCCTCTCCCTCTCTCTCTCTCAAGTATCTTGTCCTAACCCCTCTCCCTCTCTCTCTTTGTCAAGTCTCCCCTCCTACCCCCTCTCCCTCTCATAGTCACTCCCTCTCTCTCTCTTCTCCCTCCCTATCTCACTCCCTCTATGTCTCTCCCTCTACCTCTCCATCTCTCTCAAGTATCTCCTCCCACCACCTCTCCCTCTCTCTCTCACACCCTCTATCTCTTTGCCTCTCCCTCTCTCTCAAGTATCTCCCTCCCACCCCCTCTCCCTCCCTCTCTCTCTCTCAAGTCTCTCCCTTCTACCCCCTCTCCCTCTATTAGGTCTCTCTTTGTCTCTCTCACTCACTCCCTCTATCTCTCTCCCACATCCTCTCTCTCTCACTCCCTCTATCTCTCTCCCTCTCTCTTTGGTATCTCCCTCCCACCCCTCCCACTCTCTCCCTCCCTCTGTCTCAGGTATCTCCCCCCACCCCCTCTCTCTCTATCTCTCTCTCAATCCCTCCATCTCTCCAATCCCTCTATCCTGAGTAATCCCTCTCCCTCCCTCTCCCTCCCACTCCTTGTATCTCTCCCATCCCTCTATCCCCCACTCCATCCCTCTCCTACTCTCTTATGTCTCTCCTTCCCACCTCCTCTCTCCCACTTTGTCTCCCTATCCTTCTCTCAGGTGTCTCCCTCCCACCTTCTTTCCCTCTCCCTCTCTATTAGGTTTCTCCCTCCCACCCCCCTCTCTCTCTCAAGTCTCTCCCTCCTACCCCCTCTCTCTCTATGTCTCTCCCTCTCTCTCTCCCACTCCCTCTCTCTATCACTCCCTCTATCTCTCTCCCACTTTTTCTCTCTCCCTCTCTCTCAGGTCTCTCCCTCCCTCCCACCTCCTCTCCCTCTCTCTATCTCTCAAGTATCTATGTCCTATCCCCTCTCCCTTTCTCTCTTTGTCAAGTCTCCCCCTCCTACCCCCTCTCCCTCTCACAGTCACTCCCTCACTATCTGACTCCCTCTATCTCTCTCCCTCTACCTCTCCATCTCTCTCAAGTATCTCCCTCCCACCACCTCTCCCTCTCTCTCTCATGCCCTCTATCTCTCTCCCACTCTCTCCCTCTCCCTCTCTCTCAAGTCTCTACCTCCATCTCTCTCTCTCAAGTCTCTCCCTTCTACCCCCTCTCCCTCTATCAGATCTCTCTTTGTCTCTCTCACTCACTCCCTCTATCTCTCTCCCACATCCTCTCTCTTTCTCTCTCTCACTCCCTCTATCTCTCTCCCTCTCTAAGGTATCTCCCTCCCACCCCCTCCCACTCTCTCTCCCTCTCTCTTAAGTATCTCCCCCCACCCCCTCTCTCTCTCTCTATCCCTCTCTCACTCCCTCCATCTCTCTCCAATCCCTCTATCTCAAGTACTCCCTCTCCCCCAAGTAATCCCTCTCCCGCCCACCCCCTCTACATCTCTCAAGTCTCTCTCTCTCACTCATTGTATCTCTCCCATACCTTTATCCCCCACTCCCTCCCTCTCCTACTCTCTTAGGTCTCTCCTTACCACCTCCTCTCTCCCACTTTGTCTCCCTCCCACCCTTGCTCCCTCTCCCTCTCTCCTAGGTTTCTCCCTCCCACACCCTCTCCCTCCCCCTCCCCCTCTCTCTCTTAATCCCTCTATCTCTCTCCCACTTTGTATCTCTCCCTCTCTCTCAAGTCTCTCCCTCCCACCCCCTCTCCCTCTCTCTCTCAAGTATCTTTGTCCTACCCCTCTCACAGTCACTCCGTCTATCTCTCTTCCACTCCCTCAATATCTCTCTCCCTCTACCTCTCCATCTCTCTCAAGTATCTCCCTCCCACCACCTCTCCCTCTCTCTCTCACACCCTCTATCTCTCTCCCACTCTCTCCCTCTCTCTCTCTCAAGTCTCTCCCTCCCTCTCTCTCTCTCAAGTCTCTCCCTTCTACCCCCTCTCCCTTTGTTAGGTCTCTCTTTGTTATATCACTCACTCCCTCTATCTCTCTCCCACATACTCTCTCTCACTCCCTCTATCTCTCTTCCTCTCTCTCCCACCCCCTCCCACTCTCTCTCTCCCTCTCTCTCAGGTATCTCCCCCCACCCCCTCTCTCTCTATCTCTCTCTCACTCCCTCCACTACTATATTTGACTCCAATTTCTAACAAACGTTTGTTGGAATATTGACAATATATTGTTGGCATACCAACGAACCACTGAAATAATTTATGTCACTAATTTTTTGTTGCTTTCCCGACTAGCTTTAAAATGTTTAAATCATGACACAGCTTCATCGGTTGCCACCACGGAAAAGGGCCCTAGTGTTTGTTAGAATATCGACGGACATTTTGTCGATATAGCAATGAATTGTAGCCAGAACACAAGCGACATGCCTTTTCCAAAGCACCGACTCAACAATAGAAGTTCGTCGAACTTGCAATGAAATAGGCAAATCATTACAGCGAAAGTCTCGTTAGACGTATTGCAAATTCGTCAAACGCTTTTTGGAGGTTCGTCGAAAGTGTGAAAAAATAGGAAAGTCATTAAGATGAAATTTTCATTGGACATATTACAAATTCATTGGACATTTTTGGAGGTTCGTCAAAAGTTCGACGAAACAATGCAGTTTTTTAAAAAATATCATCCATGTGTCAACATTCCCTTGATATCATGATCGTCAACCATCTTGCAACTCTTGATCACGTGATAGCGAGAAACCGTAGGTCTTGATCTTCAACAAACTTGCTCGTGCAAATGGTCAACAACTTTGACTTTAAATGTCGAGTACCTTTTCTATTTAGATTAAAACATCTTCGCTGATTTTAAGCATGTGCATTTTAGATCCACTTTAGTAGCTCGCCAGTTAATATATTAAGGTCGGCTTAATATATTAAAAAAATCATAATGTTCCTTTGGCCTCTCCGAATGTGACAGATGGCGCCTTCCCATGATATCCTGATCATTTAATTTATTAGAGTATTGAACGATCGCGATATCACGAGAAGGCGCCATCTATCACATTCGAAGAGGCCGAAGGAAATTTATGAATGTTTTAATATATTAAGTCGACCTTTATATATTAACTAGTGAGCTACTAAAGCAAATCTAAAATGCACATGCTTAAAATCGGCTGATATTTTTTAATCTAAACAAAAAAGGTGCTCGACATTTAAAGTCAAAGTTGTCAATTGTTTGCACGAGCAAGTTTGTTGCAGATCAAGATCTATGGATGCTTGCTATCACGTGATCAAGAGTTGCAAGATGGTTAACAATGTTGATATCAAGGGAATGTTGACACATGGATTTATTTGACAACACAGGAGATGGTGTGGCCAAAAACGTGAGTTGTAAGGGTTCCTAAGCTGGCATGTTTTGATTGGAGGAATTGTGGGCCCTTTGCTACGATGGAAGTCAATGTCAAATTGACTGAAGCACAGTCGTTCGATGATCCATCCTAGATGAAGATCAATGATTAAGATTCAAACCTACATCAAATGCGATTGGAGTCGTTGTGAGGTGCGCGAGCGAGCAGTAATGGCAGACGGGACGTATTCCTGCCTGTTCTGGTGGAATAAGATGATTATTTCCTTGTTTTATTGTCACGAAAAGCGTTCAAGGAACTTCATCAAGCAGTTTCAAAGCCAAAGAAGAAATCATGAGTTGTTGCAGTGAATAAATAGGGTTTCTACAAGTCAAAAATCCATAAGTTAAATTCTACATTTCTTGGTGAAAATTTTAGCCTAAATTTAGGAGAATTTGCAGTGTAATTGTTGGGAAATTGTTAGAAATTGTATTAGGGTTGTAAGTGAAGTTGAAATTTGTTTGAAAATTACAAATTATGTGTTTATAATTTCACATCCTTGAAAAGCCCTAGTTTGTTCTAAATTTTGTAATTCAAGTAGACCCTAGTTTGTCCAAAATGGCACCATCAAAGCACCACTCCGGCCAAATTGATTATTTGTAAAGGAACCTGTATGACAAGTTCTTAGACCAACTACCATTGTCGACAAATGAAAAAAGAAAAGGGCAAGCCCTAATGCAAGGAAAAGCCCTTAGGGAGGGGTTAATATATAATTAATTCAATATAACTGATGCTAAAGTGTCGATGAAGGGTTTGGAGATGTTCATACTGTGGTTTGGACAAAGGAATTTGCCCCACCCATTCTCAAATGGTTGGGTTTACAACATGGGAAAATTGGTGGTACCCAATGTGTTTTTAGATGTGGATTTTCTCAAGGAAGTGGCTACAAGGTACGATCCTGTCACATAGGTGGTCAAGTATAATGATGGAATGGTTTTATTGAGTATTAACAAAGAAGAATTTCAACAATTTTTTGATTTGCATGAACCTAGTGACTTCATAGTTCCTATTGAGCTTGAAAAGATGAAGCAGGAATATGAGAAAAGTAAGCATCTCTTTAGAGTTAAGATGCTCCCATCTCATTTGGCCAAGGCAAGAGGCTCAATAATTCATATTAACCCTAATCATAAGGAGCCTTTCAAACTGAATATTTTTGCCAAACACTTCCTGGCTACCTTTTACTCACTATGTCAAATATTGGGATTTAGCCCTAGCACTGTGATGCCAATAGCATTCATGTTCATGGGGGTGCAAATACAACATCCAAATTTCTCTATAGTTTATGATTTTTCTCCTTTCGTAGCCCAAAAAATACATGAAGGGTTGGTGAAGCTACAACAGAATGATACAACCACACCTTTCTACTGGTATTCTATGCTCATGCATATATTTTTTTTCAAGAATGTGGATTTTTTCTCTAAGAAGATGAAACTTAATAGATTTGGCTATGGAGAAAGGCTGCCAGTACAAATTTGGACTACTGACCTTTCATATAACAAAAGAAGTGCTAATTATGTACATTTTGACAACTATTTTGCATCAAGATTAAGAGCAAGGTTGATAGTAAATCCACCCAATGTTCCTATGGAGTTTCATGATTTTCTTAGGCCCAAGGAGAGGAGAGTTGATTTGAAGGCCTTCCACAACTGGGGAGATATCATCCCATATCTAGCCAATACTCTTTTGAGAGTGTATGGATTTCAGGGGACTCCACATATCCTGCCTTACAATGTGCCACCAAGGATTGGATTTACTGAGGTCCTGTGGCAAATTGATTGCATTCATGAGGATAATCTCATTGGAAAAGGCAAATGGAATTTCTATCTAGATTACATAGTAGTTTCTAGTTTTGTTATTACAAAGGGAGGCTCGGTACACTTTGGGAAATTCTTTGATTCATACAATTTAAGTTTCAGTTTTAGGAGGCAGTGTAACCCAAAAGGATTATTTTCTTTGTTCAGACAAAGAATAAAAGGAGCAAGATTTTTTCATGAGCTCAATTTTCTTGAAGACCTAATCAGGAATGAATTTGATTTAAATAGGCAAGAACTAAATAAGGAAAAATGGGTTGCCTATGACAAATTATTGGCTATTGTACACAAAATAGATCCAAAATATGATCCACCGATGGAATTCACCCCTTTCCACAAGAAGATTGATTTCTTGATGAAAAAATTCAAGGAAATCATGGATAGTTTAGTGACAAAGAAAATCAATCTGGAGTTGAATTTTGGTAAACAGGAACAAGCTACAAGGCCATTGGAAGAAAGGCCAACTTACCAACCTCCAGAAGATAGGCCCATCTACAGGAGGGTAAGGGATGACAGTGATGAAGAAGAAGAGAAGGGTAGAAAAGGAAAAAAGATAATGGAGCGGGAAAAGCCACCAAGATCACATCTCAAGCCACTAGGAACCATAAAGATAATTGATCTTGAGTCATCACCAAGAAGGAGTCCCTCACCACCACCATCACCGCTAGCTCCCAAAAGGCAAATAATTGAGCAGTTCCAAGAGGATCTAGGGGATGCAATTATTGTTACAGACCAAGACCTGCAAATAGGCATGACATCCCCTCCACAACCAACTAAACTGGTCTTGTTAGACCTGGACATGAAGGGCAAGTGTGTAAAAGATACAAGAATGGAATCTTGTAAGGAATTCTTAAATGATGATACTTTTGTGAAAAAACTAGTCTTCTTGCAACTAGTATGGAGCATGATATTGGGAGAGTACCAAGAAAAGTGCAAGGAAAGAAGAGGTCAAAGGCCACACAAGTCAAATGAGGAGAATGATGATGAAGTGAAGGCTGAAATGATGAGTGAATTTAAGAAAATCACTCCAGAAGAAGGGAGAAAACTAATTGATCAAGTTGGTGTCTTGATCTTACCTGAATGGGACATTGTTGATGCAATGGCCTTTGATGCTATTTTGAAATCCAAGCATCCCCTCCACAATTTAGAAGAAGAAGTCAGGTCGGCACTGCAAGGCTCTGCCTTCAGTGAGGAGTATCAAACCTTGGCAATATGGGCTTTGGCCTTGGGAGGAAGAAAGCCAAGCATAATAGATATTAACCCTAATTGTAGGGGAAGGTTAATAATAAAAAGAGTTTTAGAAACTTCAGCAGTAGAGGCTACAAGTTTGATTGTGGATGTGGCCAAGTTGGCACAAAAAATAGTAGAAAGAGAGGAAGCTGAAAAAAGGAATTATATAAAATACAATTTAATGATTGGGGAATATAGTAAGGTGCAACAAAGGAATATTGAGCTGCAAACAGAGGTGGAAAGGTTGAGGCACAAGCAGATAGAGGCAACACCAAGTGCTCATGTGGTTCAATCATTACCATCTACATCAAGGTCATCACTTCCTACTACCCCATTGTCTCCACACCAAAGTCTCCCACTGAGACTCCTGCCCTTAGTCCCACATTAGAACCAATTGAGGAGGAGCTAAACTGCTCTATTGATCCAACAAAGAAGCAATTAATGCAAAAAATCACAGAGCTGGAAGATTCTTTGAAGAATAATGAGGAGAGGGAAGCTCTAAAGCAAAAGGAAATTGTCACCATAGTTTTACAGCATTTAAATGAAAAATTTGATAATAGATTGCTAAGTATACATTCTTCTTACTCTTTATTATTAGGTGCAATAAAGAATTTTGGCAGGGATCAGGAAGTAGCAATACCATTGATTGAGAAATGGATCCCTAAGGCCAATGAATTGGATATAATGCATAAAGCCTCAATATTTGATGTTAATAATAGGCCATAGTCATTCAGACCTACTCAAATATTGGTTAAATCACTGCAAGGTTTTCAAGCCTTACCAAATAATTTGAGTAGGAAGATAAGGGAATTGGTGAAAAGTTTTGATGAATGGAGTGATACACTTTTTCCTAATATAATTGATGAGAAAAGTAATATCAAATCTCTTCAACAATGGAAAGATTAGGCTAGCAAGGTCATTGATACCCAAATTGATTTAATATGTGATGACTTGGATTCAGATCTATTAGAGAGTTGCATGGACAAAATCATCAACACTAGTTCATTTTCTGAGTCTTTTGAAAAGGAGGCAAATTAGGTAGCAATTAAATATACACCCTATAGAACCAAGGTAGAGGAAGTAATCAACTTCAATTGGTTGAGTGATGAGGAATACAAGCGATGGGTGGATACATATTTAATTGAAGAAGAGTCAGAGTAGGAGTAAACTACTAACAGTTAATTAACTAACTGTTGCAGTCATAATAATTTGAATTTTTGTTTTATAGTGACAGTCTAAATGTGTGAGATTTTGAAGATTCGTGTCTATATCAAATCATACTCAACGAGCAAATGGAAAAGAACAAGAAGATTCTCCAAAGGGAATATCAGTTGTAACTGAATTTTGAGATGTCACTAAGCGGTCCAATTAGCTGGTGACATGTGTACTTTCTAGCCCGATGCTTGTTTGCTCCTTCATTTTTTATGAGAATGATTTCAAGGCCAGAAGTACGGGTTAGAAAGTTATAAATTTTTGGTCGAGTCTAGGTGAAGTTACAGAGCAATCGTAAAGTCTGATAGTTACAAAGGAAATGCAAATTAGGTTCTGAGTCATTTTTGTTATAGGTTTTGAATTCATGGAGATATAATGTTGTATAAAAATAATAGCATTTGAATCGGATTGATAAATTGAAGCTCAAGTCTCTCTTGTGTACACGTGTATTTGAATTTTGAATAAAGTGATCAAGGTTTATTTTTTTCATCTCATTGTTGTGGTGTGTCCAATTCTTATTTTAACTTTGATTCAATTTATGCCCCCTTAGATTAAAGCCCCTTGCATAGTAACTATGTGGAAAACATTTCCCCTCCAAACCACATGGAATAATTTCCCTAGACTAAATATTTTAATTTGGATCATATTTTGTGGGATCAAACAAAATTCAATACCATCAGCAGAACCCCCATCACAATCTCGTTGATGGCCCAATGAAAATAGCTCACAACCTAGTATCGGTGTAACAATACTCTATCAGGATGACTCCTAAGGTGCTCTCTCGATATACCGATAGAGTCAAGTTGTCAGCAAAAGTAACCATGGGCATGAATTATCGAATGCATAAAGTATATCGGGGGAACTATGGTGCATCGGGGAAACATTAGCTGGCATCCCACCAATAGAATGAAGGATAGGTGTCCATCGGTGGAGAGGGTGGCTATCGGTGAATGAAACATCTTAGGTCTACAAATTGCAAATTCTTAACCATTGATCTTTCTAAATCTAACGGTTATAAGGGGATTCTTGAGGTTTAAGTTGGCAAACCCATTTATTAGCTTTTAAATCGAATGGTTGTGAGTTGATTTTGTGACCTAATATGCATGTGCCTTTTCAAAGGCTTATTGAGGCCCAAAATTTGTTTTGGGCCACACGATTAGGGTTGGGCACTTTATAAACCACTACTATCACAACTATTGAAACATGGTCAGGTATTGGGTCCTCTCCCCTAGATTAAATTAAGGAAAGCATTATTGTTAACACAATATGTATAGAAGAATATGAATGTAAAGGAAAATGGATATTAGCAAAACATTAATGTAAATAAAAGTAGTGTGAGAAGAAAATGAATCTAAATTGGCCTTGAAAAAATAAAATCATACTCAATTAACATTAAGTTATATTGACCTTGTACTCATTGCCATTGTCAATCTTGAAGGTTACTTTCATGCCTTTTGTAGAAACTCTCTGGCCACGAGGCAAGAGAAGGTGGGAAAACCAAGTGTATATTGATGACTTCCTGACAATCAAAAAGAAACAAGCAACCAGTAAAGCCTATTAGAATAGAATAATCGTATGAATTGATTTTATTTGTTTTACTAGCTAATGGATAGTGGACCTAGTTCTCTTGAATTGAGATACTACTAAGATGTGTTGACTGGTGATTTTAGACTATCGATATTCTGCTTCAATCTCTATAAGTTACTTTTGTCTTAAATATATTCAAGATAAGTCTGCAAAAAAATTCCCTAATCTCTTAGAAATTATGCATATTATTTTGTTAATACTTCTCCATTTTGATATTTTCTTTCAAAAATTCATAGAAATATATGTAATTCCATATTTGAAACTTACATATTTTAATTTTACTAGTTCTCTAATTATAGAATGTGATTCCAACAATTGTGAAACACATTGGAAATATGTTGGATGAATGAAGTAAACTATGCAATTGGCAGGTGTAAAGCGAAATTCCTTAACCCTTGCTAGTATCCTTCTTGCCTGTTCTAAAACATGTGCTTTGGTACAAGGCATGAAAATCCATCAAAGTATAATGAAAAGGAGATTTTTGTCAGATATTATATTATAGTAAGTTGAATGAATGTAAGTAGAGAAATTTTTGCATACCTATAGATGGTACAAAATTTCATGGTTAAGTGGAAGCCTCCCATCAACAACAAGATCCAAATATGTGTGTATCTATCTCAATCGAGCCTCTAAACCCTTCAAAGCTGTCAAATTTTCCACTAACCTGTTATGCACAAAAGTCAGATTTTAGAGTTATGTCACCACTAAAAATAAAAGAAACAGAGCTTTAAAACCAAATCCACACACAACACAATTTTGATAGTGAAAATTTATCACTTTCTTTCATCTTTGCATATTGGTTTGATGCTTCAAATGATGCATTTCTTATATTGAAAAGTGCATTACCTTATTGAGCTTCTCTTTGTTTCGAGAATAGTTTAATATTCTCTACTTAACAAGGCCAACCAAGTGAAGGTGGAAGCTCATTTGGCCCTTTCCCCCCCCCCCTTTCACATCACTCTCAATTCCCCATACCTGATCATATAACATTAATCATCCATTCATCCATTAATAACATATAACATTCATTTAGTCATCCTGCATTAATAACATATAACATTCATTCATTAACATATAACATTCGTTCATTAACATATTCACTTTCATTCATTAACATATAACATTCATTCTTTTAGTTTTTACATATTATCAAAAATATGGTTGTCATAATATGATTACAATCGCTTTTTTTTCTTTTCTTTTTTGCAACTAAAAAAAGCTAAAGTGGACTATCATTTTCTAAATCATTTTTCCCACCTTTTGTTGTTTTTCCCTCTTCTCGTGATCTTAATTTATGTCTAGTCGTGTACTCACGACATGGACGCCGCTACAAGGAGGGTCTACTGCAATAGCAAAGAAATGTTAAATTTATATTTTTTATTATTATTGTTACAAGTATTTCATTAATTAAAAGAACATTAGAGTAGTGCTCTTTACCTGATGGGGCCACATCAAGTTATTGATCTTGTCTTATAGCCTCATGCTCAACATGTTGAACACCCTCTAAATCTTGATCTGGAGTTGAAACATGAAAGGTTACATTAATTAATACACCGATTGCAATTAAATATGTTTAAAAGAACATTAGAGTGGTCCTCTTTACCTAATGGGGCCACATCATGTTCCTGATATTGTCTAGCCTGATCATGCTCAACATGTTGATCACACTCTACATGTTCTAAAGTTGAAACACAAAAGGTTACATTAATTAATACACCAAATGCAATTAAAGATGTTTAATTGTATTAATCCATATTGTATTTTGTATATCACATGAATACATCCAGTACTAGGATGCACACCATGACCTTCATCGGGAGGTTGTGCTCCACCCTCACCAAGTTGGATTCCAATGTCATGTGCAGTATTATCATTGCTTGTCTATTTAAAACAAATAGGCTTATAATTACTTTATGGTGGAAATTAATATTGAATAGATTGCACAAGTATTCAATCTTAAATAAACTTTATTGAGTTTATTTACCTACGTGTCGGATGTAGTGGAAGATTGTGTTTGCCCAATCAAAACTCTTAGGCGTTCAACCAGGGCTCCATAGCCTTGTTGGAAGGAAATATTCAGGTCCTCTTCTGTGGGCACTATGTTGAATTCAAAGCCCTACATTTTTGCATATCATGAATTTTGCTTCTATGGTATGATAAAACCAAAATTGTTTGCAATTTATTATTTGGATGCAATATTTCATTTGTTGATAGTTACAATTCATGTGGTCAATTTAACATAACCACCAGAGACAAGTTTGTGATGCCCATGTTTTTCTAGTCTTGCCTTTATTGCCTTCGATGTGTCGGGAAACCTATGAATTTTTTTAAATATGTTAGATTATGTAAAAAGAAAGAGTAATCAGTATATAATTACACAGTCGATAGTATGACATACCTTCCTTGACCCAGTGGTGTCTTTCCTTTTTTATTTTCAGCGTTCTCATTTCCATCCGACATCAGGTCCTTCCACTCCCTCTCTAGAATTGTGGGGGACACTCATACTTTTTGTTCTTCTCTAAATGTGACCTATATTGGTCCCTCACATACTTTAGATAGGTATTGACTTTCTTAAGGACCTTGGTTCGGTTGAATGTTTTATCACCGAACAACACAACTAAATGGTTAATGAGCTCGTTTTTTAAATCTTGATTTTGGGCATTCCACCGTGTACGTATGGTGGGCCCGAAGAGGTCCAATGCAATATCACTTAGATTTTTATAAAAAACATAATTTATTACAAAATGATCATGGGATCATTAGTCTAAAAAGAGTGATCAATAAGTAAATTTCAATTTGATTATATTTAATAATAATTAAAACATTTTAAAGTACTTGGGAGGTTCTCTATCTTTATGGGAATGAAATCCTCGATCACCACAAATGTGACCGGCAATGTTCTCGTACTAGTAATACAAGAAGATCTAGGAAATGTTGCTAAAACATCACCAATACTAGTGGCCTTTGCATCCCCAGGTACATGTCCTGACGCATGTTTTGGCATGTGTTCACTGCCAAAGGGTGCACTACCGGATCCTTGCATGGTATGTGTTGCCGACATTTTAGTCAACAATATAGGCACAGATGATGGGGCCGGATGATGTGATGTCTGCGCAGGAAGATCGGGATTGACACTTGTACCAACCCCTACTCCCTGGGCAACACTTACAGTACCCTGATCATGGCCAACAACATCATGAGG
The DNA here is from genome assembly GCA_007115665.2 of Sequoiadendron giganteum. Classification (NCBI taxonomy): domain Eukaryota; kingdom Viridiplantae; phylum Streptophyta; class Pinopsida; order Cupressales; family Cupressaceae; genus Sequoiadendron; species Sequoiadendron giganteum. The sequence continues at coordinate 616,991,706 of CM021100.1, read as the reverse complement.
ATGCAAATAATCCTATAAAAACAACACATATTTTAGTTCATGACATAAAAGAGTACAAAATATAAAACCATGAATGAATTTATGTTATAATTAAAGATTTCATGACAAATTACTTGCAAGTTATGTGCTCTCTCAGTCAATATTTTAACCCTTTCTCTTATCTCATATGTTTGAGGCACTATGAATACCAACTTAAGGATTTCTTCATTGCATTTTTTTTGGGCCTTCCTTATCATATCCACAGGGTTTGCAAAAAATGTGATGTCATCATCGCATAATAGTGACTCCACCTCCCTACGGATGCTCTCCTCTATTGCTGGTGCCTTTCCCCGATCAGTCGACTGCAACAAGAATATTAAAAACATTATTGAAATTAACCCAATAAACTCATGAAAAAAACATAATAATAAAACATTTTTCTCGTATCTAATTTGTACAATTACATTGAGGTAAACCCGTAGAGTAGAAGTGCCTGAAGATGCATCATGATTTGTTCTCTGGGTCAAATCCTTCCCCGTATGATCAATGTCCTGTTGTGACAAAAATTAAATATAAAAATTTCATTACTAAAATGAAACCAATAGACTTACGAAAAAAAAACATAATAATAAAAGGGTATATTGGAGTCATTAATTGGAGGTTGGGTAAAATGGTATATACTACACACCACCCCCATAGTAACTGTGTTTGTATCTAAGAAATTCAAATTGTAATTGATTAGCAACTCTTCCCCTACAGTTATTGATTTTATCGGACATACGAATACAAGGTTTCCCTCGCTCGCCTCAAATATGCAATTGGGTTGCTTATTTTTTGACCCAGGTCGAGTACTATTTATAAACCCTACAATATTCCCTGGTGATTTTGGCCTTTCGGCAATGTACCTAGCCACTCCTTTATTTTGATCCTTATCTTTTAGTTGTATATAATTTGCTGACAGTGCATACCTACGCATACTTCATGTATATCAAACCAGCTGCATCCAATCTTTGTAATTGTAATAGGGTTCGACATACTCCATCAATTTAGTAACTTTTTCCTAACAAACCTTTATGTCATCCATGCAAAATAGGACCAAACCATGTAATGATGATGGTGTTATCTAATATATCCTCTCGTTGACACAAAAATCAGTGTTTATTGGAGGAAGTTCCTTGGGTACCCATTGTTTCCATAGATTTTTGTACCTCAAGGGCACCTCGATGTCGCCTATTCTCTCATCATCATAAGAACATGACCCCCGTTTAGCAAGAAAAAATTCCATGCGTTTACAAAATTTTCTTCTAATCTTTTGACCTCTAGTTGATCTCCCTCTTTTAGACCTACTACATGTCTCACTTTCCTCTTCTCTTCCTGAATTTCCCTCGCTCGAGGAAGACAGATCTAACAAATACCTATTTGGTGGTACCTGCACTCATAAGGATGTTGGATGAAGTTATTTCATAGTGATGTGATCCCAAGGTGACATTATGATTAATCTATCATTTCATCGCTATAATTTGATAGGTTATAAGATAATCAAGTCTTGATAGATTGCAAGTTATTGTTACTACCGTCCAAATGTGTCCATCACAAATCAAATCTACTTAACGTTTTAACTCCCAAACTTTTTAACAAGTGTTAACTATGACTATGGTCCACCAGTTACACAACCAACGCCTCAAATGTATTCTCTAATTGTAATCAAAGGACTTTTTCTCTTCATTCAAGTAAATAAACTTGAAGGGAAACATCACCAAGTGGTTTATTGGACACCTACATGACTAAAAATAGAAAAAAAATTACATCTAATTTCTATATGTCTAAGTGGTTAATGGGGAGGGAGTGTGTACTAGGCCTGGTTAATTCATCATAAGTTTATGCTTTAGCAATAAAAATTATTTAAGTCATCTTAAATCTTCCTATGTCTAATTTCTAGGAGACTTTTGGTATGTTTTAAGGTAGGATGAGTGGTTGCATCAATGTTCTAGTTCTCTGTGACAAGATTTCAACATCTTCAAATAGTGAAATTTAGTGCTCATATTAATTTGAAACAAAAAAAAATTGACTATGTATGATGGTAGGATTTGATAACTTAAAAGAATTGGCTACCCAACAAACTTAAAGTTAAAAGAAACTTTTTCAGTTTAAAGGGTTAGCACTTTCTTCCATCTTTGCATATTGGTTTGATGCTTCAAATGATGAATTTCTTATCCCACTTCTATCATATTGTATTCCCATCCCATTGCAATTGTTTCAATTGTTGGAGGAGTTGATACCAAAATTTCATATCAAACACCACATTCTTGAAGCAATTTTATGTGTTTTTACTATTTTCTGAAGTTCTTTTGTGTTGTATGGATCCGTACAAGCTTGAAATGCTTTGAAATAATTGTTGTAGATAAATATGTGTTCCCTTTCATTTGAATTTTTTTTGAAGTGCTAAATCACTATTTTGTGGGAGAAAACAATCAAATACAGGGACTGCCTTGTTTTGCCTATGTAAGGGTTTGAGGGCTAAATAGAAATGACATCCACCAATCCACCCACTGTCTTGGAACTATAACTCAGTGGATTGGTATGAAACATGCTATTATATAGGTTGATTGCATTTAGGGGTTTGTTAAAAAAAAAACTTGGCATTGAATTGATTCCGTAGGGCTGACATGGGCATTTTTCTTGTGAATTTGTGGTTGTTAAGTTGGGGTTTATCAATTTAATGGATATCTTGGTAGATTCATGGTGACACTATTTGATGGTCCAAACTCTACTTCAAAAAAAATATATCTCTAAAAACTCTAAGAGCTATAATGGGATGGCATTAAAGGAACCTCCATATGAAGGACCTTTGAATTAAGGTCTTCATTTGAAGGTCCTTCATGCAAAGGTTCCTTTTATAAAGAATTTTGGACATGAAATATTTAAAATAAAAAATACCTTCATTTGAAAGTCTTGACATCGCATCATTTTTGAATGAAGGTTTCAAAGGTCCTGACGACATCACCTTAAAATGAAGGTTCTTCATTTAACCTAAGGTTTTCTCATAATGTCATCATTGGAAAAGTATGATCAAATTATTCTATTATGAAGAATTGGTCTATGTGACTCTATTAATCACTATAAATGTTTGTAAAGATAAAATGATTAAATATTTCATTAGGTAGGAGAGAATCAACTTTGAGTTCTTCAAAGATTATATTCCTCTATTCATAATTTTTAAGGGTTGTGTGTGGAGGAGGTTATCACTACCAAGAAGGGAGGAGACCTTTCCTTGCATATTTTTGTGGTGGAGGTATTAAATAAGAATTGTATGCCTCTATTTAAATAATAAATAATATAATTATTCAACTTATTATAATTATATATTATATTCTTTAACAAAATTATTAAATACATATAAAATTATATCACGATATCTCTATCTCTTTCACCATCCCCCTAGCTCTATCTCTCTATATCACCCCCTTTCTATGTCTATCACTCTCCCTCTATATATTTTGAACTATCTCTCCCTCTCTCCCCTATCTTCTTCTCTCTCTCTCCCTTTCTACATATTGCTCTCCCTCTCCCCCTCTTCTTTCTCCCTTTTCTACCTATCTATCTCCCTCTCTTCTCTCTCTTCATCTTCAACCTATCTCTTCCTCTCTTCTCTCTCTTCCTCTTCAACCTATCTCTCCCTCTCTCCCCCTCTTCTCTCTCTCCTCCTCTACCTATCTATATCCCTTTCTCTCCCTCCCCCTCTCTATCTCCCCCTCTCTATCTCTCACCATCTCTCCCTCCCTATCCCCCCTACCCATCGACTCTCTATCTCCACCTCTCTTCCTTTCTCTTCCCATATATCTCCATCTCTCTTTCTCTTCCCATATATGTCTATCTCTCTCTCTCTTTCTCTCCCCATCTATCTTTATCTGCCCATATATTAACTAAGAATCCATGCAAGCATACAATAGTATATGTTGGTAAAACTATAATAGTGTTTTATTAAACTATAAGTAACACTTATCTTTCTAATGTCAAGCCTTCTTATAAAAATAGTGTTTTATTAAACTATAAGTAGATTATTGTCACCAATCTTCATTCCACATGAAATGCCAAATGTAGCAATTGTTTTGTTGCTTTTGTCAAGTTTCATTAACCAAGCTATTTAGTGGGTTGAATAAAGTTGTGTTATGACCCTTGGTCTCTTTAAAATAATTAGACAATATTAGGGAGATCGGGAAGGGGAGAAAACTAAACTCCTTCAAAATAGGGGTAGTTTTGGGGTTGTTTGTTTTCTTTGTATACTATATACTTAATTCCTCTAGGATAAATAAGTCACTGTATAAATGAAAGATGTTTGATTATCTACCTAATATTATTTTTTGTTTTTGAAATGGAAGAGATCTACAACTCTATAGAAATTGATATATGCTAATGGTCAAATTATTAGACTACTTAGATCATTTTAATTGACTACTACATAATAGTTTATGTGTTGAAAGAATTGTTTCCATTCTTTGTGTTTTTTACATTGGAATACAAATCGTATTTAATTTCATGCCAATATACTTCTTTCATAAAGATATTTGTTTGATTTTTCCTTTCTATTTTCATCTTAAAATTTTAAAAAATGTATTCTATAATATAGAATTATTTTCAAATTCGGACAAAAAGGATTCTAAGAGATATATTTAATCATAAATTTTACAATCATAAATATCATTTAATTTGTATGTTGTAACTTCAGTACTTTAAGTTAAAATAAAAATAACTTAAAGTTATATATACATAAAGTTAAATTGGCAAATTTGTTTGTGCATTTTATTTTTTACATCTATTAATTGAACATATTCTAATATTACACATACACTTTATTAGGATTATATACGTTCACTGTAAGATTGCCATTGTGAATAGATTGTTGTAAACAAAATCAAATCACTTAAGTCTGCTCAATTCGCAAAGGTAGACCCACCTAGGTTTGGTAGCACCTGAAGAGAAAAAGGTTCAAATCATTTGGCCTTGTTTGTTACCCTAAAAAGTATCAAGAGATTGGAAACCTCTTGACGTATTCTTACCCAAAAACCCTTGTTTTAGGCCAAAATCATGAGGGTTTATTGAATCTCCTACTTCCACAACCTCCCAAAGCTCAAAACCAACTCATACACAACCCATTAGGTCTACACATGCATAAAAATTCATAAAATCAGATCTCCCATACATATTTTGTTAAAACCTAGGCTTGAATTGTCTAGAATGTATCTATTATCAAGAAAACCAATTTGTTTACCTATATGACTATATCTCAAGAAATAGGTTTAATTTTGATGACAATGATATTGACAAATATTTTTTAATCTAGGTGTTGAGAAGCATAATTGGCCACCATCCTAGGAAAGATTATTCATTCTCACTTTTAGTTGTTAAAATTTAGCAATACCTTGATTGATGAAAGAGGCCAAAGAGCCTTTGTCCATGGTATCCAAGTACACATAGCAATGGTCTTCTCTTATACAGTTGGACATGATTTAAAGAACTTAGCTAGGAATTATTCATTTAACCTAAGGTTTTCTCATAATTCCATCATTGGAAAAGTATGATCAAATTCTTCTATTATGAAGAATTTGAGTTCTTCAAAGATTATATTCCTCTATTCATAATTTTTAAGGGTTGTGTGTGGAGGAGGTTATCACTACCAAGAAGGGAGGAGACCTTTCCTTTCACATGTTTGTGGTGGAGGTATTAAAGAATAATTGTATGCCTCTATATCCATTCATTAGATATAGCTTAGCCTAGCATATACTTGGGCTCCTTTTCCCCTATAAACTTCCATTTGTTTGAGTTTATGTTATGTAAGAGTAATTCCATGCTATGTTGAAATATAAGAGGTGGAGGAGGCCAAAAGGAAATAACCCCTTTTTAGTTGTACCTTCAAAAAAATCTTATTATTTTATGTTTTTAGCAACTTTGTGGACATAAGATTTGAGGTAGGTGATACAACAAACAATAACTTGTTCACACCAACAGCCAATATGTGGGTAGATTATGGGATTTTTTCCAAGACATGAGGCTGGTTGATAAAAATGTGAAAGACTAAGCTATTTTTATTTTTTTGTCTTATCTTATACCATTTTACGAGAATGGGGGTGCCAATGTACGAGAAGATCTTTGGAAACTAGGCATGAAAATTGCAGGTTAAAGAGAATGGGAGTGCCAAACTTATAGTACTCATTGTCCCTTGGTCATCGATTTTCCCTGAGTGCCTTCAACCTCATCCTCGGCATTGGTATTGACCTTGTTTTCACTCCTCCATACTCTTCCTCGGCGTTGGTATCGACCTTGTTTTCACTCCTCCAAACTCTTCCTCGGTGTTGGTATTGAGCTTTCATTTCTCCAAATTGATGAGCTACAACCTAGTTTCTTTAAGTTTTAGAGTATGTTAATTAAATTTAAAATTATGGCTCTATTCACTTTGCAACTTTGCACTACTTGCATTTGACGCTTTTTCCATCAAGTGAAAATCCACCGCCGTGGGAAAACCACTCTGAGATAGCCAAAACCGAGAGAGGATTTTGTAGAGCGGCCCAACGTAATCCTATATGATCAGACGAGAAGTTTCTAAGCATCACGGTATCCGAGTAATAGCATGCTAAAGTTTGCAACCATTTTGCACTTTGGACCCTTAAGGGATCGATCTGGTGGAACATAGCTCAGAGCGATTCCACGTGTTTCGGGGTGAAATAAGAACATGTCTAGCATAAAAATACCTATTCAAATGCGTTGGAGCAGTTAGTTTGGTCACACGAGTTGCAGAACGAAAGTTGCACCACTTTGCAACTTTGCACAACTTGAATTTGACAGTTTATCCATCGAGTGAAAATCAGCCACCACGGGAAAACCACTTTGAGATAGCCAAAACTGAGAGAGGTTTCTATAGAAGGGCCAAACTTGATCTAGTAGGATTAGATAAGAAGTTTCTAAGCATCACAGTATCCAAGTAATAGTATGTTAAAGTTTGCAACCATTTTGCACTTTAGACCCTTAAGGGATCGATCCGGTGGAACATAGCTCAGAGCGATTCCACATGTTTCGGTGCGAAAAAGGACCATGCCTAGTGTAAACATACCTATTCAGATGCATTGGAATAGTCTTCTTGGTCACATGAGTTGTAGAGAGAAATTTGCACCACTTTGCAACTTTAGCTAGGTTTTAATATTCTACAATATAGTTAATTATATATTAGCTATATTCCACAATTCCTCCAATCAAAACATTCCAACTCAGGAACCTTTACAACTCATGTTTTTGGCCCCATCATCTCCTACATCGTCAAATAAATCCACGCATCAACATTCCCTTGATATCACGATCTTTAACCATCTTATAAATCTTGATCATGTGATATCAGGCAACCGTAGATCTTGATCTTTAGCGAACTTGCTCATTCGAACAATTGACAAATTTGACCTTAAAATTCAAGTACCTTTTATGTTGAGATTAAAACATCTTTGCCGATTTTAAGCATGTGCATTTTAGATCCACTTTAGTAGCTTGCCAATTAATATATTAAGGTCGGCTTAATATATTAAAACATTCATAATGTTCTTTTTGCCTCTCTGAATGTGATAGATGGTGCCTTCTTGTGATATCACGATCAATACAATATTTTAGAAAAGGGCTTCACGACATCACGGGGACCTGTGAAAACCTGACACATAACACATCATTGGCACGACAAAGGGGACCTACCAAGGATGAAAATGATACCCATAAGTTGTTCATAAATGCATGACCATAGGGAAATTAGAGCTAGGAAAAACTTAGGGAAAAGATAAAAGACCGACCCGACATGAAAATAAAACCTAAGGATATAACACGACCCCACTTTAATGATATAACAACCCTCAACCCATTTTCACTAAGACCCAAAATGTAATGATGAAACAAAACCGACATAAGGCTTAGCACAAAAGGATTGCAAATGGAAAAACCCTAAAACCCCAAGCCATGACAGAGACTAAGATTAACTAGATACAAACAAAATTATTTCACTAAGGCAAATAATTTTGTCAAGGCTCACTTTGAAGTGCTATCACATTATTTATAGTTTTTACATTGGAATACAAATCATATTTAATTTCATGCCAATATACTTATTTCATAAAGATATTTGTTTGATTTTTCCTTGCTATTTTCATCTTAAAATTTAAAAAAATGTATTCTATAATATAGAATTATTTTCAAATTGGGACAAAAAGGATTCTAAGAGATATATTTAATCATAAATTTTACCATCAACAACCTTTACAATGATCACTTTATGCCTTTTAAATGCATTTACACCTCAACCACCTCTACAACTGACTTTTTAATCTTTTATGATCACATGAAACATAAAACACACTAATTTCAAGGTTGTTAACATCACTATTGATTTTTGTTTATTTTTTGACCTTTCAAATGTATTGAAACTCCTAGGACACCTCTAATACCATGCTAGTGGCTTGATAATAGCCTTATTATTGACATGACACTAACCTTCCACCCTTTTACATGTAAATTATCCAATTTGCCTTAAAAAGGCTACAAAACGCTTTAGTGCAAGACTCAAAGTCATAACTCAAAAATTCACCTAGAACATGATGAATGGTCTTGAGTGACCTTATTCACAATAAAACATTCTTGAAATTCCTAAACCAACCTATTGACCTCCCTAATTATCATCACATGATTAAGCATAGAAGATGAGATGTAGGTGCTCCTGCACCACTACCCCATCCAAAATTTGCTCACATTACACAAAGCCACAATGTTCATCCAAGATAAGCCAATCAAATCCTACCTGATGTGTCCTAGTAATCAAATTAGAGATGATCCTAAAAATGACATTGTGAAGGGTGATTGGTCTAAAAAATCTAAATGACTTTGCAATTATTTCACTACTACGATCAATGTGTCATCTTTTATGAAATTTACCAAAACTATATTCATTATGATCATATGGAAATTTCTAGGAGAGCTACAATAGTTGTAACATCATGAATTAAAATTAAACATTAAAAAGTACATCATGAGTTAATTATGTAATGGCATAAATATTAAAAACATCATGAATTAATTATGTAACCACATAAGTCAAATATAATTCTATCAATAAATTAATATGAAATAGATAATACAATCACATAACTCATAAATTTCAATGTCATTGATCTTCTTCTTCATTCAACTCTTTGTTTGTATCATCTGATCCATATTCGACATTGTAAGGATTGGTCATATCATCGTCATCATCATTGATATCAGTTTCGATAATGTCATCATCCACACGGATATCATCTTCATGAACATTAACTCCTACATCATCATGATCTAGTTCCTCCTCTTCGACATCTTCGTCAGGAACATCATCAAATAACTGTTGATCCTGATCATCATCTACATCATCTTCTAGTTCTTCGATATCTTCTTCTTCCACCACATTATACTTTACTGACCTTCCTCTTGGATCATGTCTAACAACAAATGACCAACCCGGTTTACCTAGAACCTCTGAGTAAAATACCTGCTCACATTGGCTTGGAAGAACATAGGGCTCATCTCTAGCTCGCTCGAAATACTTTGTATTAACCATGGTAAATCCATTACCATGTTCAATAACAATTCTCTCGGGATCATTTTCATTCAATCATAGCCTGTACCATAGGACGACGAATAGAACTAATTTGAAGGAATTAAAATCACACTCAAGTATATCATCCAAAATCCCATAGTATCAATTTTCTAAGACTTCTAGATGAAACATTAGTCACTTGAAAGACTGCAGTTATCCTAGAATCAAAGTTTTCTTCGTGTCATCCAACTTTTTGATTCAAAATTTATGACCATTGCACCACATAGCCTTGTGGTGTTTCACCTGCAATATGTCAAACATGTAAAAATTATTGCAATATCATCAGTTGATAAACATATTTATTCTTGGTCGAATGTATGAAAAGAAAAATATCTCAACATATATAGATCAATATAATTAAAAATAATTAAATAATATGGGTGATTAATATATTTATACGTACATGTTTATCTCTTAAACCATATGCTAAATCAATTTCAATTGGTGTAACATTGGAATCTCCATTAAGATGAGCTTCTTTAACCAATGAAGCCACACCTTCCCATGTTAATGTGTGATCAGATTGTTGACATCGTTCAATCCATGCCGTCATCCAATCAAGATTGTTTGTGATGTACAAATGTAGTGCATCCCACTCTCGACCAATTGTATAAAAAAAATTGAAATTCATAAACAACGTATAATTAGTTAATTACCACGATATACGAGCTTAATTTATAATTGATGTATATTGAAGATTAATAATTAAATAAGTACAATATACATAAAAACCAAATGTAAAATGTATTCTAATTAATCTCCATGACCATCTTATAATTACCTCTCACTTTCATCAATCTACCTTTCCCCATCAAGTACTCCTCTCCAAATTTGTTAATGGAGTTGGAATCCCAAATGCAATCTACATGGATCTTTGTTGCAAACTTAGGAAGATATTCAATAATGTACACCATGGTCTGGTATACCATATATTCCTCCATCATAGAACCCTCAAGATGTGCTCTTTGTCTAACCAAAGCCTTGAAAAATTTCAAGTGCCTCTCAACCATCCACATTGACCTTGTGTGTACAGGTCCACACAATTCAATCTCCTCAACTTGGTGTATAAGGTAGTGTTCCTGTGCATTGAAAAATGTCGAAGGTAGACAGTTTTGTATTTCACACATTAGACAAGGAAAATTTTTCTTCCAATAATTTATATCTTTTTTATGGATTTCTTTAGATAATAGCCATTTACAAGTGATTCATTGCACAAATATATTAATGAGATTTAACAAAAATATACAATATATTACATAACAAGTAAAACAAATGGAAATTATAAGATCTATACAACGAAGTGAACAAATATCGCTACTTACCTCATGTATTTTCCAAGATCATATATAAATTGCTTGACATTTTTGTCGAAGTTGTCTGGGAGAGATAGAGGTAGAACGTACTGCAACAATTATAAAATGATCTTTTCATTATTTTTCCAAAAGTAGTTAACATAATACACTGAAAAGTACATGCAGTATACAAATATATGTATAATATACCAAAATAATTACCTTAATTAAGGTATGTCAATCATGCGTTTTCATCCCTAACCCAAATTAACCTTTCTTTGTTATGATATTGTTTATGTTCGCAACAAATCCTATGGGAAATCAATTTATTTCGTATGACTTCTTTTATAGCATTGTTTTGCTGCTCCGTTAATAACCAAGGAAGGGCACTTATATTAATTTGGTCTCCATCACTATTTAATTGAATGAGGTTTTTCATTGCATGATTGGCTTCCTGAATGTCACCACAAATTTTGACAATTTTTTCTTTGTCATGCCTTCCATCCAATATTTTCCATAACATTTATGTTATATTCTTTTTGATATGCATTGTATCAAACAAATGCACAATTTTTAGCTGCTCATGGTAGGGCAACCTACTAAATTGTTTAGGATAACTTTTCAGTCCCTGTGAAAGTCGACCATTGATTCCTTGATGACCTTCATGAATCATATAAGTTAAAAAAAAATTAACAATGACAATCATTGTCAATTACAGCATGAGTAAACACACCACAATATAAAAATATAAATTCCCATTTATGATAGATAAATAATTTGATCTGATGTATAACCTTGACGATTAATTCTATTATATTCCAACTCCCATAGGCAAGGTGTAATTCTTCGTGGTTTTGATGTAGTCTCTTATTTCCCATTGAAAATTTGTTTTTCAGTAGTTCGATACTTATGATTTCTATGCAGGAAGTGCCAATACTCATCAAACACCTACTTTCCTAAACTTGTTGAATGACGAGATTTCATCTTTGGACCACAAATTGGACATTCAAATTTTCCCTTTTTTTGAAGACCTACAAGATCATATATAATTGGATTAAATATGTCAATTTTTATAATTATATATAATGAATAGATTATTTAAAAAACATGCATGATATCTACTTCATAAAATTAAATATCGTTAAAGTCATGCAATCGAACTTTATAACATACCACAAAAATGTGTTAGCCCTAGGGCATCATGAATTGTCCATACAAGCATTGCATGGAATTGAAATTGTCTTTGTTCTATTGGTCTAGATACGTCATACATAGTTACGCCATTCCATAACTTTAGTAACTCATCAATAAGAGGCTCGATATATACATTCATATCTTTAACTTGGTACTTTCCTAGTTGAATGAACATAAACATTACATAATTATTATAACCATTTACTGCAATATATATAAATTAATGTACATGACTATTAAATGAAAAAAATATAAGTCATTATGCAACAAATAAGACAAATGAGATGCTACTACGTTAAAGAAAATTGGTGTAAAAAAATACTTGGAACAATCATTGCCAACATTATGTGCTCCCTCTTTATTGACATCCATGGAGGAATGTTATTGTTGCTAACAAAAATAGGCCACACCGAGTAAATAGATCTCAGCTCTCCAAATGGATTGACACCGTCCGCTGCGAATGAAAGCCTGAGATTATAAGGTTCTTCTTTAAACTATGGCCATTTTTCCTCCATGTCCCTAAATGCAAACTCATCTGCAGGAATTCGAAGAATGTCATCTCCACTTCTATTTTGTGCATGGTAATCCATAAATTGCGCTAAGCTTTCACACTTAAATAATCGTTGCATACGTGGAATAATGGGAATATAACGAAAAACCTTGTGAGGCACCTTTTTTGTTAGTTGATCTGTTTGATATCTATTGATATGACATTTTAGGCATTCTGTTGCAAATTCATGTTGTTATTGATATATAATATGATCATTGGGACATGCATCTATTTCTTGATACTCCATTCCAATATCTTTCATAATGCCAGATAAATCTCGATATGAGCGAGGTAAAATATTTGATGATGGTAACAAAAATTCACCAATCAATCTATACAATTTTTTTTTTGTTAATATAAAGAATATTAATGGTACATATTTCATCCTTTATTTACTATTGATGAACTAACAACAACTAAAATACATGAAAAAATATGACATATATGACATACCTTAACATCCATGAGATTGCTATGTTGGATAAACCATTCATAACCTTCAAGTTCATCAGCAACAGTACAACAAAGAGAAGAGTTGTTTGGGAGCCTTCATAAAGGGGCTCGTATGCCTTCTCAAGTATAGGTAAATCATGAACATCATCAAATTCATCTCGATCATCATGATCAGTTGAGCCATTAAATCTGTCATGGATCAATGTATTTGTACCATCATCTTCAACTGTGTTTTCTAGCGCATGATCATCTTCTTCCATAGTATCATTAACTTCATCTTCGATATTCACAGCTCCATGTTCCTTTGCTTGCAAAACCACATTCTCTGGGTCGTGATAATCCATATCATGTGCCCTAGGGTGCCCCACCTTTATAATAATGATAGACACAAATAAACCATAATCATGATCAAGTGATTTTTTTTATATATATAAAATGTTAAAACGATATAAACATTTACAAATTCAATCAATATAAACACATATAATGAACAACTTACCAATGGAAGATAATCATGCCCCCCTTCAATGTGACCATGCTTCCTACAATGTTTCTCAACTGTTGCGATTAAAATTCTTCTCGTCTTTAAGCCCTTGCAATTATTGCAAGGACAATAACATTTCCCATCACCCTTTCTTTTCAATCTAGCCCACAATCTATCAAGTGTCTCTTCATTTTGTTCTGGACTAATATTATCTGACATGATTTTTCTTTACCAAGCTTGAATATTTAGATCTTCAAAAAATATCAAACTCACACTCCAATAATTTTTAATCATAGACAAGTAACAAAATATAATAATTCTGATATTTTACACCAAAAAAATTCGGCATGCAACCACCCCTGCAAAAGAGAAGATAGTCTGAAGTTAATGACCCCAAAAAACACTTTAAAATGCTAATTCCAGAACTTATTAAATTATGATTTTACTATGATTTCCAACCGTTAGACTCTTAAAATCAGGATATTGAACTTGGAAATGAAAAGGCAGGACGTTGCGCCTTCGGAGACCCAGGATCTTAGGATGGTGGTCCAAGATATGGACATCCTAGAAATGGAAGTGGCCGAGACCTTGAAGTCTCTGGGTTAGTCTTGGTTTTGTTTTCATTGGTCTTTTGTTGTCCTTTTAATGGTATTTTGTTGTTGGCTGCTAGTCTTTTCTGTTTATCTTTTTTTGCAGCCTTTCTTGTACGAGATTTTCTTTTGATCTATCTTTTCTTGGCTTGTAAACTTTGTGGTTTCAAGTCCCTGTAAAACCCGTTTTTTCCTCTATCAAAAATAAAATATGGAAATGAAATTCTGAAAATGCACAAGTCTAAAAATGAAATCTGATGAGATGTTGCTTTAAAATATAATTTTCAAACTTGGAAGTACAAATCTGAATGCTATGACCAAGTCCTCAATGATGCCCTTAGGTTCCATTGTTGACCTATCTACCAACTATAGAAAATTTGGTGTAGGTCTAAGGTTTATTAACAACAATATTGGAATTTTTTCCTTAGTTATCACATTAATGGTTATACCCAAGTCAATGAAGGTATTTTTTGATGAGGATACCATTCACAAATGAATTCTGGAAAAAGACAATGACTACCCTCAACCTGGCGATAATATAAAAATTATATAAGCATAGCTCTCATCCACTCTATGGTTAAGCAACCTCTCTAATCCCACCAGCAAGATCAATTAGCCTACTATTCACAACAGCCTGCCCTATGGGTATTTTTCCAATTTGTGACCCTCCTTCATTGATGTCTTTGAATGCACCCTCCATGAACCTATCATGAGTTCTTTTCTCTCCTTTAGACTTTGCAGATGCTTCAATTACATCTGGCTTAAGTTTGGGTGTGTCATCTTGGTTTTTAGGTTTTCTTTCTGGTTTGGCACAAGAATCACTAGGTTCACCTATTTTGACAATCTGACAGAGCTAGGGTTTCAAATTTTCAATTGATGGAAAAGGATCTACTAGTTTAAATTCTTAAGAAATAAACCACAAAATAAAAACCATCCTAGACTTCATACAATTCTCACCAGCCCAATTGAAAATGCATGACATACAAACCCTAGTAAACCCTAGGATATTAGAGCTTTTAGAATTTTCACTAACTCTCCATACTAGCTTAATTCAATGCAATTGATGCAAAGAAGTGTGATTATTTTCTTACCTCTATGGAAATTAGATGTTAATGCCTTCTACCAATATTCATCAGAGCTCTTCACGTCATTTCCTCAAACTTGATCACTTTCTCTGCTCTTGAACGGTTGCAATTATGGGGAAAAATAAGCCAACACCTTATTTATGGCCAAGGAATTGAGCTTATAACCATTAATTTATTATAGAAATATCATGCAAGCAAGCTGACACTTAGTCATTTGAGTTCAAATTATGGTCATTGATCATCTTGTTTTAAAACTCTATCAGTGGTTCTCCTTCATCACTTTCACAACAAATAGTCAAACCTTCGATGAAAATTCATGTTCGTCAAAATTTTGATGAACGTCGGGGATCAGATTTTAAAAAATTGAAAATTACACATCAAATATCACAAGTACCTGATAAACATCTCATTTTACATCTTTTGTCAGATTTTGCAGTCAAATGAGTTAGTGCTCCATCTCTCTCCAATCCCTATATCCCAAGTACTCCCTCTCCTTCCCACCTCCTCTCCATCTCTCAAGTCTCTCTCTCTCACTCCTTATATCTCTCCCATCCCTCTATCCCCCACTCCCTCCCTCTCCTACTCTCTTAGGTCTCTCCTTCCCACCTCCTCTCTCCCACTTTGTCTCCTTCTCCTTCTCTCTTAGGTGTCTCCCTCCCACCCTCTCTCTTAGGTTTCTCCCTCTCACCCCCTCTCCCTGCCCCTCTCTCTCTCAAGTCTCTCCCTCCTACCCTATTTCTCTCTCTATGTCTCTCCCTCTCTCTCTCCCCCACTCCCTCTCTCTCCCACTCCCTCTATCTCTATCCCACTTTGTCTCTCTCCCTCTCTCTCAGGTCTCTCCCTCCCACCCCCTCTCCCTCTCTCTCTCTCAACTATCTTCGTCCTACCCCCTCTCCCTCTCTCTCTTTATCAAGTCTCCCCCTCCTACCCCCTCTCCCTCTTATAGTCACTCCCTCTATCTCTCTTCCACTCCCTCACTATCTCACTCCCTCTATCTCTCTCCCTCTACCTCTCCATCTCTCTCAAGTCTCTCCCTCCCACCACCTCTCCCTCTCTCTCTCTATCTCTCTCCACTCTCTCTCCCTCTCCCTCTCTCTCCCTCCATCTCTCTCAATTCTCTCCTCTACCCTCTCCCTCCATCAAGTCTCTCTTGTCTCTCTCACTCACTCCATCTATCTATCTCCAACATCCTCTCTCTCTCTCACTCCTCTCTCTCTCTCCTCCTCTCTCCCCCTCTCTCAGGTATCTCCCTCCCACTCTCTCAGGTATCTCCCCCACCCCTTCTCTCTCTATCTCTCTCTCACTCCCTCCATCTCTCTCCAATCCCTCTATTCCGAGTAAATTTGCAATATCTTGAGAAAAACTTAATGAGACAAAAACCAAATTGATCTAGATTCATTCCACCATCAAATCCAATGACTTTCCAACAATAATATAACCGTACAAGGCTGTACAACAACCTGCAATGACATTTTACCAGTAAAACTCAAAATTTTGCATATAAAAATAGGGCTCCATTATTAATTCTTCATTATTTACATTCCCTTGACCTCTTGCTCGAGGTTCTCCATAAATTTAAATATTTTTCAACCTTAACTAACTCCAACCAATCAACCAAAACTAACTTTTCACCTACTTGACTCTTGAACTTCCATATTTTTCCTTTTTGCCAATTTTGCATATTGACAACATTTTATATTTGCACATTTTGCAACTTGACCCTTTTTAGGACTCCAAATTATATTGAATATGGTCTCTTAGGACCTTACAAACTCAACATATTAACTTTACCTAAGATTGACTCTTCATATCCCTTTACAAGCCATTTTACATCTTTTTGCAAATATGACAAAATTTAACAAATGAACATCAATGACCATACAACCTAACCAAACACCCTTCAAATGACTTAAATACATTAAAAATGGTCTTTTAAGACCTTATTGTATGAAACCTAATCATTTATTTATAAATAGGCCTCATGGAGGCTTGAATGCAACAAGGTGCTCTTGCACCATGTGCTCACTGACTTGCCAAATCCGTAGGGTTGACAAGGTAGGGGCAATGTATGCCTCATAGAAATTGATGCAACCTAGGTCATCTCTAACATACCTCAATTCCACCTAAGACTCCTTTGGAGAAACTTTCTAAAAACTTGAAAACAACGTTGTACAACCTCACTTTTTCATGTAAAAACACCCCAAATGCCACCTAGGGCATCACCAAAAATCGGTATGCGCACCTCTTGATATAGAGTGGATCAAACAAGATGTGATTTGACACAACTTCCCTCAAATATGCCCACTAAGACATCAACATTCACTTGACTCAACAGGGTACCTCAACTTCCCAACCATGGATTCCATTAGACCAAACATGATCAAAGGCTTGGGAATATCTTGAACATCCCTTACTTGACTGATCAACACCCACTAATAGGACTTTGCACTTTAGCAGCAACCAATGACTCTTCAAAACAACATTAGGCCTTAACTTCCTTGTAGCCCTGTCAACTAGGACGGTCAACAATAAAACTCATTTGAGGAAAAAACCAGACAATCGACACAGGTTTTGGACCCCTTATGCAAGCCTCTTCAAACCCCCAAGACCTTAGGGTATGACATTCAACAAAAGAACTACTATGGACCAATATACAATGCCACAAGGGGACCTAATGAGGTTGTTCCAAAAAAGAACCAAGGTATGTAGGAACTCCCCAAATCCCCTAATCCATGAATATGGTTCTTACAACATCAATACACACATCTCAACACCCTTGAATGACCCCTCTCAACAGATTCTACTCACAACTCATCAAACTTGAACTTTCGTACACAGAATTAGGCTTGTCACATGAGGATGACAAGCCTAAGGTAACCAAGAAATCACTCCAAACTCCTTGATGTTCTCCAAAACCTCTTCAAACATAAAGTACGTGATGAACTCTACCATTCCACCAAGAATTAAGCCTTGACCAAAAGGGAATGGCGAGTTGTGTGCATTTTTGTGATCAAACCCTAGTTTTTGAGGGTTTTTTACCAGTTCCAGAAGAACGATGATAACTCCCTCTATTATTTATGGAATTGGACCAAACCACTACCAAAAGGAATCTGTATCACTCCTCTATCAAACCATGTCAACCTTGTAGCCGTACAGACAAGGTACAGGTAGTACCAAGCATGGGATCAACAAATTTACATAGAAAATTAAAAAAAAACAAAAAAGTGTGAATAATTCTTATTAGATCTTCTCCAAAAGTTCAACAACAACCTCCATTTGAGCCTCTCAAGGCTTTACATATTCCTTTACACCCTTTTTTAACTAATCCACACCCTCAACTAACTAAAAACCAACTTTTAAAACAAGTAACTGTTGCATTTCAAATTTGTTGCTTTAAGCAACTTTAGACTCCTCCAACCTAATGAATACAACTAATGACCTCTAAAACCACACAAATTTCTTGTAAATATCCTTATTACATCAACAAAAATCCATTCTTGCACACTCATATACAAATACACAAATTTTCCTTCAAAGGCTACAAAGAGAACTTCTAGTGCAAGATTGAAATTTTCACATTTTTTATCACTAAACCCAAAAATCATCCTAAAAAATACCTAATGGTATTAATTGACCTTATTAAAGGCAAAGCATGCTCAAAATACCCACAACAACCTATTGACCAACCTATTCACCACCAAATAATCAAATATTGAGGGTGAGGTGTAGGCAAGGGTTTATTGAAAAAACATACTCCAAACCTTCCAATAACCAAAAAAAGCCTGAAACACCTTCAAAAAGTTTTGACCAAGCTTAAAAGTTCAAGATATATCACTACCCCCAAATATTTCTTCAAACCCTAACACTAAACCACCATTTTCCACTCAAAAATGCACCATTTGACATCTACGACATCACCTAAAAACCCTCTATTTGCCTCCCTTGCACACAAAAATTTTCACACATGCTTTATAACCCTAACTAAGCCTTTCCATTGAGTTACATAAGCATACAGTGGGTGGAAAGTTTAATATGACATTTTAATGCACTCAAAACCCTTAAAACAGGGTATACAGGCCGACCCTCAGTAATTGGCTTCTAAAATGCACAAAATCACTTGAACTCCAACCAAACCAAAACTAAAATGGAGTTAAGTCTACTGCCCACCTAATTCCATTGAAAAGAGAGCACAATCGCTCTGAGATACGTTCAACCGACTCGATCCCTTAAGGGTCCAAAGTGCAAAAGGGAAGCAATCTTTGAAAGGGTATTATTCATAAACCGTGGTGCTTGTGAAATATTTTTATGAACCTATGAGATCACATTGGCCCCCTCTACAATAACCTCTCTCAGTTTTTTCTATCTTGGAGGAATTTTCCTGTGGTGTCCAATTTTCACTTGATGGAAAAAGTGTCAAATGAAAGTAGTTGAAAGTTGCAAAGTGGTGCAACTTTCATTCTTCAACTCATGTGACCAAATGGACTGTTCCAACATGTCTGAATAGGTATTTTTATTCTAGGAATGGTCCTCTTTCACACCCAAACACGCAGAATCACTCTGAGCTACGTTCAACCGAATCGATCCCTTAAGGGTCCAAAGTGCAAAATGGCTGCAAACTTCAACATGCTATTACTTGGATACCGTAACACTTAGAAACTTCTCATCTGATTCCTAAAATATTTCACTGGTCCCCTCCACAATAACCTCTCTCGGTTTTTTTTATCTTGAAGGCATTTTCCTGTGGTGGCGAATTTTCACTTGGAGAAAAAGTTGTCAAATGCAAGTAGTTGAAAGTTGCAAAGTGGTGCAACTTTCATTCTGCAGCTCCTGTGACCCAAAAAACTATTCCAATGCATCCAAATAGGTATTTTTACGCTAGGCATGGTCCTCTTTTGCACCCAAACACGCGTAATCGCTCTAAGCTACGTTCAACCGGATCGATCCCTTAAGGGTCCAAAGTGCAAAATGGCTGCAAACTTTAGCATTCTATTACTCAAATACCATGAAACTTAGAAAAATTTTGTCTAATCCTACGAGATTATGTTGGGCCCCTCTACAATAACCTCTCTCAGTTTTTTCTCTCTCAGAGGCATTCTTCTATGGTGTCCAGTTTTCACTTGATAGAAAAAGTGTCAAATGCAAGTAGTTAAAAGTTGCAAAATGGTGCAACTTTCGTTCTGCAACTTGTGTTACCAAATGGATTGTTTCAATGCATCTAAATAGGTATTTTTATGCTAGACATGGTCCTCTTTCACACCCAAACATGCGGAGTCGCTTTGAGCTATGCTCAACCGAATCGATTCCTTAAGGGCCCAAAGTGCAAAATGGCTGCAAACTTCAACATGCTACTACTCGGATACCGTGATGCTTAGAAACTTATTGTCTAATCATACAAGATCATGTTGGGCCCCTCTACAATAACCTATCTCAGTTTTTTCTATCTCAGAGGCATTTTCCTATGGTGGCAAATTTCACTTGGGGAAAAAGTTGTCAAATACAAGTAGTTGAAAGTTGCAAAGTGGTGCAAATTTCATTTTGCAGCTCGTGTGACCAAACGAACTGGTCCAACGTGTCCGAATAGGTATTTTTACGCTAGGAATGGTCCTCTTTCGCACCCAAACACGCGGAATCGCTTCGAGCTATGTTCAACCGGATCGATCCCTTAAGGGTCCAAAGTGCAAAATGGTTGTAAACTTCAACATGCTATTACTCGGATACCGTGATGCTTAGAAAATTCTCATCTAATCCTATGAGATTGCACTAGGCCCCTCTACAATAACATCTCTCGGTTTTCACTATCTCAGAGGCATTTTCCTGTGGTGGTGAATTTTCACTTGGGGAAAAAGTTGTCAAATGCAAGTAGTTGAAAGTTGCAAAGTGGTGCAACTCTCGTTCTGCAGCTTGTGTGACCAAACGAACTGTTCCAATGCATTCAAATAGCTATTTTTACGCTATACATGGTCCTCTTTCGCACCTAAACACGCAGAATCGCTCTAAGCTATGTTCAACCGGATCAATCCCTTAAGGGTCCAAAGTGCAAAATGGCTGCAAACTTCAGCATGTTATTACTCAGATACCATAATTCTTAGAAACTTCTCATCTAATCCTATGAGATCGCATTGAGCCCTTCTATAATAACCTCTCTCAGTTTTTACTATCTTGGAGGCATTTTCCTATGGTGGCGAATTTTCTCTTGGGGAAAATTTGTCAAATGCAAGTAGTTGAAAGTTACAAAGTGGTGCAACTTTCATTCTGTAGCTCGTGTGACCAAAAGGATTGTTCCAACACGTCCGAGTGGGTACATTTACACTAGGCATGGTCCTCTTTCGCACCCAAACATGCAAAATCACTCTGAGCTACGTTCAACTGGATCGATCCCTTAAGGATCCAAAGTGCAAAATGGTTGTGAACTTCAGCATACTCGTATTCGGACACTGTGATGTTTAGAAACTTATCGTCTAATCCTATGGGAGAATATTGGGCCCCTATACAATAACCTCTCTCAATTTTTTCAATCTTAGATTCCTTTTCCCGTGGTGGCGATTTCTTGCTTGGAGAAAAATTTGTCAATTGCAAGTAGTTGAGTGTGTAAAAATGACTTTTTAGCCTTTCCACCCATTGTATCCTATTGTAACTTAGTGTAATGACATAATTATGGGTAGGGAACATATGTGCATGGTTTCTGGAGCAGGGGAGGTGAGTTGAGTGTTTTGGTGTGATGCTCTAGTTGACAATTTGATGAGTTTTGGTGAAATTTAGTGGTTTAAGAGTGGAAATGGTTGAAATCCTTTGGGGCAACAATTTGTGAGGGACTTTTAAGTATGTTTAGGTTCTTTTAAGAATTTTTGATGCATTGGAAAGGTGTTATGAGTTGTGGGAATAGGATTTTCAATAAACCCACCCGTTTTAGGCTTTTAGCCATAGCAGCAAGGTAGTGAACTATTTGATAAAATTATTTGGTAAACATGTACAAAAAATGTGGTAGCATAGACAAGGCAGTGAATTGTTTGAAAAAATATCTCAAAGAAATGTAGTCTCATGGTGATGGAATGTCATGAAAATCCATAGCTATGAGGATTTTTGACTTGAGGATTGTGATTAATGATTGGAATTGTGTTTAGTGAGATTGCAGGACCTCCCCTACAACATCAATGTTTTAGGGTTTTATCTATAGCAGCAAGGCAATTAATTGTTTGATACAATGCTTTGATAGACATGTATGAAAAATGTGGTAGCATAGAAAAGGAAATGAAATCTTTGAAAAAATGCCTCAAAAAAATGAGGTCTCATGGTGATGGAATGCCATGAAAATCAAAAGCAATTTGATTGTCATGGCATTCCGTCACCATGAGACCACATTTATTTGAGGCATCTTTTGAACTAGTTCATTGCCTTGTCTATGGCTTGTCATGGCATTCCATCACCACATTTATTTGATGCATTTTTTCAAATAGTTCACTACCTTGTCTATGCTATTGCTTACTATTATGCTTTTGATATGTTTTTTTGAAGCATCCATAGCTTGTTTGAAATCACTTGTTTTAGGCTTTTAGCCATAGCAACAAGGCAGTGAACTGTTTGACAAGATGCTTTGGTAGACATGTATGAAAAATGTGGTAACATAGACAAGGCAGGGAACTATTTAAAAAAATACCTCAAATAAATTTGGTCTCATAGAATGCCATGATAAGAAAATGCAATTGGCAGCTACTCCTAGTTATTAGTTATGCAATGTGAAGAAATTGCATAACTGCTTAGGTTGACTTTGTACAAACTATATTGTAATTGAAATTTTGTCATCTATCAACATCTAGTTATTAGTTATGCAAAGTGAAGTAATGCTTCGACTTTGAAATATGTGTAATGCAATGTAATCAACGATATGAATATAAACTACAAAAATCCATTTTTTATAATTCATTAGTTAAAATATTTATTTTATTTGCTCTTTATATCTCTATATGCTATGGAAATACCTTTCATTTTTTATTTTTTAAGTTTTTATCTCTTGTTCTATATTTTTTCCTAGTTTTTTCGCAAACTATTATACTTTTGGTTTGTCAAAATTTTCCCCAAAAGATTTGTGCTGCTATGCATTGGAAGCATGAAGCATACACATGAATACACACAATATAGGTGAATTATACATGTGAATAAGTGAGGCACAATTAATTGAAGCATTTCAAAGGATACAAACCACCATGAATAGAGCTTATTTACACAATACGCTTTAGATGGGGCTTATTGAGCATTCAACAATAATTAATTAAGCATTAGATGTAAACAAAATCCATGCCTACAACATTCAAGCATACAACTTACATGATACACATGATAAAATCATTCAAGAATGGCAATAGCAAAATAATATTTACTTTAATCAAAAAGATGAAAGGCTATACAATGATATATATTGATAAAAGTATATACAATATATCCAAAAAACCATATAGGCTTAGTACAAAGGAGCCATATGGAATAAAATTTCATGTATATATCAATAGTACAAAACATATGTTCCAAAATGCCACATAGGCATACAACAAACAACACTAATACATAGTCATTTCCCTCTAGGGGAAGGAAAAAGATCCTATGTTGCCTTCGAAATTCGGTTGGATGGAGTAACTGTTGCTTCTCTTATCTTTCGAACACGCTTGCTAGTCCTCCTCTCTTCACTCTGGACCTTCACCCGATACAATAAAAATTAAAGATGTTAAAACATAGAAATTGAATTGTGGAATGGCATATAACAGAATATATAATCACTTACCGTATACATATAGTCATCATACACATTTGCAACATCACCATGTCCATGATCTGGAGTGACAACCACCTGTAGCAACCATCAAGATAGAAATTAAACTACATAAAAGTATCATGAAAATTTTCTATAATAGACCATAAAAGAGAAAATATAATGTTAAATCGACTAATCTATTCCATGGGTCTCTCTCAATGGATCAGAACTGGCTATTGCTACAACAACTCCATGGTCCATCGTTCCACCAACATCACCAGGGTTGTCTCTTATCAACAACTACAAATGAAACAATATCTCAGGTATCATGTTGATATAAAGACCAAGAGGGGATAATGGAATAAAAGGTGAAATAAGAGAGGGTAATGGGATGGGAATAGAAGGGTGATGCATAGAGGGGGCTCAAACTCATTCAAAGTGACAACTTGCATTTAAGAGGCATCTAACAAGATTAAAATGGCCTATTAGAATAATCCAAACAATCCTCAAAGCTTGACAACAATCGAGAGTCTAATTTCTCACTTTCACCCATGTAACCTAGCAGTAGTGCAAACTCAATTTATGGCCTTTAACTTCCATTCTTTCCAAAACACTTGATAATAAGAAGGTGGATTTAGATACCCATTTCAAATTTATACAACATATATCTTAACCATATACAAGTCTTTTGGACCAATCCCTTGAAATTAGACCCTCAACGTTGTCTTAGGCCAGATTTACAAAGCAACAAACCTTTAAACTTAACACAGGCCCTTGAAACCTTGGGGAAGCAATTCTTATGCCCTTAAACCTATAAAACCATAGTCAACACCCAAGGTTGACACCTCCAACATAGTAAACTCCAAAACCCTCAATTTCATGCCAAGTCAAGAGGGTTTATTCAAAGTCCCACTTGCACAACCTCCCAGACCATGCCACTGATTCAGACATATATATTATGATCCCAATATGCTCAAAATTTGGAAAAAACTCCATACTCTCATTGATTTCCACAAACCCTAGACCCAAGGCTCCATCTTCATGTGTTTTTCTTCACAAAACTCATCAAGACAATAGGTTTATCTCCTTAGTTCCTTATCCACAATTCTAATCATGCAACCTACAACCTACTCAAACTCCCTAGGTCTCATTACACTAGTTACAGTAGGTACAGTCTGTGTAAGGCCCCTTAAATCATGATTTTGGTTACAAAACCCTCAAGCAATCGGTCCTCGACCTGTCACAAGAAAACAAGGATATTTACCACAAATCACAATGGATCTCCCTCAAACTTGTTCCAAAAGATAGTTAACACCTGCCACCAAAAAGTAAAATGATTTACATGGCACAATCAATCTATATGGGCTCGTACAAGCCTGCAAATGATAAGAAAACTCAAAAATTTGATGAAAAACATAGATATTCTTATTGCCAATGTTTCAAACTTCAAGCCAAAATTACAAAACAATTTTTCATGCCTTTTTAAAGGATTCTACTCATCAAACCAATTCCCAACTACCTTACAACTAATTTTTAAACCTCTCATGACCATTGCATTACAAATTTGTTGTATTTATGCAACTCACAATTTGGCACTTTCAAGTTTTGACTCTTTATTGTTTCCTAGACCCTCTTAAACACCTAAGCTATTAAAAATAGTCTAATGATACCTTATTCAACTAAGAAATCATGACTTACTCAAGAAAACATCATCCTATCTACCTTGACACCCCTTGTCAACTTTGACAAACCTTCCACATGATTTGCAAACCTTGAAAGATGAATACAAAAGCCCCTCAAAGTTGATCAATTACAATAGAATGGCCAACATCATCCTATCTACCTTGACACCCCTTGTCAAATTTGACAATTCCTTCCACATGATTTGCAAACCTTGAAAGATGAATACAAAAGCCCCTCAAAGTTGATTAATTACAATAGAATGGCCACATTGGACCTTGTTAAGACTCAAGGACTCAACTCAAACATCCTAACACACCTTTCCTATCAGACACTTAATGAAGAAACATAGAAAAGAGTGGTGCCTCTACACTAAAGGGATTAATGGAACATAGGATTGACTAGTATAGATTGATGGGATGCGCTAGGATGAGATAAAAAAATATAGGGTGGACAATTAGAGGTTAATGGGATGTGATTATTAGGGAATAATACAACACAGGGTGAATTAGGAGGTGTCTAGGGTTTTACTATAGTACACGAAGTGCGAACTTAACCTTTGTGTACTAATAACAAAGAAGAGTTATCTAGGATGAAACGTGGATAAATATGGTATAACATAGGATGATATAAAGGAACATAGGGTGGAACATAGGGGATCATGGAACATCTAGGGTGAAATAATAATGGGTACAATAAGATGGGAGTAGAAGGATAATGACATATAGCATGGACTAGAAGATATTAGTGGGATGGGCTAGGAGGGGATCATGGAAAATAGGGTGAACTATTAAATGTTAATGGTAAGGGATTAGGAAGGAATAAAAGAAAAAAAATTGAATTAGGAGAACATAATGTAACACAATCAAGGAATACAAATGCAATGTTTGTGTTTCTCAACATTTTTTTAGATTTGTATATATGCAAAATTACGAAAACTAGCTAACATAGATTTACAACACCATTACTGAATAAAGGCTACCTGAGTGTACGTTGTTTGAGGATATGAATCACGAGGTGTGGAGGAAGAAGGTGCACCAGAAAATTGTTTGAAATCCAAAGCATGTTATCAGACAATCATTCAAATATAGCATTTAATTGTTCAAATGCAATAATAATATCTTTAATACTAGTTGCATACATGTAGACTCATCGTCGAGAATGTATAAGGGTCTGTAGGAATAGAGTTTGCCTCATGAGTAGTGCGACCCTGAAATTTCATCATATCAAAATTCTACTAATTTAGTTATTCTTAAATTTCAAAATATAATTTAATAAACAACATTAAAATAACTTGCTAAATTTTACCTGAGTGTCAATGCCAAATGCATCATTCAGAACATCATCTATGAAATCCATCGCCTCTGCAACTAATGTAGGCTATGCAGCTGCATCACGAGCACTCTGATAATCATAGGTGCAAACAACACCACAAGTGCCACAATGGTGGGGTGGATCTCGAGGCCTACACCTCTCCTCCACACCAAGCTCTACTAGAGGACTCACACATTGTAAAATGGTCTGGGTGAGTGATTCAATCGACTTCAGCTTGCCCACCTCTACACTGTCCTTAACAATGGAAGGAACATCGACATGCTCCACCATGGGTCTGCCCAAGGCTCTCGATGCTAGCTATGGATTACGTTTTGCAACATGTCTATCATGTGTGGAGCCCCCACCTCTACCCTGAAAGTCTAAGATGTCAAAATAGTTTGGTATTTTATTGATGACAAACTCGTAATAGAGTTTCCTCAAAAATTATTGCAGCACCTCATGGTTATTGCATGGAGCTTGGTTAAATACTATCCACCATCGCTCCCGAAATTTGTTTTTAATTAACTCATGGTGGCACTAATGGATGGGGAACCTCTTGCATGCATGAGACAAAGGTTCATTGGTTTTTGGGTCTATAAATAGGGCACACAAGTCAACTTTGCTAATTTTTAGTTTTTTGACATCTGCATATAACAAACCACTAGCATAAAATTGTCTCATCTCATGCCTCTTATTTGACCAAAAATTCATTTGCTTGCTCATTTCTCCTACACGAGTTACAATTGACTTCAATGATTCAACAATCCCTCTCCTATAAAGGTGGGTTTCGACATGCTCAATTAATCTTGCAATTAATTGTTAAATGTCTCTTTTATTGTTTTCAATTTGATTTTTAATATTTTCTTGTATTCTTTGAGGATGCCTATGAATCAATGGAGGGGTTTCAGGTTGTTCTTGAATAGGAGGCTCTTCGTGAGGGGGTGATTGTGAATTCTCAATGTTTTGAGGTGGAGATTCATTCCCTGAGAATTAGAACAAGGTTTTATTATAAAAACCTATTTAAATTTGCATTCTAAATCAAATTCAAAATAAATAGAATAAAAATGCATACCTCTTTGCAATCTTTGACCTCTCCAATGTGTTGGCGGCATCCTCATGGAAAATGGCAAATTAAGGATGTAAACAATGGAAGAGATTTGGCGAGCGTGAGTTGTAGACTTGAAATCCTCTTTCTCAAGCCACGAGTTGAAGACAAAATGAGGGTTTGAAACCCAATTTCTAACTTTTATGTCTACTAAGCCATTTGGCACATGCCAAATTTGGCGAGCGCCAAATGGCTTATTTCAAGTTTTTTTTAAACGTTTTTTCAATTTGGCACCTAAATTGTGTCACAGATTGGTGCACTTACCCGTATGGGACCAAGACAAGCACAACCGAAGAAAGATCATCAAGGCACAACATCCAAAGTACGCCAATCCAGATCACCAAAGCAATAAAACCGAACCTTAATCAGTCAACTAAAATATGTTGACATCAATGACTAACATTAATGACAATAACCAACAACATCACATTCCAATAGTAGTGTGTTAATGGAGCTTTTGGATTGATTTATAGGAAAGTGAGATTGTATTTTTAACAACTATCTCAATTTAGAAAAAAATATAATATTAATTAATATTTAGAAAATATTAGTTATAGAAGGGACATAACTAGGAATTAGAATTGTAAAAATTATAGATTGCATGGGACTAATAAGGACTAAACACACAAATAATCATTTCAACAAAGATCATAAGACACAAATGAAGAATAAAAACACGACATTATCATGCCTTTTTTAAATTAGTAGTGGAAAATAATAAAAATATGATAGATTTTACCAAAATAAGTGATGAGATCACGATTGGTATTTTCTAAATAACTCTTATTAATGGTAGGAAGTATGAAATTCCATGGAAAATTATAAATAAAAATTCTAATAGTTTTTATAGAGTCAACATTGTGAAGAAGGGCTGTCAATCTCCCATTTCCTTATTTCCATTCATGTTAGAAAAATGAAATCATGTTCCTTATTTGTATTTAAAAGTTGTAGTAAAATATTAGTGTATATATCATATAGATTTGTAACATGATTTGTAATCTATTTCTTGTAAGTTAATTTCAAAAAAGTGGATAATAAAGAAGTGATCATTTGAATAAAAATGAAAATTTTAATTAGGAAAATATTCACTCAAAAAAATTAAACTTAAAACAATTATTAATAATAAAATATACAAATATTTTCACATTCAACAATGAGAATATCACAATAACCCATCCAAAAAAAATGTTGCCCATCTAAAAAAAACGAGCAACATTATAGTATACCCCACACACAATAATTACATCCCATACCCCACACAATAATAGAGTCACGTTGAAATAATTTTTTTGCATTGGCTTAAAGTTTATATGACGTAGACTCTAGCATACAAAACAAGAGTCCGTTGAAAGCGAATAGTGCAGCACCGTGTATCAATTGCTCTCAGCGACTGATTGAACGGAAGCAAGACTTTGAATTGCACTTGCCCATCTTGATATTGATTGACTTAACGTCAAATTTGGCCATTATGCCCGTCATTTGCCTCTATTTTTTACTTCTAAATGCCCGGGGTTGTGAGATTGAGAGATGAAATCCAAGAGGCAATCAACCCCCAGCATCTAGAAGTAAGAATAGCGGAGGCAGGGAGAAATAGAGACAACAGCTGACCTGGTATTAAGGAGGAGTACAGATGGGGAATAGCTCCTTTGGTAGGGTCGAAGGGGGCCTTATCTCAGTTTGTTCTCAAATAAATTGAATTGAATTTCGTGTATTAGTTGCTCTCAGCGAAAAGTTGGACAAAAGCAAGAATTTGAATTGCAGTTGCCCACCTTGACATTGATTGACTTGACTGCAAATTTGGCCATAATGCCCATTCATTGACCCACTACAGGGCTATACAGATCGCCTCAATCATTGAAACCCAGTGACCAATTAGCCTATGTTTTTTTATGTGGGCAAGAAATATATATATATATATATATATATATATATAAGGCTTTAGAGGGCGTTGTGAGACTGCGAGATCAAAGCCAAAGGCAATCGATCCTGAGCATTTTGAAGCAAAAATATGGAGGAAAGGAGAAACAGAGGCGGCAGCAGCCTTCCTGTTAGGAAGGAATACAAAGGGCGAACAACTCCTTTTGTAGTGGGGGCGTGCATTGTAGCGGCAACAGGAGGGCTTGTCTTCGGCTATGACAACGGAATCTCAGGTTTTTTTTCTGTTTTTTCTGAATTGAATTGAATAAAAGTAAGATCTTTGATGGATAACAGATTTATATTTGATCTTTGCAGGAGGAGTGACGTCCATGGATCCCTTCCTCATAAAATTCTTCCCGGCCACTTACAAAAAGATGCACCAAAATCAGACCCACACAAGCGCTTACTGCAAATTCGACAGCCAGATTTTGACCACCTTCACGTCGTCGATGTATATATCAGGATTATTAGCTTCAATGGTGGCCTCCTCTGTTACGAGGGCCTACGGACGAAAGCCCTCCATCTTGGTGGGCGGTCTAAGCGTTTTGATAGGCGCTGCTCTCAATGGCGGTGCTCTTAATGTGGGTATGTTGATAGCAGGGCGCATCATGTTGGGCATTGGCATTGGTTTTGTTGATCAAGTATGCCCTATCCCCAATTACAATCACAAGACTTTATCTTTTAAATTTTAAATATTATGTAGTTGTAATCTAATATCTTGAATTCAACCTAGTAATGAAATTTATGATTGAGAGTGTAGGCAGTTCCTCTGTATCTGTCAGAGATGGCACAGAAGCAAATGAGAGGGGCACTGAACTCAGGGTTCCAATTGTTCGTTGCCGTGGGTGGCCTGTCTGCCAGTCTCACAAACTATGGAACTGCTAAAATCCACAATTGGGGATGGCGTCTCTCCCTTGCTCTAGCGGTTATCCCCGCTATAATACTGAGCTTAGGAAGTTTATGGCTTCCAGAGACACCCAACAGTTTGATGGAGAGAGAAGGCCCTGAAAAGGCTAGAGCTATGCTGCAGAGGATTCGCGGCACTCTTGATGTTGAGAAGGAGCTAAGTGACATGATGGAAGCAAAGAAAATATCAGAAACGGTGAAGCATCCCTTGCGCAATATGATACAGAGAAAATATAGGCCACAGCTTGTGATGGCAGTGGCCATTCCTCTGTTCCAGCAACTCACAGGCATCAATGCCATTGCTTTCTATACTCCGGTGTTGTTTCGCACAATTGGATTCCAGACCAACGCCTCTCTCATGTCCGCTGTTATTATAGGAGTCATTGGCACAGCGGCTACGGTGCTCTCGATGTTCGCTGTTGACAAATATGGACGTCGATTCCTATTTCTGCAAGGGGGATTACAGATGCTTGTTTCTCAGGTACGTTACTCTCTGCTCTACCCAACTTGTAAATGGTCTACCTGTCGAACAATCAATTACAATTTCAGATCTCAAATAGGCAAAACAGCGGCAACGGTTAAGGTTCGAGAGCCCTACCCCGACAACTTAACCCCCTGCCCACCCCAGATCGATTCCTCGACGTTACTACAATAAACTCTGCCTTCTTGAGACTATAGAATGGGAGGGCCCAAGAAGGTCTGAGCTAGATCCGACCTATTGGCTATTTGTTTTGCCCCGCCCTTAGAAGAATTGGAATAGAAAACTAGCTGACTCTCGGTTTAGTAAATGATTTGAGTTCTTTATCCCTTAGAAGAACTGGAATAGAAAATTATTGACAACTCCTCCTTATTCTCGGTTTAGTAAATAATTGTGTTCTTTGTTAACCAAAATATGATTATTAAATCATTTCGATAGTCTTTTATTCTTAATAGTTATAATTTTTCTTTTTATCAAATGACTTCTTTATGGTATTTATGGTATTTTTTTATGTATAAGTGTTTAGATTATCATTTATATAATAATGATACATATTCAAAAAAATGATAACAAAAGTCACATTTCTAGAATTCATACAAGCCAATAGCAATAGTAGAGGGGGTAGGAAGATCTTAGTCATCCAATTTTTCCATATATCAGTAGGGTCTAAAATGTCCATAAGAGGGTCACACCAATCATTATATTTATCTTTATCTTCTTCTTCTACAGTACAAGTAGGAAAAATTGCAAGAGTCAACTAAGGGAACTTCATGGAATCAAACTAGTTGGAAATACTACCAATAGACCACTTGGAAATTCCTCTCACAAGCAACAAAGAGAAGGAACACTAAAGATTTAACCACAACTAGCCCTATTGGCCACGATCCCTTTTTACAACCAAGGGAGAAGCTTGGGAGTGAGTCTCTTGGATACCTCAACTAGAAAGGTTGTGTCTATGACAACACCCACAAGAAGGCGAGCAACCCTTGAAAGCATAGGGATATGAAGGATCTATACCACCCATACAAGGGGCATTGCCCCAATAGTCGAGGACACCTCAAATGCAACTTTTTTAACTTGCACTTGAATCTACAATAAAATATTATAACATATTATTTTAATATAAAGCAAAACATATCAATCAACTAAACAATTAGTAAAAATAGTTGAATTTCTATCCATCCATATGCTAAATAGAATCTCCACCCTAAAAGCATGCCAGATCTAGTTGAAATTATGAGGGATGCAAGGCCATTCCCCTAAAAGAACCATGTGCCATGAAAAAGGTTCTAATATAAGAGGCTTGAAAAAATTATGGATCTAGATCCTAACTTTATAGGCTTTGGGACAAAACCAAAATAAGTGTTTGGGAGACTCTAGCTACCAACAAAATTGACAACGAAGGTCAAGAACTCCCAAATGGGATAACCTAAAGCCACTAAGAAGTCCTTGGAAAAGAATACACCCAACTAAATGAGTCGATTTAGGCTCCAAAATAGCCAATCAAATGGTGTGAAATCTTTGTTGCCCAACAAAGAGTAGTGATTTCAAATGCCACTATTACTTCAAAGTGGGAACCATGGGTAAGAGGGCCTGAGAGAGCTAAAGATATCCTTGTTGTGGTTTATAATTTTAGAAAGCGGTTTTTGGTCACCACTTCCAATCTTTCCACCAAGGTTTGCAAGAATTGATACCAATTTTATGAATCATATCAATTGAAATTACCCCCATGATTGCATCAAAAGTTTCACTATCCTAATTAGAAAGGTGAAACTTGGCTTTAGCTTCATTCCGTAATAGAAGACTCATGGAAGCTCTAGAGAAAAATTCCTACAAAGTTCTAACTTCTTTCTTGTGAAATATCTAGGCATGAACCTAATGCGGCCTTGCCAAATGGTAATTGTGATCTTGCAAAATGAGAGACCACTAGATATTATGTTGATTAATGGAAAGATCATTATGGAATCTAGAACCATTCTAGAGAGAAGTCAAAGCTTCATGGATTCCCAAGCTCTCTAGATACTTTTTATCATAAAATTCCCTTGGATCAACACCAAAATTTTCATGGTAAGAAGGGTTTGAAGCCCAATCCCCTTCCAAGTAGTTTGTCCAATAGGATGACCAAAAAAGATGCAATACCACAGAAGGATTTTCCAAGCTTCATCAACCTAAGGAGCATAGATGATCCACTTAGTGAAAATATTCAAACCTTAATTTTGTGTGGATAAAATCCCCAAACATCCAAAATTCTCAAGACACCCTATGAAATCCCCTATGATTCTCCAGAAAATCCCAAAGAAAATCATGAAGAATCTTGTCCAACTTTGTGTAGGAAGCTTTCGAAGGAACCCAACATAAATAATAGTAAAAATGAGTAGCAACAAGAACCTTAGAATAAACCTAAAGTTTTCTTGCCAAAGAGAGAGATTTTGTAACCCAGTAAGCCAAATTATTCCAAGAAGGCATGTGGGGTCGAAGGATTGTCTATAGCACTATGTCTTATGCCACTAAATGGTAGGTCAAAAACATCTAAAAAATATCCAAGCATTTAAGGGCATGTTTGATATTTTTCTCCTCTTCTAAGAGAGTGAGAAAATAATCATTTGCAAAGTGGCTATTAACAAGATGAGTTAAGGAATTGGGTAACGATATACCTTTAACAAATCCTTGAGACACAAAGTGTGCTAGAAGGTAACCAAATCCTAAAGTAAAAAGTACATAAAAGGTTGGAGCCAAGGGATAGTCTTGTTGAATGGACCTGAAAATCAAAAAAGTAATAAATTATTGACCATTAATAGTAATGAAAATAGAGGAATCCACAAATAACATGGTGAATAATTGAATGAAGTGAGGTTCAAATCCCAAAGCCTAAAGCATGGCCAAGATAAAGGTCCATTCAATATGGTCATAAGCCTTAGAAAAATAAATTTTGAGGAAAAGATCCTTTTGATTCAAGATCCCCTAATCCATTACATACCTTCTAAATTGCACTTATATTATCTAAAATGTATTTGGATTTGATGAAACCAATTTTCTTGGACCTCATAATTTGAGGAACAAGATGGTACAATTTTAGAGCCAATTTTAGAGCTAAATCTTTGGCAATTATCTTATAAGATACAATAAGCAAGGTGATATAGCTCCAATTATAAATATCCTCTAGGTCTCCAAACATAGGTATGAGTTTAATATTCCCTTTGTTGATTAATTTTTTAAAGGATTTGGAATGGAAGGCTTCAAGA
Organism: Sequoiadendron giganteum; assembly: GCA_007115665.2. Taxonomy (NCBI): domain Eukaryota; kingdom Viridiplantae; phylum Streptophyta; class Pinopsida; order Cupressales; family Cupressaceae; genus Sequoiadendron; species Sequoiadendron giganteum. The sequence goes on along the minus strand of CM021100.1, from coordinate 616,957,042 downwards.
TAGACTTTGTGTAAGTTCTCATCAACACAATCCAAAAGGGCCATATAAAATTCACAAGGAAAGTCATCACAACTAAGGGCCTTATCATTGATCATAGTATGAACAACCTCCTTAAGGTCATAAATGGATAGAAATTGATCACAATCTTGTTGAGTGGAGGAAAGTTGACAGGCACAACCTTTAGGCACTCATGTAGGTCCAAGTCACATTCAAGAGAATTCTTTTGAGCTGTGAAAACTTTCTCATAATGTTTGACAATAGCCTAGAGGATATTAGGAAGCTCATTGAGAAAATTATGCCCATTTTTTATATGTTTGATGTCATGTGAAGTGTGATGAACTTTGAGAGCTTGGAAGAATTTCTTGGAAGCTCTATCCCCAACCTTAAGCCAATGAAATTTGGATTTGATTTGAGCACCTTTTGGTCAAATGGTTATCAATAATTTTCTTGTGATGACGAAGCTTAACCACCCTAACCTACAAAGTAGGGGAAAAGGGGTCAAATTCAAGAGCTACAGTGGCCCTATGAATCTCGAAGGTTGTGGCCTTGTATCCACAATATCAAAATATGGTTAGTTGGCATCTATAGATGCAAAGGAAGTGAGAAGAATGTCTAATGGATCTATTCCATTAAGAAATCTAGTCATTTAGCTAAGTGGGTCGGGCTTTTAAGTTCCACACATGCTTGTTGTGGTTCACTGAAGGTTGATAGCTTAGTAGAGATGTATTTAAAATAATAATTTTTGGAACTTTGATGTAATACCCACTTGCCATAGAATTTTGAACCCAATGGGAGTGTGATTTGACAAAATGATATATGACAAAGGCTCCTCTATGAGTGAGAAACAATTAGAAAAATAAAAAATAAGTATGCAATAATTATCACATAGTATATTCTTGTAAAGACTTTGGAAAAATTAGCCTTGAATTGTTTCATGTATACCAATGGGCATGATTATGTTGGTAGCCCATATTAGGATAAAAAATGCCCAATTTATTATGCATGTAATACCATGCCTCTCTTTTTCTATTTGTCTATCATAAAGGAAAAGTCCCATATTTATCATACACTATCTCCACCATATTATATTCCTTGTACATAACCTAAGTCATGGTAGGTAATGAATGATAAATTCATCACCACAAAAGAGATCTCTTAATAGCATCATTAGAAGCATAAATATTTATGATACTCAAAAGGAATAATTATCAATATTTAAGAGGATTCAAATCACATAGTTAGCGGGGTTAGAACCATGGTGAACAACATGCTAAATCCACATAGGAGAGAGCAAGGGGACAATCCCTCCATGATCAACATTATAATTAATGCAAAACATGGACTTGGCTAGCCAAATAACATGACAAGTAGTAAAATAAAAAACCTAGATATCTTAATTTCCTATATATTTCCTAGGGAGGTCAATAGGGCCTCAAAAAATTTAGGAAAGAATTCATTAACAGAAATCAAGAGGCATTTCATCACTATCTGACTCCTAGAGAGAAGAATAGCAATTTTACATTTATATTCTTCTAAAGAGAACTACCAATTAGATTTTAGGAATTGAAATTCTTTTATTTTTTGTAGCATACTCTCCCTATCATCACCTAGGTGAGTTACAAGAATGTCACAAATATTTATGAGAGGTGGAATGAATAGGAAATTTTGGTTCGAAAGATAAAACTGATGCCAATTAGGACATTTGCGATAAACTTAGCCTAGAGGAAGGCCTATTACTAGGTGAGATAAACTCTTTCCCCTTCTCAAAAAGGTTTGAAACATTTTCTTGTTATTCCTTAGCAGTTTAATGATCCAAAATGGGTTGGGCTTTAGCTTGGGAGCCACCAGAATTGGTATTCTTATTTTTGTAATGTGAAACTATAGTCTATTTTTTCTCAATTTTTGAGTAAGGAAGGGGTGATTTGACCTAGGGGCTGCCAAATGGTGATCCTTAATTTTATGCTCAACAAATTGGCATTAGAAATAAGTACTGATAAAATTGAGGTATAACACACGTTAAGTGTGATGAATATATCCAATCTGAATGTCCATATATTCTTTCAAATCCTTGGACAAATCAATCTCAACAAAGACATGTTTATATAAATGAGCGTGATAAAATCTATTAGGTTAAACATAAATAACCTTCCCAAGGGAAGTAGAAATGGTGGTTAAAATATTTCACCAAAGAAGGGGTAAACTTGAGAACCCAAGCCAAATCAAGACATGAAACATTATCTCATTCGAGACGGTGGAATCTTGTGTCCACAGTTAAAAGATACCATGGGCCACACTTGAGAATGGCCTCAACAAAGTGAAAAAGAAAGAATCCTATAGTAAGGTTCTAAATAGAATCAAGAAAGACTCCATGAAATTCGCAATGCTTGTTAACCCAACCTTATAGAGTTCTTTCAAGGGGAGTTCTCCCCCAAATAACCCTATTAAAATAAAATTCTCTATCCACTTACATGCATTATCAAACTTAGGGATGGATAAAACCATGTCCTCTAGGGAATCAGAGTGAGTACATCATAAAAAAAAATTGTGAAAAACTTCCAAGGATGCTTGCTCGGAGATGCCATTGTGCAAAGTCGCCAAACTATCAACACCAACATGAACTATTGGGTTGAAGCCATTTAAATCCATAGAAAGAGTAACTAAAAAACTCACAATAAATTTGAAAGGTTAAAGGATTTCATGCACTAAATGCATGGAGTGGCATAAGGATAGCAAAATACAATAGAAAAGACACAAACCCTAGCAGAGCCAAGTTCCTCTCAACAACTAAGTTATTTCCCAAAGATTAAGAGTTGGTTTTATAAAATTTTATAATAAAATATTTATGGTAAGAAAATTATTATTGTATCTTGTAATAAAATATTTATGGTAAAATTATTCACATTGAACATCTTATAATGAAATATTTATGGTAACAAAAATCTTATTGCATCTTAAAAGATTTATTGGATTGAAACTATTAATACCTATATTACTAGGTAGATTATATTGAAATATAAATATTATTATTACAATGGATCAATTTTATTTAACAAAATTTAATAGAATAAATACCCTTTGTATTTTAATAGTAATTCAAACATATAAAATCAGTTATATTTGAATGTTTATCCTCCCTAATAAAAAAATCTTAAATATGTGGTCATAATGTTGAATAGGTACATAATTAGGTAGATATATAATTAGTTAAATAATAATAATTATGTGTAGGTATTTAAAAAAAAATAAAAATTGTTATTTATTTTTTATCTATTTTTTAGATATAAACTATATTATTGTGTTCTAATTTAATTAATTTTTTTTATTATTTCTATTGAAGTTATTCACATCAAATTTTTTAATATAATTGATAGTATTTTCAATAAATTCACTATTAATTTGATTATATAAAAACTTAAATCAGTATTGCGTCTAGATTCGATTGTGTTCAACTTTTTACATTAAATTAAATTTTGATGCAAAAATTTGAACACAATCGAATCTAGAAGCAATATTGATTTATAATATGGATTGTGGAAACCTGATATCATTATATAAAAACTTGTTTGGTATACTTTTTATTTTTATTTTTAAATCAAATTAAATTAAAAGCTATGTTTTAATTTAATGCAAAAATTTGAACACAATCGAATCTAGAAGCAATATTGATTTATAATATGGATTGTGGAAAGCTGATATCATTATATAAAAACTTGTTTGGTATACTTTTTATTTTTATTTTTAAATCAAATTAAATTAAAAGCTATGTACTCCTTGACCTCAAAATTTTCAATAATAAGTTTCTCAAATACATATAGTATAGTATACATGTTGAACATTACTCATATGATTCTCATAAAATCATCAAGGTAAATTATGAACATCTAAATGTATCTAACTTGAAAAATTATCATTAAAATCGATTCAAGTGACCTTGTCAATTCAACACTGAATGTGATGTGAGTTTGATTATGAGGATATTGTAACTTATTAAATCTATCCCGTTTCTTATTTGATTTATTGTATTGATATTTATATATTGTTTGAATGTGTAGGTAATAATTTCTATCATTTTGGGTATCAAATTTGATTCTTCGGGAGATGGAAGCATGCCAAAAGGTTATGCATATTTATTGTTAGTGATGATTTGCATATATGTGGTAGGATTTGCATGGTCATGGGGTCCATTAGGATGGTTAGTACCGAGTGAGATATTTTCGTTAGAGGTGAGGTCAATTGGGCAAAGTATTGTTGTTTCAGTTAATCTATTGTTAATATTTATTGTTGCACAAGGATTCCTTGCCATGCTATGCCACTTCAAGTTTGGAATTTTTCTTTTCTTTGCGGGATGGGTATTTCTCATGACATTATTTGTATATTTCTTTCTCCCTGAGACCAAAAACATAGGTATAGAAGAGATGAATAGTGTGTGGAAAGAGCACTGGTTTTGGAAGAAATTTGTTAATGAGGAATTCCCTATACCAATTAAAATTGAAATATCAAGCAACATAGATAATACTCATTATAATTGAGTAATGGTTTGTATTCTTTGGACTATTGTAATCCTTAATAATTTTTAGACTTTTCTTCAAAAGTTCAAACTTTCAAATTGTACATTTTGTTAATTTTTTTCAAACATTATAAGAAAGGTAAAATATGACCATTAAATGATACATAGATTTTATGTATTCACTTAATAATTTATAATATATTTTAAAAATTAAGATTATACAATTGCATATTTTTATAAATTTAAATAAAAAATGAAACATTTCTTTTATACCATATAATAGGAAACAAAACTAATTTTATTGATACTTTTTTTAAATTAAAAATACTAAGTTAAGGACATAATAAACTAATAATAATAATAAGCTTTAAGATTTGACGATATTCCTTGCACTTACCTTTTTCCTTGTATTTCTAAAATAGTATACCAAGTAATTTGAAAAAGAATAATATATATCTTTGAAGTGTAATAGACTAATATATACCTTTGAAGCTTAATAATCTAAAGAATTTATTTTCATACTTATGTGTACCTAAATAACCAAATGCATAGACGCTATTTCTATTAAATAATGGAATATATTATAATTGAGAATACAAACACAAATGGGAACATGAATTCCCTCAAAGAGATAGTTTTTAAAAGTGGTTCTTACTAACTTTTAGATTTTTAAATCTAATTTTGGAGAGATTTAGATGATAAAAGAAAAGTAACAGAGGGGCTAAGAGCACACGTTAAGCATTCTTAGAGGAATATAGTTAGAATTTATAACATGAAGTTCATGATTCAATTTTAAACTGAAATATTGAATTTTAAAAGGAACGTATCTAAAAAATAGAAGGTTATGGCATCAATTTAAAATCTTTGAAATATATTTTTAGAATCCAAAGATAATCGTTCAATATTAGATTTGGATATGTACAAAATTATATCAATTTACAATTTATTTTTTGGTGGTTAGTTCTTAATTAATTTGTGGCATTTGTTGAGTATGTAGACTATTCTTAAAATGATCAAAAAATGGATTGTTCAATATTTTAAGTCGTAATTAAATTTCTTCTAAATAGATTTGTGTTTATACATTTTACTCAAAATGATTAATAATTTGAGATTTTTGGACCAATCAATAACTTGATTTAGACCCCTAGTAGGATAAGGGATGTAATAAGCTGAGAGAGATTATGCCTTAAGAAAATGATCATATGTAACATGGATCGTAACATTGTGTCAATTTCTTTTTGTAGAACTAGGTTTTATGCAAACTTATTGAGATCGTGATTATTTTCATGGGAATACCCTAAAAAAATATTCTCTCTACAGGTCCCAGATTATTCTAATGTTCAATGAACACATAGGAGGTTTGTTTTCCAATAAAAATATTTATAATATTTATTTTGTTTTATTTAGGTAGATATTTTAGCTATTTAAATTTGAAAATAGAATTGGGTTTTAGTTGATTGTTTTATTCTAGGACATCTCCAAATGGATTTATAAAAATATTTGTATCATTGTGCGTTGGATGAAATAGACACAATATTATAGATCTTATTATTGTGGTGCAAACTCTTAATCTTCATCTAAGATAAGAGTATATGTAATACCTCTTGTGTCCATAAAATCTTTATTAGGTGCTAACGAACAATGTTAAATTATGTCATAATTTATGTCAAATCCCTTAGCATCCATGAAGGGTGCATCAAAGATAAATTAATGAAGATGCTCCTAGATATATATACTTTCTATGGCTACTATTTTTAGCATGCTTAAATCAACTAGATTATGTAATTGGTACAAACAAAAATGATGGATCAAGGGTTTCCATGAGAAAAATAGTGACTAAATATTGTTTTAACATAGATGTGTCACTATTAATAAAAAATTTAGAGGTTTGTAAAGGTTACAAGTACAAAGAATAATAATATATTCTATGTATGTAGTGATAAATATTGTAAAACATCTAAATCATCCAAAATTTCCTATTATTTTTATATTTTTCAATATAAAAGTGAATGTGCAACATTTAGTACTTATCAATTTGCACACGATTTATGTAAACATAATAAAAAATAGGATCCCTCAAGTGTAGGTATAATATACTTGAGATAGTATATGTATGAATCAAATTTTCTCTATCTACCATAAAGGAAAATAAATATTCACCTTGGTAATGTAGATCCCCTCGTAGCCATAGGGAAAGTACAAGTACTAATAATTTATTTTCATAAATTATAAGGTTATATGGTTCAATATATTAGGAGAAAGGGGTGAATCATCTAAGGCATCATGTTTATAATTACTTAACTAACCTCTACTAGTGATTCAAGAGGAATAAATCCATAGAAATGTGGTGGAGCAAAAAGAGAGAATAAATAATAAGGTAAAGATACCATAGTTGATTGTTGAAGTGATAAAAAAATAGAGTAGATAATTAGTGTGCTAATGGAGCTTTTGCATTGATCTATAAGAAAGTGATATTATATTTTTTAATAACTATCTCAATTTAGGAAAAAACCTAAGATTAATTAATATTTAAAATTTATTAGTTATAGAAGGGACATAAATAGGAATTAGAATTGTAAGAATTATAGATTGCATGGGACTACGGTAACAAAACTTGTACTTCCTTCTTGGAGATAGTATAATCCCTTGCTTATTTTGGACCTATTTTGGTACCCTTGCATTCATGACCCTTTAAAACATCATTAATAGGCCCTTAAGACCCTTTATTTTGAATCTTGAGGCTTATTTCAACTAAAATCCCAACAAAATCAACAAAAGCATTAAATTTTCTAACAACCCATCATTGGCCCACCCCAAAAAAATAGGGTGGGACTCATACGCCACTTTGGGCATATGATTCCCCCTAGGTGGGACCCATACGCCACAACTGGCGTATGAGTCATGTGGCCTATTTTTAGGGTTTGAGCGGGAAATTCAAGTTTTTAATTTAAATTTTTGGTTTATGTCAAATTTTGAGATCTAATAAATGGTAAACTAGGTGTATTTCCGATATAAGCAAGCTTCTAAGTAATTATTTTCAATCTAGAGAAAGCAATTCAAGATCCAAGCATTCACAAGAGCATTCAAAAGCAAGTAGCAAGCAAAGTTGAGGCCTTGGAGCAATATCAATGTGTTTTTGTAGGTCTTCAAGCTCACTTTAATTCAAGATCTAGCATTGTCAAGGATTGATAGGAAAATTAGATTGGGAATGAAGAGCGGAGATTGGATAGCAGATCTAGACTTTGATTTTTTGAAAAAGCAAAACGACACTGATACGCCACAAGTGGTGTATGAGTCCCACTACTAGAAAATTTGTAGATTTATAAATATTTTGAGTCTACATTGCCAGATTCTTGTTCCAATCCAAAAACCCTAGACAGGGACTGATACACTAGAAGTGGTGTATGAGTCCTGGAGTGTTCCCTAAATTCATCTTTTTTAGCATCTCAAATCTTGTTTCATGCCTCTACAAATTTCCAAGTGCACATTTATGGTTTCGTAGCTTTCTATTCTGATTCATAGTCATTTCTAGGCCTTTTATGAACAAGTCTTACATATCATTAGGTTTCATAATTAGGTCTTGCATGTCATTTATCTTTTCAAGCCCTAGCTTGGTGGTGAACCCTCTTTTAATCTCTAATCATACCCTAGGACAACCCTATTGCACGATCTATTTCCCCTTTCTACATTGGATTGAGATCTCTATGGTTTCCTTGAGTGAAACAAGTATGTGAAATAGGAATTCTATCTCCTCAAAGGTAGAGTGCCCTCTATTTCAATTATTTCAAGGACTAATAAGGATAAAACACACAAATAATCATTTCAACAATGATCATGAGACCTAAATGAATAATAAAAGTGGCATTACCATACCTTTTTTAAATTAGTAGTAGACAATAATAAAATAAGATTTTACCAAAAAGAAGTGATGAGATCACAATTGGTATTCTCTAAATAACTCTTATTAATGGTAGGAAGTATGAAATTCCATAGAAAATTATAAATAACAATTCTAATAGTTTCTATATAGTCAACATTATGAAGAAGGGTTGTTAATCTCATATTTCCTTATTTTCATTCATGTTAGAAAAATGAAATCATTTTCCTTATTTGTATTTAAAATTTGTAATAAATTATTAGTGTATGTACCCCATAGATTCGTAACATGATTTGGAATATATTTCTTTTAAGTTTTTATTATATGGGGAAAATAGGTTTTTAATGGCCCGAAACCATTTACAATTATGTTTTGACGGGGACTTGAAACCCACTTAAAGAAGAATGAGTTGCATAAAAATACAACATAGATAACCAATAGTGAACCAACAACACATCACTAAATGAACACTATGACTACCCAAATTTGCACCAATTAGAAAGGTTTTAACGAAAACCTTAAACCCAACAAAACCAAGTTTTACAAGGGAACTTGAACCCAAACCAAGTTTAGAAGGGAACTTGAAACCCACTTACAACTAGATTACAGGGACCAACATCCCTCACAACACACCAAGAATTAACAGGGACCTTAAACCCACTGCTCACACAAACACAACCTAGATCCACCAGGAAATAACACCAAAAAGGCTTGTAAGTTAATTTCAAAGAAAGTGGATAATAAAAAAGTGATCATTTGAATAAATATGGAGACTTTATTTAGAAAAATATTCACTCAAAACAAAAAATAAATTAAGCTTAAGGAAAATATTAATTACTAAATATGAAAGTATTTCTAAATTAATCCAACAAGGAGTAAATATCAAAATAACCAATCTACAAAAAAATTCTTGTAAGTTAGTTTCAAAGAAAGTGGATAATAAAAAAGTGACCATTTGAATAAAATGGAGACTTTAGTTAGGAAAATATTCACTCAAAACCACAAATAAATTAAACTTAAAACAAATATTAATTACTAAATATGAAAGTATTTGCAAATTAATCTAACAAGGAGAAAATATTAGAATAACCAATCTAAAAAAAATTAGCAACATTATAGTATACAAAAAAAGGAAAGAAGAATGAGAGAGGGAGAATAATATAAGAAACCAGAAGAGTGGAACATATATAAACTAGAAAAAAACTAACCTTCAAATTAGTGAATACAATGTATTCCCAACAACACAATTATAGTAAAATATTAAGATCCATGCCTTCCATTTATATAAAGATCAACAATTTTCAATCTTGGAGAAAGTTCGTAACATAAATAGAAAATAATGCATAATGTGTCCATCTCAATATATAGACTTATACTGGAGGCCCAAAAAGTCATCAAAAGGTAATACCATTGGAACAAACAAGGTGCCAAAATACGATATGAATTATCATAACCCTCACAAGAGAGTGTCTTCTAAAAAAGGATGTAACTCCCCACACAATAATCTTTGAATTCCATATTGTAAGTTGGCACATATAACTCCTAAGCATTCCCCATGAAGCACTAATTGCATCCCATACCCAACCAATAATAAAAAATGCTCTTACAATCCCATTGTGTAACCCCCTATTTAATGCCTCATTACAAATAATATTTATAAGCCCCCAAATGATAATAAAATAATATATATCCCTACCCTCACATGGGTATTTCCTTTTCCCACTCTATACATTTTGGAGATGCATACATAATTAATTGTCTACAAACAATTAAGTAAAATTAGACCTTAGCACATATAAGGTGAATAGAATGTCACCTGATTCTAACATCATCCCACTTGATTTTTACATTTTAAAAGCATAAGAGGTTCTAACAAAATGAACTAACCACTAGGGATAGGATGTGTGTAACCTCAACTGACTCCTCTATAGTCAAGGGCTCAACAAAATAACCTAAAACATCCACTGAGTGAATAGTGCCTCGACCACAACACTTTCATCATCCATAATTACTAAACATAAAAGATAAGAAACTCAAGACAATACCACACTCTAAACATCTCACATGAACCATTTTATTAGCCTCAACTTTAACACAAACACAAAATTCCATCTCATCCATAATAGGACTAGCTATCTACCAAATACTCAACAATAATCAGAATAGCTCAACCACAACAAATTACTAAAATATCCAACTAGGCATACCTCAAAATAGGATAAATACATCACAAGTAGACCTTTTATCCACATGTCTATCGCAATCCAAAATCATAAGTTCATATATAACTATCTTGCATAAAGTTAATATCCATCCATAATTAACACATAGACATAAAAAAATACCTAAATCTACCTTTGCATTGCAATTCAATTATGCGCATGCCTCCCTAAGATTCTCATTGCATGAGAAATATCAATTTTAAAACCAACCAAAGCATCCAAAATTCCACCAACAACATTCAGGTAGAGGACATGGCTAAATACTCTATCACATAGTTTCAAATAAAATACACCAATATATAAACCTATAAATGAAACTATTGCAAAGTTCTCTCCCATAAACACCTTGCAATTTATTCACATTACATAAAAATAGGGATTAAAGAGCCCCAATTATCCATATTGTTACTAAAAATAATGAAGTATAAAAACAATAAATATTCAACTCTACACAAATTTTAAAATATAAAATGCAATGAATTGAACCATGGGATACATAATAGACCATGGAAAGGAAACCTACAAATCAGAAAATCCCCTTATGACAACACAAAACCATGCTATATTTGTGAAGATGTCCTTCCAAATCCCCAAATAGAAAATTTCTCAACATATAACCATTAGTAGTGTAGTAAAATGCATACCCTTGCATTTTCACACTTGTTTGGGCCTTCCTTGCTTTATTTATCCCTATTTACATCTTAATTGGTCCTATTTTGCATCCACGGGCCTAATAAATTATATCTTCTTATGGCTAATCCCATAAAACATCAAAGGATAAATGATAATTTAATGATTTTGACTACGTCCCTAATTTTTTAGGCCAGGACTAAGACGCTACCTAGGGCATCTTTGTCCCCCAAAGATCTTGGGACCCTAATTTTAAAGGCACCTTAAAAAGGGCCCCTTTTTGGAGTCTTTGCCTCGAGTTTCAAGCCTCGGGACTAAGATTCCACCTAGTGTGTCTTAGTCCCCCTCAAGTTATTTGTAGTGACTCTCCTGATAACATTTTTATTTCGGCTGATTTGACTTACTGTTAGCAGTTAGATTGAGTTTATGTTATTTTGATGCTTTATGTCATGGTTTACATGACCTGTTGTGAAACTAAATTGATGATACACTTTACCTCATGATGTGATGTTTATTTTCATAAGATGACATTATTATGATGATCTTTGATGTTTTTTAATATTCATGATGAACCTATGATGTGGTTGATGTCAGATGTTATGTTTTACGTTAGTTCAGTGAAGAGATGGTTTAGCAGTACTCATTCGTGAGTGCCCTTCTATGCCGCGATTCTTCTTCATGGTGTGTTTTCTTATATATATATACATGTTTATTTGACCGTGCAGTGTGATGCAGCTTTCAGGTACAAGCATCAACTCCACCTGCTTGTCGGGTCTGAGCGTGCCATGGCCCAATGGAATAGTTGAAGGGAGATAGACTTGTCCTCTGTCATGAACCATCATTCTGAAAAGGAGTATTTTTTGTCACCTTTATGTCTTGTCATTTGTTGTTGTGCGTTCGTGGTTGTGACATCATGTTGTATCGCTATGTTTTCATAACGTTGATTTATTTATTAATTAGAATGTTTAAATTTGGAAAAAATATTTTTTTAGTTTATTGAGGAATTAAAGTGAATTATTATAATTTTCAAAAGTTAATTATTCGTAATTGATTTGATTGTGCAAGGTTGATGTTTTCGAAAATTAAACAGTCAGTTATGTTTTTTTTTTAATTTCAAAATATCTTTCTGGGTGATTGTTTTTTAAAAGCTAATTGATGGTTTATATGCATGCGAGATGCTGAGTTAAAGTATTGTTTGCATTGTTATGTGAGGAAAAGGATATAAAATAGGTAAAAACAAAGGTTCAAGGGGACACGATTGATTTTCAAAAAAAAAAATTTGCTTTCACAGAAAAATAATCTTTGTAATTTTGCTGGGATTTTTGATTGAAAAGATGAAAACTGTTGATGGGAGATGGGGTTTGCATTGAAGGATTTTTGGATTGAATTCTTGAGAATTACGCTTCTTTGTTGCTCGTATCCAGGAAAGCGTACACAAGTTTTTCCTCTATTAGATTTCAAGGTTGTTTTGATGAAAGCTTGTTAAACTCTTGCTACAAAACTTTGTTTGAAAATTTATGTGAAAATTGTATCTTGAAATCCTACATGCACAAAAAGAAAACGTCAATGATAGCATAGTTTGAATCCTGCACAAAATAGAAAATGAAAATGTTTTATATGAAATTGATTGAATAAGAAGAAGATTTGGAGAAAATTATAGTGAAAATTTTGGTTTAAGACTGATGCTTATCTCTGTCAATTCAAAATTTCGATTCTTCTTGTGTTCGACGAAAACTATTACTCAAAATTTTATAAGATACCTTCATTTGGTGTGAATCTTGTTTCGTTCATTGTTTATTTTGATTAAACACAAGGATCAGAAGAGGTTTTCTTTATTGCTTTGTTCTGGTGATTTAGTGTAGTGGTTGATCAAGCTAGTTCCCTTTTAATAAGTAAGCTTCTTTTCTTCCTGAAAATTGATACAAGATCTAAACTTTCTTGTGATGTGACGATGTTCCATTTGAGTCAAACCGTAGGGTAATAGAGAATCTATTCCCATACGTGTGTTTAGATTTTCATTGGCACAAGTATTCTGAACATCTGTATGTATTGATCTCCTCTGTGGATTAACAGTCCCATCCTCTTTTTTATCTTTCAAGGCATGGCACGATGGTTTACATTACCTTCTAAAAGCTTATGAGATGGCTGAATTATTTATATCCGCACTTTACTCAAACACTGGTACTAAAGCTTCTCTTGGTACCCAACATATATTTGTCATCCTACAGGCGGCATACAGCCTTACTCAGGTCGTTTGTCCTTTGATTATTATTAGCCATGATTCTTGAAGGCATATGGAGGTCGACGATATGAAATAAGCTTAATCATTGTGTTATATGACATTCGCCTTTTGTCTTCTTTTTTTAAAAAAATTGTTGGATTACCTTTGTTTGACCAATGTATTATCATCTTTGTCTTGATTCAAAATCTCTTCTCTGGTTCGTGGTTCGAATCTACGTTCTCTGAAGATTATGCTCAGTGGTTAACCTTGTTGCTTCTATCAAATTGTTTATTAGGGTTGGATCATTGGTTATTTCGATATCCTTTGGGCGAGCATAACTGATTTTTTAATATGTATGCATAACGGAGTCTTCAATCTACATACTAAGGCATGCTTAAATGTTATCTTAGGCGATTGGTCTGTTTGTTAAGTCGAGTTAACCTCAGAATCGTTTTTATTCGCCTATCATAGATTTTAACGTCACTTTGTTTCTATTGGGATTCATTGAGTCTATCATGAAACTTATGTCATCACACTGTGTTGTTGACATTTATTATTTTTACTTCATTTCCTATTTGAGGTCGCGGGCCCTTGAACCTAACTGTTCTAGTATGCATCTAAATTTTGTTTCCTATCAATCCACCTTGCATCGACTGCTGAAGTAATCTATTTTTTCCCTTGTGGTGTTCATGCGCATCTCTTAAAGTTTGGTTTGAGTCTCAGTTGTTACCTTCAGGTCCTTTCCATCTTGTATGGCGTCAGCTGAGATTTAGAGTACCAGTTCGCCTTTTGGTGGATGCATGCTTACCCGACTCTGAGTCCATCCAATATTCCATTGTATTATTTCTAAACTGAAGTTCACCCATGGCGTGTGAATTCGATCCACTTTCATAGTGTAGTTGTTCTTCTTTTGATGTTAAGTCATTTACGTAGATTGGGGATTCGTGATTTCTCTAAAATGATAACAATGTGAAACTTGTAGTCTTAAAAGATATTATTATTTTGATGATATTATCACTTAAATAATAATAATAATAATACTCACTAATATTATTCTTGAAAATTCATGTTATGGTGTTGAATGTACATTTGTATTTAAGTAATTTAACTTTGAAGTTCTAATTTGTATTTACAAAATGTTTATTAATTTCAATATATAAATCTTTTACATCGTAAGAATTATAGATTCTATGAAATTGAATATAAAGTGTTGTTACTGAAATTATAAATATAGATAGTTTTGATAGTTAACATTTGGTTAACTTTCAATCAATGTTAATGACACTTGGATAATTATATTTTCTTTTAATTGTGTTCCTCTTTACTATTTAGTGGTCTATTAATTTAAATACTTACACATTGCTAAGAGTAGAATGATAAATGTCTTATTTATTTCAATGAATAAATGTGCATGGTAATTACGATATGAATTCTTCATATCCTTATATGTTAGGAAAGCTGGAATGGAAACTAGTAATTTTATCTAAATGGTATTTCTATTTTGGGTCAATTCTCGCTTCATGTTTTGAAGTATGTTGTTTTGTGTATTGTCTTCCAGAGGCTTGTATATCAGTATTGTTTTGGATATTCATGGATAGATAATTGTGGATTGTACTTTATATTATTGCAATGTAGAAACGTGAGCCACACACATTCTGTGTTCTTGTGTTTTTATTCAGTACATTTATTTTCCATACCATGGAAATGCTTTTGTCCAGGGGAGACTTGTCATGCGTGTATAGAGGGGTTTATAGCATTGTATATGTTTTGGTTTATACTCGTTTATCTTGAGTCCCTGTGAAAATAAGTTTTCTCCTGCATGCTTGTTGGCTTTGTAATCTTTTCATATTGAGAAGTTGTACATTAGAAGGAGTGGCTTCCGTTAGGGGCCGTACCTGGAAGTGGTTGCATGGGTAACTTCTCGGAAGTTGGTATTTTTGTGAAAAATTTAACTAAGGTACTCAGAGTATGTCAGTTGTGTTTTCATTGTGATGCCATGATTGTCGACCTTGTGTTGTATGTTGTCTCTTTTATGGTCTGTTTGACTTGAGGACCTGTTATATCTCCTAGCACAGGGGGTGGGCTTTTGAGTTCCACACGGTTGGGAGGAACGTGCCACATCTTCCATTGGGTCCCCTGCAGGTGATATTGTTCGAGACATGGTTGTTCTTGGCAAGATCATGGATACACATGGTTCACGAAGATTGGTTCTTTGGACGAGTTCATGGATGTGGTCATCATCTATTCTTGATCCTATTCTTATTGTATTCACCCATGATGTTGCATGAGGTTTCATTATTAATACTTGTAATGTCTTGAGATTTGTCACAATCTCACTTATTATTAATATAACTCTTGAAGTAAAGTTTCTGGTTATGACTTTTCTCTTGATTTGATTCATATAGTTCTTGATTTGTTGTGTCGATTGTTTTAATTTAGTAGTGTTGTTATGGAACCCTTGAGTGTTATGCTAGGTTGTGATCACTTATTGTTATTAAATGTCCTATAAAAAAAAATTATTAGGAAGTTTAGTGTTATTGGCGTAGCATTTCTTGGGTTCCACAACGAGGCATTACAGCTTGATATCAAAGCAACAGGTTCATAAACTGGGTACTCTGGGTACATTTGAGTCAACTAGGTTGTCCCTGTGAATCTGCTAATGGAATTGTTATGTGATCACGTGTTCATGGATTTTACTTCAACTTGATGTACTTTGTGGAAAGAGTAGTGTGATGGAACCTGATATAAGTTTACAGATAGAAAGTAATGATACATTTTCCATAAGTGATTGGAATTTGATGTTCTTATGGGATTATGTATGTAGTAGTACCCCCTATAAATGTAAGAAACCAATAACTGTATCTTGTCTGAGTGTTGTGAAAACCCGTAGTTGCTTTGTGTATCCATGTGATGGTGATACTTGATACCCATCCATGGGGAAAAGTTACACTTTGGTGTGGGATTTACCATACCATTGTGTGTGTTTGCATGTTTGTTATCTGATTGAGGGTCAACCCATGCGTGGTTGAAACTTATATATAAGAGTAACCAAAAGTAGTTCTTTTTCTTTTGGTTCTCTAGACCCTCAATCCGTGAAGGGATAGTAGCAGCCACAAGTTCCTTGGGTGGAGTGTGTAGCGTGCGCATATTGCAACGCAAAGCATCTCAGCTCAACCAATCCCGAGGAAATGTACCCACTACTTTCCCTTATGATGGATCAGGATACTTGATCTATAAGTGTTAACCTAATCCCCACAGCAACATTGGTATGTTATTTATGCCTGGACGTCTATAGAGGCGTGGTTCTGGCATTTTTGAGTTAACCTCGTCTGTATGAGAGGTGAAGCTCGGTAGCCCCATAGTAATATTATCGCATTGCATTATATATTTAGTGTATCTGCACATGCTCTAACATGATGTGATAGATATGATGCAATACCACACTGATGTTCCGACATAGTGTTGGTGATGATGCTTTGATATACTGTATTTTCTCATATTCTGATATGATGCAGTACAATACCACACCCCACTCATGTTCTGACATAGTGATGGTGATGATGTTGTGTTACACGATACCACATGCCTAGACACATGAAGGCGCATTATGAGATTGTCTTGTTATCCTAATTGTGCGATGAGCGTTATGGGGCCTCGAACACTTGTAGAGGGATCCTCATGGCTGCTTGTACTATGTTGAACAAGTAACATATGGGTAGATCCTATCCATGTATACCTCTCGCTACATTGAATTCCTACATGTGTCTTCTCCATGAGGTATCACAATGTGGGATGTGTTTTGTGCATGCCTATTTCCGTGGACTCTCAGACACACTGCCACGTGGTATATGACCAGTACGTGCCTTCTTCAACTGGCATATGACCAAGTAGAGTGATGATGTTTTGATAAGTCATGGATGCACTCTAGGTCATGTGGACGGCATGCTCATTCCGCACCACATCAAGGCTATTATCATTCTAGTTGGACATTGTTTCCTCTTTCCTCGTTTGGTGGCTAATAACTAGTCACACGGTGTTGTATAGTGCAATTTTAAAGATTGTGAACTTTCTTTTGGTTATTGATGAATTTTCAGTAGTTTGTCGATGTCTTGTTTATAGTTGATTGTGAAGGTTTAGCCATGACTTGTGATCTTATTTACTTATAATCCTAGTGGTTATATATTTGATTCAGTGTTGAAATTATGCGCATTTATTGCCTTATTGCTGAAATTGAACTTCAATTTGCTATTCTTTATGAACTTGGTGGCTAAGCTAGTTATCTTTGTTGTTTTTAGTGTTGGCTATGTGTCGTATTATGATTCCTCTCCAAGGAAATATGACGCAGACTTGGTGAGTGTGTACGAGGAAGTAGACGTAGGAAACGTGGAGGATGGGGGTATGTGAGGTTGTTATGCAACTAGAACCCACTACTCACCTATGTGTGATGACTATCTCTTGGAGGCTAATCACCTTATACAACAAGGGATAGGTTATTGTGGTCTTGTTTGGATGGTCTCACTTTATGTATGACCTAACACCATCAAGCCACTGATTTGATATTGAATTGTTTGAGATGGTTATTTTCTCTTGGTTCATGGATTCTTCTATCATGGATTGGTATGCTGCTTTTTGGTGTCCAGATGGACCTGTGTGTAGCCTTATGTTGTGATTTCCAGTGTTGTTTGTTGGTATGTATATGTATTATGCATGATCAATCATGGGTATGGTGCTTTACTTATGAGATTCTATATGTTAAATTCACCTTTTGGGGTGTGACTCCTTTCTTGGATGGTGTGTATAGGATGCCTAGAAGAGGTAGTCATGGCGTCGATCGTCGGAACCCTACTTTTATGAGATCCCATGAGAATGATCGTGAGGGTCACCTAGGTCCACTATTATGTTCTACACTTGGGGAGATTCTTACCTGGCTTGGCTCTAGACATAATGGTGGTTGTCAGGTATTTAGGGAAAGGGAAAGGATCCCTAGGAGAAATATTTTTGCTTTAACAGGACTTATGTTGGATATTTTAAGAGCACATTCTCTGACCACTTATCATTCTTATCGAGGTTTTGGGTCTGAGAATTGGATAAGTGGTGTTCCTTTTTAATAGTGTATACCCAGTAGTATTCGGGTTCTGAGGTGATTGTCTTACGCATAGGAGGATTCGGAGTTGGATACGAGCACAACTCCATCGTCCTAGCCAATCAGTTCAAAGCACACAAACTGCAACAGGTCGAAGTATAGGATGTTACAATTACGGCTAGCAGGGCCACTTGGCGAGACAGTGTTATCAGAGGAACACACCTAGAATCAAACAGAGATCAAAAGTTACGGAGCCAGTAAGGAATGATGTGACTCGTGGAATGAGTGCAATGGTTGGTTATCATCGGACAGAGCATCAGGGTATAGATGTGGAGATTGCTAGAAGTGGATAGGCAGCTAATTCGGAGAGTGCATGAATATATTGTGGTACTGGAGGCTTTGGAGGTGCCTTCAGTGTTGTTTTCTCTGCTTTCATTCTTGTTATGTTAGGTTATGTCATTGTTGGGATTGAAAGTTTATTTGGCTTAGAGCACTTTGATTCTAGTTGATGATTAATTTTATGTTGAGGTATGGAGTGGTTCAAAATTGGAACCCTTGATGATGTATGAGGGAACAATATCCCTATCTATTCACAGGCTTCCAGGAGTAAGCCTCACCCTAGGGGGGGAAGATGTAGTGACCCTCCTGATGACATTTTTATTTCGGCTGATTTGACTTACTGTTAGCAGTTAGATGTTTGAGTTTATGTTATTTTGATGCTTTATATCATGGTTTACATGACTTGTTGTGAAACTCGTTTGATGATACACTTTACCTTATGATGTGATGTTTATTTTCATAAGATGGCATTATTATGATGATCTTTGATGCTTTGTTATATTCATGATGAACCTATGATGTGGTTGATGTCATATTTTATGTTTTACGTCAGTTTGGTGAAGACATGATTTAGCGGTACTCATTCGTGAGTGCCCTGCTATGCCGTGATTCTTCTTCACGGTGTTTTTTCATATATATATACATGTTGTTTATTTGACCGTGCAGTGTGATGCAACTTTCAAGTACAGGCATCGACTCCACCTGCTTGTCAGGTCTAAGCATGCCATGGCCCAATGGAATAGTTGAAGGGAGATAGATTTTTCCTCTGTTATGAACCATCATTCTGAAAAGAACAAGTATATGTTGTCACCTTTATGTCTTTTCATTTGTTGTTGTGCGTTCGTGGTTGTCGCATCATGTTGTATTGCTATATTTTTATAATGTTGATTTATTTATTAATTAGAATGTTTAAATTTGGAAAAGTTATTTTTTTAGTTTATTGAGGAATTAAAGTGAATAATTATAATTTGCAAAAGTTAATTATTCGTAATTGATTTGATTGTGCCAGGTTGATGTTTTCAAAAATTAAACAGTCAGTTATGTTTTTTTTTTTATTTCAAAATATCTTTCTGGGTGATTGTTTTTGAAAAGCTAACTAATGGTTTATATGCATGTGAGACGTTGAGTTAAAGTATTGTTTGCATTTTTATGTGAGGAAAAGGATATAAAATAGGTAAAAAAAAAGGTTCAAGGGGACACGATTGATTTTCAAAAAAATAATTAAAAAAATTGCTTTCATGGAAAAATAGTCTCTGTAATTTTAGAGGGATTTTTGACTGAAAAGATGAAAACTGTTGATGGGAGATGGGGTTCGCATTGAAGGATTTGTGGATTGAATTGTTGAGAATTGTGCTTCTTTGTTGTTCATATCTAGAAAAGCGTACACAGGTTTTTCCTCTATTAGATTTCAAGGTTGTTTTGATGAAAGCTTGTTAAACTCTTGCTGCAAAACTTTGTTTGAAAATTTATGTGAAAATTGTACCTTGAAATCCTGCATGCACGAAAATAAAACGTCAATGATATCATAGTTTGAATCCTGCACAAAATAGAAAACAAAAAAAAATTATATGTAATTGATTGAATAAGAAGAATATTTGGAGAAAATTATAGTCAAAATTTTGGTTTAAGACTGATGCTTATCTCTGTCAATTCAAACTTTTGATTCTTCTTGTGTTCAACGAAAACTATTACTCAAAATTTTATAAGAT
The DNA here is from genome assembly GCA_007115665.2 of Sequoiadendron giganteum. NCBI lineage: Eukaryota > Viridiplantae > Streptophyta > Pinopsida > Cupressales > Cupressaceae > Sequoiadendron > Sequoiadendron giganteum. The sequence continues at coordinate 616,936,454 of CM021100.1, read as the reverse complement.
ACCTTCATTTGGTGTGAATCTTTTTTTGTTCTTTGTTTATTTTGATTAAATGCAGGGATCAAACGAGGGTTTCTTTATTGCTTTGTTCTGGTGGTTTAGTGTAGTGGCCGATCAAGCTAGTTCCCTTTTAATAAGTAAGCTTCTTTTCTTCCTGAAAAAGGATACAAGATCTAAACTTTCTCGTGATGTGATGATGTTCCATTTGAGTCAAACCATAGGGTAATAGAGAATTTATTCCCATACATGTGTTTAGATTTTCATTGGCACAAGTATTTCGAACATCTATATGTATCGATCTCCTCTGTGGATTAATAGTGCCATCCTCTTTTGTATCTTTCAAGGCATGGCATGATGGTTTACATTACCTTCTAAAAGCTTATGTGATGGCTGAATTCTTTATATCCGCGCTTTACTCAAACATTGGTACTAAAGCTTCTTTTGGTACCCAACATCTATTTGTCATCCTACAGGCGGCATACAACCTTACTCAGGTCGTTTGTCCTTTAATTACTATTAGCTATTATTCTTGAAGGCATATGGAGGTTGGTGGTATGAAATAAACTTAATCGTTGTGTTATATTGCATTCGCCTTTTGTCTTCTTTTTAAAAAAAAATTGTTGGATTACCTTTGTTCGTCCAGTGTATTATCATCTATGTCTTGATTTAGAATCTCTACTCTGGTTCGTCGTTCGAATCTACGTTCTCTGAAGATTATGCTCAATGGTTAACCTTGTTGCTTCTATCAAATTGTTTGTTAGGGCTAGATCATCAGTTATTTCGATATCCTTTGGGCGAGCATAACTGAGTTTTTAATCTGTGCGCATAACGGAGTCTTCAATCTACATACTAAGGCATGCTTAAATGTTATCTTAGGCGGTTGGTCTATTTGTTAAGTCAAGTTAACCTCAGAACCATTTTTATTCTCCTATCATAGATTTTAACATCACTTTGTTTCTATTGGGATTCATTGAGTCTGGCGTGAAACTTATGTCATCACGCTGTGTTGTTGACCTTTATTCTTTTTACTTCATTTCCTATTTGAGGTTGCAGACCCTTGAAGCTAATTGTTCTAGTATGCATCTAAATTTTGTTTCATGTCAATCCACCTTGCATCAACTACTGAAGCAATCTATTTTTTCCCTTGTGGTGTTCATGCACATCTCTTAAAGTCTGGTTTGAGTCTTAGTTGTTAGCTTCAGGTCCTTTCCATCTTGTATGGCATCAACCGAGATTTAGAGTACCAATTCGCCTTTTGGTGGATGCATGCTTACCCGACTCTGAGTCCGCCCAATATTTCGTTGTATTATCTCTAAACTGAAGTTCACCCATGGTGTGAGAATTCGATCCACTTTCGTAGTGTAGTTGTTGTTCTTTTGATGTTAAGTCATTTACGTAGATTGGGGATTCATGATTTATCTTAAATGATAACAATGTGAAACGTGTAGTCTTAAAAGATATTATTATTTTGATGATATTATCACTTAAATAATAATAATAATACTTGCCAATATTATTCTTGAACATTCGTGTTATGGTGTTGAATGTACATTTGTATTTAAGTAATTTAACTTTGAAGTTCTAATTTGTATTACGAAATGTTTATTAATTTCAATACGTAAAGCTTTTACATCGTAAGAATTATAGATTCTATGAAATTGAATATAAAGTGTTGTTACTAAAATTGTAAATATAGATAGTTTTGATAGTTAACATTTGGTTAACTTTCAATCAATGTTAATGACACTTGGATAATTATATTTTCTTTTAATTGTGTTCCTCTTTACTATTTAGTGGTCTATTAATTTAAATACTTACACATTGCTAAGAGTAGAATGATAAATGTCTTATTTATTTCAATGAATAAATGTGCATGGTAATTACGGTATGAATTCTTCATATCCTTATATGTTAGGAAAGTTGGAATGGAAACTAGTAATTTTATCTAAATGGTATTTATATTTTGGGTCAATTCTCACTTCATGTTTGAAGTATGTTGTTTTGTGTATTGTCTTCCAGAGGCTTGTATATCAGTATTGTTTTGGAGATTTATGGATAGATAATTATGGATTGTACTTTATATTACTGCAATGTAGAAACGTGAGCCACACACATTCTGTGTTCTTTTGTTTTTATTCAGTACATTTATTTTCCATACCATGGAAATGCTTTTGTCCAGGGGAGACTTGCCATGCGTGTATAGAGGGGTTTATAGCATTGTATATGTTTTGGTTTATACTCGTTTATCTTGAGTCCCTGTGAAAATAAGTTTTCTCCTGCATGCTTGTTGGCTTTGTAATCTTGTCATATTGAGAAGTTGTACATTAGAAGGAGTGGCTTCCGTTAGGGGCCGTACCTGGAAGTGGTTGCATGGGTAACCTCTCGGAAGTTGGTATTTTTGTGAAAAATTTAACTAAGGTATTGGGAGTATGTGAGTTGTGTTGTCATTGTGATGTCATGATTGTCGACCTTGTGTTGTATGTTGTCTCTTTTGTGGTTTTTTTGACTTGAGAACTTGTTCTATCTCCTAGCACGGGGGGTGGGCTTTCAAGTTCCACACGCTTGGGAGGAACGTGCCACATCTTCCATTGGGTCCCCCGCAGGTGATATTGTTCGAGACATGGTTGTTCTTGGCAAGATCGTGGATACACATGGTTCACGAAGATTGGTTCTTTGGACGAGTTCATGGGCATGGTCATAATCTATTCTTGATCCTATTCTTATTGTATTCACCCATGATGTTGCATGAGGTTTCATTATTAATACTTGTAATGTTTTGAGATTTTTCACAATCTCACTTATTATTAATATAACTCTTGAAGTAATGTTTCTGGTTATGACTATTCTCTTGATTTGATTCATATATTTCTTGATGTGTTCTGTTAATTGTTTTAATTTAGTAGCGTTGTTATGGAACCCTTGAGCATTATGCTAGGTTGTGATCACTTATTGTTATTAAATGTCCTGTAAAAAAAATTATTAGGAAGTTTAGTGTTATTGGCGTAGCGTTTCCTGGGTTCCACGACGGGGCGTTACATTATATTCAGGATTTAATTTCAAATCTTGGCGGGATTTAGCCTCCTTTAATTAATGATTTCATATGTCAACTTTTTGTGGTGTAATTTCGAGATATTAAGCATGGATAAGTATAAATACAAGGTTATTTCACTCATTTCTCACCTAGAAAGTTGATGAGAGCATTCATAAAGAATTTTTATGAGATCAAGAGCATTCAAGAGAAATTCATCAAGCATTTAGAGTCATCATCAAGATTCAAGGATTGTAGTGACCCTCCTGATGACACTTTTATTTTTAGCTATTTTGTGATACTGTTAGCAGTTAGACATTTGACATTATGTTGTTTCAATGTTGTATGTCATGGTTTACATGACCAGTTGTGAAACTCAATTGATTATACACTTTACCTTATGTTTTAATGTTTATTTTCATGAGATGACATTATATGATGATTATCTATGTTGTTATGTTGCATACAAGATGGTATTATGATGTGGTTTATGTTAGTTGTATGTTTACGTCAGTTGGTGAAGGAGACGATTTAGTAGTACCCATCTGTGAGTGCCCTGCTACATCACGATTCTTCTTCACGGTGTGTCTTCATATTTTTACATGTTGTTCGATTAATCATGCAGTGTTATGCAGCTTTCAAGTACAGGCATCAACTTCACCTGCTGGTCAGGTCTAAGCGTGTCATGGCCCAATGGAATCATTGATGGGAGATAGACTTGTCCTCTTTCCTTAACCATCATTATGAAAAGAATGAGTATATGTCGTCGCCCTTATGTCTTGTCACCTGTTTGTTGTTTGATCGTAGTTGTTGTGTAATTTTGTACCTATTATGTTTTCATAATGTTAATTTAGATTATTTTAATGTTTTAATGAAAATAGTAATGTTGCTTTATTGATTTAATGAAATATTTAAGTTAGAAAAAGCTATTCTTAGTCTATTAAGTGAAATATTAAAATATCTTGTTTTTGAAAAGGTTATTTAATTGTAAATTGATTTGATTATGTATTTTGACGTTTTCAAAAAAAATAGAACAAATAGTTGTGATCTAAATTTGTAAATATCTCGTTTTGATCATATAGTGGTTATTAAGTTTAACTGATGTTTGCATGCTAAACAAGGAGTTAAATTTTTTTTTGTCTTTGGAAATTGAAAAAAGAATATAACCTAGGAAAAGATCATTCTTTTGAGACATGGGTTTTGATTTTCGAAAAGAAGGAAGAAAAATATTGCTTTCACAAGAAAGATATTATCTGGGTATTTGATTGGGGTTTGATTAGAAAAGCTGGAAATTGATTGTCTGAGATGGTGTACGCACGGTGAAAGTTGCATGAGCTGAATCTTGGGGCTACCACTTCATCATTTATTGATTTCAAAGAACGTACCAGGTTTTTCTCTTTAAAAATTCTTTGAGTTTTGTTGAAAGTTTCTCTGATTTCTTCCTGGAAAAACTTTGTTTGAAATTTTGTGGAAAATTGTATCTTGAAATCCTACATGCATGAAAGGAAAATGTCAAAGTCAGTATAGCTTGAATCCTGCACAAGATTGAAAACAAACCATTAGTAATTTGTATTAAAAAGATGATTACAAGAGGGGATAGAAGATTCAGAAAACCTAGCTAGTTATATTCAGAACTACTGATGTTTTCTCTCACCATTGCTTGTATTTTAGCATGTAGAATTTCATTTAGACTCCATTGTTGAGTCGTTGATGGTGGAATTTGTTTAGGGAAACCCTCTTTGCCTATTCACAGCCTGAAGTTGACCTCTGAGTACATTCCTATTTGAAATCAATTTGAAATTTTGTTCAGGATAGTTTTATTTCCCGTTGTTCTTCCACGCACTATCATACTGTACTCTATTAGCATGGTCAGATCTTGTTTTGGTTTTTGCAATTGTAAATTTTGGAGCTCTCTTTCTATCGAGTGTATCATCCTCTTTCCTGAAGAGTCGACCATGATTGTGAATTCATATTCTTTTTACAAACTCGTGTTTTTCTTTGAATTATTTGGGTATTGATAGTCCGGGTGACATTCTTGTTGTTCCCTGTTTTATATTCTTCCTTCTTACCTTGATGTCGGTTGCAAATTGGGTCTGATAGGATGGAGATGATCAGTGAATAGAAGAGAAAGATATACTTTCTCTGTCACATTTGTAATCTACCTTTTTATTGCATGCGTGAATTTGTTTAATTACATGCATATGGTCTTAACCGACGTATAGTCTCTTGTGCTTGTTTTGAATTCTATTAACTCCATGGGCCGACAACATCCTGTTGCTCATTGAATACTTTTCTATCAGCACCAAGCTTCTGGTTTTTTTAATTTTGAAATATGATTGATTCGGGCTTTATGCGGAGGATCCATCTTGCCTATCGAAATGTTTTATGTCACCTCTTCCTTCCGTTATTAATGATCTACGTTATCTCTGTGGTGGTTGTTCACTTATCTTTTCCTGATCATATACGCCAATTCCATGCTAAAGTCCATGCTTTAGTTGTGTTGGGTTTATTTTGTTTAAATTTTGGTGGCCATTGAATCTCTTAGTCGACTGTAGATACCGAATGCATGTCGAGTTCTTTAGCCAGTCCGTATGTTGCATGCATCGGGTTCTCCATTCCACTGTGACCCACTTCTGTTAAGTTGGTTGCATGGGGTTATCTATGGCCATCGATGTGGTTATTCTTTTTGTCTCTGTAGGTTTGAGCGACCTCTTTAATGGTTATGTCGATGTTCATCTCATCCTCTTCCCTGTGTTTATAAACTATTGCAGAGGCCGCGTGTAACCTACTCTCTTTTTCACTGGTTAAGAGGTTCTTCCTTTTTTGCCTTAGTTGCAGAGTCATACTCTTTATTTTGTGGTCGGTCTAGTTTGAATATGAGTCATACTCTTGCTAAAGTAAATAAGTATAAAGTATGAGTTTAAATCTTAAATATTATTGTTTATGTCTATCGAAATAAAAGATAAGGTAAAAATATTCCTATATTTATAGTGCTATGGGGAAGTTAATTATTATTGACAATGTATATTTAAAGTGAATTCTATTAGAATATAATGTGTATAAAAGTATATTTACATACTTATATTAGAATATAATTTTATTAGTATTAATTTTTATACATATGAGCTACTCTTGGTTTTTATAATTTAGTTTAACCACAAATGTAATAGTAGTAGTTTGTATGTTAAGTTATATGGATAGAGTAATTGTAGAATGTGTAATTTATCAAGATAAAAATGCTAATATTTATTTGAGATGATTGATTTATTTTATTAATTATTAATGATGAATCTTATGTTATTTGATTTGTTTCTTTTAATGATCAAATATATATGTGTTTGGTTAATGGAGATATTAATATTTAATTTTATCCTATCTATGAGTGTGTATTTGAAGTATCAATGATGGAGGAAAGTTTTTTATGGTCTAGGCATTCATTTAACTTAAATGTTAAGTTGGAAATGTGTTATTGGAATTGTTGAGCAAGATTTGTACTTATGTTTAAAAAGTTCCTACTTGTTAATATTCTTTTGTATTAAGGTTTGGTGTTCAGGTTCTTGTTCCCCAGAGGATTTACAATTGTCGTCTATGAGAATGAGTTATGTCTAAATCTTTATGGAGGTATTTGTCTTGTTTATTGAGTTAAAATGTGGTCCACGCACGTTTTGCCTATGTGTTACTATTTTGGGAAATTTGTATTCCATGTTATGAGAGTACGCATTTGCGGAAGTTTAACCATGCATGTTATGCCATTATGGTCATTTATTTGTTCGATTGACTATAAGTCCTTGTGTAAGAATTTTATATTGCATGCATGTTTTCTTCTTATTTTAATCTTTATGAGGAGTTGTACCTTAGGAGGAGTGGCTTCCGATAGGGGTCGGACCTAGAAGTGGTTGCAGGGGTAACCTGTCGAAAGTGTATTAACCAAGTGATAATTAAAACAAGTTTGTAGGGGTTTGGGTAGTTAAATTAACCTTACAGATAATTTTACCTCGCCTTGTTCTTTAACGCTCGTTTAGGTTAAAGCGAGTTGAGAAGGCCTGGAATGACATCTTGAACACTTCATCTTCCTGAGAAGTGATTTGAGGCCACATAGTTTGTATAGGGGCTCGAAGTTGTAAGAGGTTGCCAGGGTAACTCTGGTAGAGGGTTGGTAACCTAGGAAGACTATCCAGGGTAAACTATTACGTATATGTGATGAAACTCTTATCCTAGAACACTTATTAGTTAACTTGTGTTTGTGAGTCACCTCTGGGAGTTTGTCATTTGTCTAGTATTGAGATGTCATGTGAGTTGACCATGTTTGTCTGAGGTACTTTTGATGTTAGTCTGACTTGAGGACTTGTTCTATATCCTAGCACGAGGGGTGTACTTTCGAGCTCCACACGGTTGGAAGGAACGTGCCACATTCTCCATTGGGTCCCCTGCAGGTGTGTTGTTCATGACATGTTATTTTTGGCAGGATCCGGAATGCACATCGTTCGCGGAGCATAGTTCCTTGGGCGAAATCGTGGACGTGGTCGTCTTCTTTTCTTGATCTCATTCTTTATTGTATTGCACTCATGATGTACATGAGTTGCCTTGTAATGATACTTGTACTATTCTGATATTTGTCACGATCTCAATTATTGTTATGTAACTCTTGATGTTTATATATGGACATGACTATTCTCATGAGTTTATTTATTTATGGTTATTGTGGCATTATGATGTAATTACTTAGCAGCATAGTTGTGGAACCCTAAAATGATTATGTTTAATTGTTGTCTCATGTTATTTGTTTAAAAAAACAATATATATTATGTTGTTTTGCATGAATGACATAACGTTTTCCGGGTTCCACGGTGAGGAGTTACAAGCATCATGTCAAAAATATTCTTGCATCATGTGTGTTTTTGAGCTAACATTTGTGATGTAGGTTTTTTATTCAAGTAAGCAATTCAAGTCAAGATCTATCAAGCATTCAATCAAGTCAAGATCTACATTCAAGCTAGCCACTTCACACAAGTTTGCAGATTTCATATCAAGGGTTTGGTGAGTTGCAACATAGCACTTTGTTCATTCATCATTTCCCTTCATTATTCTATTTCATTCCAAGGTTTAATTACCAACAAGGGGTTTGACCAAGGCAAACCCCCATTTACTAACAATCAACAAGTTTTTCCTCTCTTGTGTGTTTATGTTTGTAGATTTAGGATAAATTTCATCTAAAGTGTAAAGTTTCAAAGTTGCAAAGTTGCATTGCAAAAGTGTCATCTTCACAGAAAGTCACCTACAGGCTAGATATGGAGGTTTCAAGACTTGAGATCTAAGAAGAAGGAAGTGCAAACATTGAACCTCAGGATCACATTTTGAAGTTGTAGAAATTTAGATCAGTACTAAGTCAACAGTAAGGGTCACTAACTCATTTGATTGCAAAATCCAACAAAACCTTCCGACAAAAGCTATATAATCAGATGTATTGTCAAGCACTTGTGCGAATTTTCATTTTTTAAAAATTTGATCCTCGACGTTCGTCGAAATTTTGACGAACTGTTTTTTCGACGAAGATCTTTCACCGAAATTTCGACGGACTTACAAAGTTAAATTGTGGCAGACATAAATAAAAATGAGCTCGACTATTTATTGCAACAACGTTTTGCTCGACGGTTTTCTTGGGGAAAATCAGAAGAAACTCAAGAAGATATCGCCAGGTTGAGGGTAGTCATTGTCTTTTTCCAGAACTCATTTGTGAAATCAGATTTGTACTTCCAGGTTTGAAAATCATATTTTAAAGCAACACATCTCATCAAATTTCATTATTAGTCTTGTGCATTTTCAGAATTTCATTTCCAGATTTTCGACCTGACTTCACAAGTTCTTTATAAGGGAATTGTTTATAACTGATGGAAAATTCTTGATGGATTTGGACAAAGATTATATTTGCAAGGTTTCAATTTTAAGCCTAATGATCAAGTTTTAATAGATTTGGGAGCCATAGCTAGATAATATCAAAGATGTTGGTTTTTTTTTACTTATAAACAAGTTTATCTTCTAGACACATAGCATATAAAATCTCAGATAATACTGCCTTACAATATCATCAATCTATATTCTAACCCAATACTACTTATCAAATCATTATATGAACATAGTCACCTATAACCTCACTCAAGCTGCATTTTGAGAATTTCATTTCCAGATTTTGTTGTGCAAGTTCAATATTCTGATTTTAGGAGTATAACAGTTGGAAATCATAGTAAAATCAGAATTTAATCATTTCTAGAATTAGCATTTTAAAGTGTTTTTTGGGGTCATTAACTTCAGACTATCTTCTCTTTTGTAGGGGTTGTTGCATACCAAATTTTTTTGGTGTAAAATATCATAATTATTATATATTGTTACCTATGTATGATTAAAAATTATTGGAGTGTGAGTTTGATATTTTTTGAAGATCTAAATATTCAAGCTTGGTAAAGAAAAATCATGTCAGATAATATTAGTCCAAAAAAAAATTAAGAGTCACTTGATAGATTGTGGGCTAGATTGAAAAGAAAGGGTGATGGGAAATGTTATTGTCCTTGCAATAATTGCAAGGGCTTAAAGATGAGAAGAATTTTAATCACAACAGCTGAGAAACATTGTAGGAAGTATGGTCACGTTGAAGGGGGGCATGGTTATCGTCCATTGGTAAGTTGTTTATTATATGTGTTTATATTGATTGAATTTGTAAATGTTTATATTGTTTTAACATTTGATATGTATAAAAAAAATCACTTGATCATGATCATGGTTTATTTGTGTCTATCATTATTATAAAGGTGGGGCACCCTAGGGCACATGATATGGATTATCACAGATCGGAGAATGTGGTTTTGCAAGTGGAGGAACATGGAACTGTGAATATCGAAGATGAAGTTAATGATCCTATGGAAGAAGATGATCATGCGCCAGAAAACACAATTGAAGATGATGGTACAAATACATTGATCCATGACACATGTAGTGGCACAGCTGATCATGTTGATCGAAATGACTTTGATGATGTTCATGATTTACCTGTACTTGAGAAGGCATACGAGCCCCTTTATGAAGTCTCCCAAATAACTCTTCTCTCTGTTGTATTGTTGCTGGTGAACTTGAAGGTTATGAATGGTTTATCCAACATAGCAATCTCATGGATGTTAAGGTATGTCATATATGTCATCTTTTTTCATCCATTTTAATTATTGTTAGTTCATTGCTAGTAAATAAAGGATGAAGTATGTACCATTAATATTCTTTATATTAAGAAATTATTTTTTGTTGTAGATTGATTGGTAAATTTTTGTTACCACCATCAAATATTTTACCTCGCTCATATCGAGATTTATTTGGCATTATGAAAGATATTGGAATGGAGTATCAAGCAATAGATGCATGTCCCAATGATCATATTATATATCATAAACAACATGAATTTGCAACAGAATGCCCAGAATGTCATATCGGTAGATATCGAACAGATCAACTAACAAAAAAGGTTCCTCGCAAGGTTCTTCGTTATATTCTCATTATTCGACGTATGCAACAATTATTTAGGTGCGAAAGCTTAGCGCAATTTATGGATTACCATGCATGAAATAGAAGTGGAGATGACATTCTTCAAATGCCTGTGAATGGTTTTGCATTTAGGGACATGGAGGAAAAATGGCCACACTTTAAAGAAGAACCTTGTAATCTCAGGCTTTCATTGGCAGCAGACGGTGTCAATCCATTTGGAGAGCTGAGATCTATTTACTCGGTGTGGCATGTTTTTGTTATCAACAATAACATTCCTCCATGGATGTCAATAAAGAGGGAGCACATAATGTTGGCAATGATTGTTCCAGGTATTTGTTTACATCAATTTTCTTTAATGTAGTAGCATCTCATTTGTCTTATTTGTTGCATAAAGATTTATATGTTTTGTCATTTAATAGTAATGTACATGAATTTATATATATTCCAGTAAAATGGTTATAATAATTATGTAATGTTTATGTTCATTCAACTAGGTAAGTACCAAGTTATAGATATGAATGTATATATTGAGCCTCTTATCGATGAGTTACTAAAGTTATGGAATAGTGTGACTATGTATGACGTATCTAGACCAATAGGACAAAGACAATTTGAATTCCATGCAATGCTTGTATGGAAAATTCAAGATGCCCCAGGGCTAACACATTTTTCTGGTATGTTATAACGTTCAACTACATGACTTTAACGATAATTAATTTTATGAATTAGATATCATGCATGTTTTTTAAATAATCTATTTATTATATATAATTATAAAAATTGACATATTTGATCCAATTATATATGATAATCTGTAGGTCTTCAAACAAAGGGAAAATTTGCATGTCCAATTTGTGGTCCAAAGATGAAATCTCGTCGTTCAACAAGTTTAGGAAGGTAGGTGTTTGATGAGTATAGGCACTTCCTCCAAAGAAATCATAAGTATCAAACTACTGAAAAACATCTTTTCAATGGCAAAGAAGAGACTACATCAAAACCACAAAGAATGACACCTCGCCTATGGAAGTTGGAATATAATAGAATTAATCGTCAAGGTTATACATTGGATCAAATTGTTTATCTATTATATATGATATGTTTTCAATTTATATTTTTATATTGTGTTGTGTTTACTCATGTTGTAATTGACAATGATTGTCGTTGTTAATTTGTTTAACTTATATGCTTCATGAAGGCTGTCAAGGCATTAATGGTCGGCTTCCACAAGGACTGAAAAGTTATCCTAGACAATTTAGTAGGTTGCCCTACTATGAGCAGCTACAAATTGTGAATTTGTTTGATACAATGCATATCGGAAAGAATATGACATAAACATTATGGAAAATATTGGATGGAAGGCATGATAAAGAAAAAATTGTCAAAATTTGTAGTGACATTCAAGAAGCCAATCATGCAATGAAAAATGGCATTCAATTAAATACTGATGGATACCAAATTAATATAAGTGCCCTTCCTTGGTTATTAATGGAGCAGGAAAGCAATGCTATAAAAGAAGTCATACGGAAAAATCAATTTCCCACAGGATTTGTTGCGAACATAAACAATATCATAACAAAGAAAGGTGAATTTGGGTCAGGAATGAAAACGCATGATTGGAATACCTTCATTAAGGTAATTATTCTGGTATATTATATATATATTTGTATATTGCATGTACTTTTCAGTGTATTATGTTTACTACTTTTGAGAAAATAATGAAAAGATCATTTTATAATTATTGCAGTACATTCTACCTCTATCTCTCCCAAACAACTTTGACAACAATGTCAAGCAAGTTATATATGATCTTGGAAAATACATGAGGTAAGTAGCAATATTTGTTCAATTCATTGTATATTTTTGTTAAATCTCGTTAATATATTTGTGTCTTGAATCACTTGTAGATGGCTATCATCTAAAGCAATCCATAAAGAAGATATAAATTATTGGAAGAGAAAAATTCCTCGTCTAATGTGTGAAATGCAAAAGTGTCTACTTTCGACATTTTTCAATGCACAAGAACAATACCTCATACACCAAGTTGAGGAGATTGAATTGTGTGGACCTATACACACAAGGTCAATGTGGATGGTTGAGAGGCACTTGAAAATTTTGAAGGCTTTGGTTAGACAAAGAGCACATCTCGAGGGTTCTATGGTCGAGGCATACATGGTATACCAGACCATGGTGTACATTATTGAATGTCTTCCTAAGTTTGTAGCAAAGATCCATGTAGATCGCATTTGGGATCCCATCTCCATTAACAAAATCAAGGGGGAGTACCTGATGGGGAAAGGTAGATTGAGGAAAGTGACAGGTAATTATAAGATGATCGTGGAGATTGATTAGAATACATTTTACATTTGGTTTTTATGTATATTGTACTTATTTAATTATTAATCTTCAATATTCATCAATTATAAATTAAGGTCATATACCGTGGTAATTAACTAATTATACGTCATTTGTGAATTTCAAATTTGTTTGATACAGTTGGTTGAGAGTGGGATGCACTAAATTTGTACGTCGCAAACAATCTTGATTGGATGACTATATGGATTGAACGATGTCAACAATCTGGTCGCGCATTAACATGGGAAGGTGTGGCTTCATTGGTTAAAGAAGCTCATCGTAATGGAGATTCCAATGTTACACCAAGGGAAATTGATTTAGCATATGGTTTAAGAGATAAACAGGTATGTATAGATATATTAATCACCCATATTATTTAATTATTTTCAATTATATTGATGTATATATATGTTGAGATTTTTTTTCTTTGCATACATTCGGCCAAGAATAAATATATTTATCAACTGATGATATTGCAATAAGTTTTACATGTTTGGCATATTGCAAGTGAAACACCACAAGGCTATGTGGTGCAATGGTCATAAATTTCGAATCAAAAAGTTGGATGACACAAAGAAAACTTGTGATTCTGGGATAACTGTAGTCTTCCAAGTGACTAATGTTTCATCTAGAAGTGACATACATCCAGAAGTCTCAGAAAATCAATACTATGGGATTTTGGATTATATACTTGAGTGTGACTTTAAGTCCTTCAAATTAGTTATGTTCGTCGTCCTATGGTACAGGCTACGATTGAATGAAAATGATCTCGAGAGAACTGTTATTGAACATGATAATGGATTTACCATGGTTAATACAAGGTCTTTTGAGCGAGTTGGAAATGAGCCCTATGTTCTTCCAAGCCAATGTGAGTAGGTATTTTGCTCAAAGGTTCCAGGTAAAGCGGGTTGGTCATATGTTGTTAGACATGATCCAAGAGGAAGGCCAGTAAAGTATAATGTGGTGGAAGAAGAAGATACTGAAGAAATAGAAGACGATGTAGATGATGGTCAGGATCAACAGTTAGTTGATGATGTGCCTGACGAAGATGTTGAAGAGGAGGAACTAGATCATGATTATGTAGGAGTTAATGTTAATGAAGATGATATCCGTGTGGATGATGACATTATCAAAATTGATATCAATGACGATGATGATGATATGACCAATCCTTACAATGTTGAATCTGGATTGGATGATACAGACAAAGAGTTGGATGAAGAAGAAGATCAATGACATTGAAATGTATGAGTTATGTGATTGTATTATCTATTTGATATTAATTTCTTGATAGAATTATATTTGACTTATGTGGTTACATAATTAATTTATGATGTTTTTAATTTTAATTATATTTGAATTATATTAGAATATGTTTAGTTAACATATGTAAAAAATAAAATGGATAATCCAAAAGATGAAAGCATGAGACCACTGCCTTGTTGGGTGTATGAAGTCTAATGAAGATCTATAAAAGTGTAATCTATGATGGCAATAATTCAAACTTTTTGGCACACAAATGTAGTTTATAACTTGTATAAATGTGCAAGTAAATGACTGACAAACTCTACTTGAGATAGAATGACAATCCTAGTTATGTGATTCTTCTTATTGATCCAATTAATACTCTTGAGTTACTGTGATTGACTAGAAGGGTTTAATCTTTATTTGAAAGAACGAAATAATCACATCACACAAATACAGCAAATGTGTATCGATAAATTGAATATATATATATGCTTCATATATCAATTTAAACAACAGAAAAGCATCAAAATGGAGACAACCAGATAACTGTATAATTCCACAAATAGTTGATACCAAGATTAAGCCACAAGTTAAGACATCTTCATTAACTTCATCAAAATTCATACATGCATGTGAGTCTTTTAAAAGAAAGTTTCCTTGCAAACTATCTACTGTATTTGTCTCCTATCCACCTATATTTGTTTTACATTATGAAACAGATATAAATATATCAAAATTGTGAAAGGGCGCGTCCTTTCAGAAATGTCTTTTTCTTAACAACAATAACAAACTAGAAATTATGCTCTATTAAGCCATAAATAGATGTTTGACAGATAATCTCAGTAAGCTAGCTGCTTGTCTGTATCAACATCCTCCAATGCATTCCACCAAGTCCCGGAGCATCTTCTTGTTAAATTCCACTCATTAAAGAATAGTTGCTGCCTTGGAAAACCTCAAAACCTGTGCCAAAGAGTCACCACGGAGACAAAACCATAATCAGTTATAACTATAATCGTTGAGTTGTTAATTGCTGGTAATAGACACTGTTTTACTCCTCTTTGGTTAAGTACTTGTCCACCCATCTCTGATACTCTTCATCCGTTGGCCAGGAAAAATTCACCACCTCATTCACCTTAGTATTGTAAGGTGTGTACTTCACTGCAACCTGATTGGCTTCCCTTTCAAAAACTCTAAGAATGTGTTGGTGTTAATTATCTTATCCATACTATTTGCCAGCAAATCATAGTTTTAATCATCACAAATCAATTTTATTTGTGCATTGATAACTTCTTATGCCCCATCCTGCCACTGTTGCAATGTCTTAACATTTCCTTATGCATCAATAATGTCTGGAAAAAATGTATCATTCTAGTCATCAAAGCTCTTTATCAGCTCCCTAATTCTTCTACTCAAATCATCAAGAAGGGCCTAGAAACCCTTCAATTATTTTACAAATATTTGAGTAGGCTTCAATGACTAGGGCCTGTTGTTCACATCAAACCTAGAAGCTTTGTACATAATATCCAGATCATTGGCCCTAGGGATCCATTTCTCAGCCAAAGGCAAAACTATTTCCCGATCCCTATTGATATTTTTTATTCCATCCAAGAATAAAGAATACAAAGAATGTACAGATGGTAATTTACCATCAACCTTTTCATTAAGATGCCTCAAAACTATGTCAACCACCTCACTTTGTTTGGCAATTGCATCATCCTCGCTTGCCTTTAAGGTAGCCTGCAATTTTGTGATCCTATTCAACATTTGCTCCTTGGTGGGATCCACAGAATATTCAACTTCTTCTTCAACTGGCCCTAGTGTAGGACTGAGAGAAGGTGCCTAGATGGGGGACCCTGGAGTTGAAACAATTGGAGTAGTAGGGGGGACCGATCCTACAATAGAAGGTAATGCTCTGATACCAGGAGCACTGGAGGATTCTCCCACCTACCCATATTTCAACCTATCTACTTCAGATTGCAGCTCAACATTCCTTTGTTGCATCCTACTATATTCTCCAATTATCATATTGTATTTCTCCATCAGACTCTTCTTTTCAGCCCCTTCTCTCAGCTGTCTTTTGGGCCAATTTGGCCACATTTACTGTCAGGCTTGTAGCTTTTTTTGTTGAAGTTTCAGAAGCTCTCTTGATGATTAGCCCTCCCCTTAGGTGTGGGCTAATATCAATTACATTTTTCCTTTTTCCCTGGGGTGCCAATGCCCATATGGATAGAGTTTCATACTCCTCACTGAAGGTAGAGTCCTGCAGAGCTGCCTTAACCTCTTCTTCACTGTTTATATAAGGTGCTTGGACTATAAGATAGCATTGAATGCAACCGCATCAACTATTTCCCATTCAGGTTGTTGGTGGTTTTATAATGTGAACCAGGTTTATCTCCTAATCTACCTATGGAATTTCCAATTCCAATCAAGGGTAGCTCGAAGGACTTGGACCAACTGACGAGGATTTTAAAAGACCTCCTACACTTTGGGCTCTGCAAGACCTAGGAGGGTGATCCCTCAATGTGTTTACAATCTTTGCACCAAACTCATAAACAATCATTAACAATTCATAGATAATCCCATTTAATAGCTCAACAAAATAGGATAATACTAAACTGAATTGGCCCTTCATCAATAGTATCAACTACTTGGAGCATGAGATGATTACAATGACATTTCACCACTTAGGATAGTCATTTAATTTGCAATTTGGCAGCAAGCTCTAAGCTAAGACAAACAGACATAGAACCTTACAAACACATACGATTTAGGCCAGTGCCATATACTATTGGGGAGTTGAATTCACAAATATTTAGATTTACATAACAGGTTCAAACACATAACATATAAGATCTCTGACAATATTGCATTACAACAGTGTCAATTTCTATCCTAACTCAATACTTCTTATCAAATCCCTTTACAAACATATCCATCTATGACTCCATCCAAGCATTTTAATTAACTCTTTGAATTCAAGCAAAAATGGAAATCATACACACCATAACAGTGAGATGAACGCCATAACCCTTGATTATATTATTCAAAATTGTGATATGTTTATACAAGGAGAGCCATGAGCTCTAAATATATCATTATAGCTCAAATGCTAGTACTGTCATGAAACATCAAACCTTCATGTTGTTGGAACTGTGAAATTTTGACAAATTCATTATTTCTTCATGATTATTAGTCTCCCAAAAAAGATTCATAATGCAGACATAAAAATCCTCACATAGCATTTTTTACCAAAATCCGATTTAAAATTGTGCCATAACACCCCATAAATTTCATCTGACATTAAAATCTTAACATATGAAAATATCGGCATAAGTTGATGCAGGTCTCATCGATGATAATATACATATCCTAAATGTATCGGCAAGACATTAGAAGGGTCACACCGATCAAGTTATACACAGAGAGAATGTGGGTTTGTATATCTTATCGGCAAGACAAAAAGTATCGGCGTGACGATGTAAGGTCACATCGAGCTAAATTACCTTTTGTCGATTGGAGTAACGTAAAGTCTATCGGAGAGACTTTGGTCATTGGAGAGAGATTTTAAAACACTGCCTGAAGCGTTATTAGTCTTGTCGATAAAGCTAGGGGAGGACTCACTCGATGAGACAAACAATGTCTGGGAGGATTCAGAAAGTCTTACCGACCCCTCAGGTTACATCGACAGAACTGAGCATACGAAGATAAAGGGTGTCGAGAAGACAATACACATAGTCTCTGTTGGAACTGTGAAATTTTGGCAATTTCATTCACCCTTCATGACTATTAGTCTCCCAAAAGGTTCATAATACAGACATAAAAATCCCCACATAGCATCTTTTACCTAAATCCATTTTAAAATTTTGTCATAAAGCCCTATAAAATTCATATGGCATTAAATCTTAAACATATGAAAATATCGGCATAAGTTGATGTAGGTCTCATCGATGATAATATACATATCTTCAATATATCGGCGAGACATCAGACGGGTCATACCGATAAAGTTATACACTAGGAGAATGTGGGTTTGTATTACTTATCAGCAAGACAAAAGGTATCGGCATGACGATGTGAGGTCATATCGAGCTAAGTTACCTTTTTCCGATTGGAGAAAAGTAAAGTCTATCAGAGAGACTTTGGTCGTCGGAGAGAGATTTCAAAACACTGGCCGAAGCGCTATTGGTCTTGCCGATAAAGCAAAAGGAGAACTCAATCGGTAAGACAAATGATGTCGGGAAGAGTTCATAAAAGTCTTACCGACCCCTCGGGTTACACTGACAGAATTGAGCATGCGGAGATAAAGGGTATCGAGAAGACAATGCTCGTTGTATTGCCGAAGAAGAGGCGTATTGGTGAGACATGTCACCGCGGGGAGATCTAAGAGACATCACAACAAGTATTATTCTGTCGACAGAACAAATTGCTTGGTCTCGGTGACATAAGTCGATAAAGTAAACATCTCAGTGAGACAAAGTACTTTCAGAGTAAGGCAAAGAACCGTTGGCCCGATTCATTAAGTCTGAGCGATAGTTGTTTCAGTGAAATTCATGGCGATATAAAAAGAAAAAGGAAAGAAACTATCGGGGAGACTTGTGATGTCGGGGAAACTGCAAGACGTCTTGGTGGATGGGTGAACGTTGAATAGGTGGATCGGCCAGAGATTTGAAATGTCTTGCCGATATGGGCCCTAATGTGACAGTGAGAATTTTGAAAAAAAAAAACTTGCAGCATTCATGTCTCAGTAAAGACATTAATGGCGCCACGAAGTGTAGGAGATTTTGCATATCAGGGTATGATCAATTGAAATCATTGTCTCATAGAATTCAAAGCGAAGGAGAGCAAGGGAACCAGCAGAGCAATTAAGGAATTCACCTGGCTTGAGTTTGCAAGAAAGTTACAGTAAGTTTCTTGTCCTCTTAGAATTCGTAAAAATTTGAATTATGGAAGGCACTGGTTCAGGAAAACTGAAGGGAAGAAAACCCGAGGGAAGCCAATCAAAAGCAAAAAAGAAAAAGACTGAGTTACAACCAGATTGTACTAAAAGGAAGCTAAATCAAGACCTCATAGACTAGTTACCTGGTTCTGGACCTAGAGCTAGGCGTTCTATACAGCTCAAAGCGAAAGTTGACAAATTGGATGACAAATGCAAATTTATAGGTGATGTTTGGACTCCGATTAGAGGCTATGAGTTATTCAATTTCCATTACCATAGGAGAAATCGCTTTGAGCCAGTATGCAATCCATGGAGGCTCAATTTAGGGAAATTAGTGTTCCCTAATGTTTTTATTGATGTTGAACTAGTAAAATTGCTGGTCGGACACTATGATTCAAAAAACAAAGCTATATGTGATTTGTCAAGGAATCCATTGATACATGTATCTGAGAATGCAATTGCTGAGGTTTTTAGAATGGAGGGAATATGCAGTGAGAAAGTAGTGAGTTCAGAAGGATGGACACCATTTATAAACGATGGAGGTTACCTCTGCACATAATTAGGTGTCATGGAAAACCTACTCCAATGGAAAATAGTGAGGGGCCACCCTTTCATGTAGACCTCTTTGAACCTTACCTAAAATATACTTACTACTCAGTGGGACAGGTATTAGGGATGGAGGTACCTAAGCATATGGTGGTTGTGCCCATGGCGATTGCTGCAGACATTCAGTATCACAATTCCAGATCATTTGACTATGTTGCACATGTTTTTAAGGAGCTGGATGCAGGTTTGATGGTGATAAAGAGTGGTGCTTATGTTCTCCATCTCAGAAATTACTCACTATCGATGCACTTAGTGTTGTATTTTGGACAAGAGTTAGGTTTATGGCCCCAGGAGCTGAGGATTTCACAATCCAACAAGGAAGGTAGGCCATTGCCTGTTCAATTATGGACTACTATTTGGGACAATAGATTTTCCAATTCAAATTTCTTGCATTTTGAAGAATTCTTTGTGAAACCCTTGTATAGATTTTTTAACCATCCTTGTGATTATTCTTTATCTAAAGAAGTAAAAAGGTTTCTTACGCCTAGAGATTACAATGGACCAATTAACCACAACTGGGGGGATTGGTATTGCTTAGAGAATGCCACCATGATTAGGGTTTATGGCTTTGAGAATACACCTTTCATTTTGTCCAGAACTGTCCCGGATAGAATTGCATACCTAGAAATTGTTAGGCAAATGGATTACTCCAGTGTTATGAACTTAAGTTCATATGGGAAATAGGCTTTTATGCCCAATACATTGTGTTTTAGTGATTTCATTGTATTAGCCAAGGAAGGTTATGATATGATTCTGGACAAATTATTGCACTACAACATGAAAAGAGCACTAGTGAGAAAGAACTTTGATCCAGAAGGGTATATCCACTTTGCCAAAAAAAAAAAAATTCAAAGGGTACCATCATGTGCCCTATAAATTTGATGACATAATTAGAAACCTGGAGGCAGAGTAAGCTGAAATTGTCATTGAAAAACATAATCAGGAGTTGGTGGATGTTGAGTTGTTATCCTCCATTAAGGGGATTTCAGAAATAGACAGGCCACAAAGCTCATCTAGGAAAGTTTCAAGAATGAAGACTCGGGACTATGCCTATGTTGCAAGAGAAACAAATGTTGAGGAAACCATGGATGTAGATCCAAGACATGAAGACTATAGGTCTTTCATATCAGATGATGAATTTATAAAGACCTCAGAGTTTAAGAAATTTTTATATAAGCAAAAAGGGAAAGAGATAAGGGGACAGGTTGACAATGTCACTCTAGGGAATGAGGATCAACTGTTAAAAATCTTAAATGATGAAGTAGACAAAGAGATGATTGACATGACACATGAAAAGGGGAGGGAGCTGCTTGAAAAGGTAGGTGTTATCATTTTTCCAGGTTTGGATATGAATTCTGCATTAGTTTTTGATAGTTTCCTAAAAGATAACAATGCTACCCAGAAGCTCAGTATAGAGAAGGTGACGGAGGTATACACAGGATCAACATACAATCCTGATGATGAAACATTGATGATTTGGGCCTTGTATCCTCCTCACAAGAAATAAATTGTTATTAATACTGAAAAGGCATTCAGACATGTTATGACCCTAAAGGTTGGGGAAGTTGATCCTGTAGCGACTGCTGATATTGGGATAAATATAGCCAAGTTGAATAAAGCCCAAATCCAAGCATTGATAAGGGAAAGGGAGATGTACAAAACCAATAATGAGAGGATGTTGAGAGAGAATGAATGCTTGAAAGACTTTGTAGGTGTTGTAATAGAACCAACAAGGATGCTCACTCAAGGTTAGAGTTCACAGAAAAAAGACTGTTGGGAAGGGTCAACTACATACTCTCAAGGGAGAATGGATGCATTTGCTGCAATAATTAAAAAAAGGCAGGTTGTTTTAACCACTTGGTTAAATAAACTCTGGGGAAAACATTCATAGTACGTAGATACAATAAAGGAACATAGGAGAGTGGATAGCAAAATTCAGGAAAGAATTGAGGAATTGGAGTAGAAGGACACTCCTAATAATGAAGAGATTGAAAATGCCAATTGTATTATGGATAGGCACAGGGATTTCTTTGAGGAGTTACAAGGGGATATGTAGGGATTGACAGAGGTTGTCGAAGATAGATTGACCAAGTTATGTGATGATGAAGGGAAAATAAAGGAAGTGACTACATGGAAAAGTGAGTGTAAAACAATACTCCAAGGGATGTTGGAGACAACCATTGCGAAAGATGTGATATTGGATGCAGCATGTGAGAAAAATGAGCGAATGATAATGATGGAGATTGTGATCCATGATGCGTTGGGAGATGCCGACACTCATGAGCGCCAGGATTATACGGAGCATATGTCTGCAATCCATTTGTGGCTTAACAGAAATTAGTTAATAGTGGATTTGTTAAACCTTTTATGCTTTAAACCTTTTTGAAAAGGCACATCCTTTTGCAAACTGATGTATAAGTATCCGTTGTTGGATAAATGTAAAGGGCTAGAAGATAGAATTAGAATAGGATAGACTGCTGTAAGCATTAAATTTTCGGAAATGATGACATTCAAGGAGACTATGTTGCATGTATGAATTTTGAAGGAGATAATGAAAGACTGTTGATTTAGTGGCTTCATTCTGGTATCAATTGTTTGTTGGATTCTTGCGATTATTTTATTGTCTCCAATCTGATGTTTCTTGGTTGTTTAAATTGAAGTATCAATTATATATTCAATTTATCAGTACACATTTGTTGTTTCTGTGTGATTTGGTTTATTGGATTCTTTAAAGAAGAATAAAAATTCCTTTCAATAAATTATAGTAATTTGGGAATGCCATTTGGATCAATAAGAAGAATCAGATAATTAGATTTGATATTATGCCTCAAGTAGGGTTTATCAATTACACTCTTGCATGTTTATACTAGTTGTAAACTCATAGTTATATGCCAAACAATTAGAGGACCTACTAGATAGAAACCATTCATTAAAGGCTTTCATTTGACTCCGTTTTACCCAATAAGGCACTGGTCTCCCTTATTTACATTACATTAGTTTTATTCATTTCATTTAACATCTCTTAATTGAACATATTAATTCATACCTTGATATTGCATATACAATTTATACCAAAGTAGGATCATATCTTTCCACTGTTAAATTGCCATTTGTGGATAGTTAGATCAAGTAGGAAACATAAATTGAACATATTAATTTAGTATAAGAGTCAACCAATCATAAGGAAAACATAATATGAAGATGAATTTTCTCAAATCTTGTGGTTGTAGAATATGCCCTTTTGAAATCTATGCAAAATGTGGGAGGATAGACAAAGCTCATGAACTATTTGACACAATGCCTTGAATAATTTTAATCTCATGGAATACACTCTAATTAGAAAAGTCTCATCACTACCCTCATAACAATCTATCAATTTGTTTTAGGATAGACAAAGCTCATGAACTATTTGACACAATGCCTTGAATAATTTTAATCTCATGGAATACACTCTAATTAGAAAAGTCTCATCACTACCCTCATAAAAATCTATCAATTTGTTTTAGTGTCTATTGTGTTATACCCAATTTGGGACATGGGGTATAACAAAATAGACACTAAAATAAATTGAGAGATTACAATTCTTTGAGACATTTTGTCAAATAGTTCACAAGCTTTTTCTATCCTTCCACATTCTGTATAAATTTTAAAAGGGCATCTACAACCACAACATTTGAAAAAACTCATCTTCATATTATGCTTTGATGGATATCTATACCTTGTTCCAAATCTCCCATATTAAGGAAACCAATAAGGATTTTGGTGAAGGTTGTGGAATTTTTCTTTGCATCTACCAATTGCATTTGTTTGAAAGTTTCTAAAACCTTTTCAACAAATCCATTATGTGTATATTCTAAAATCATTATAGTACACAATATCACATTTATTTGGCTTTGCATCTACCAATTGTATTTTCTTGAATTTCCCTACAATATTTTCAATGTAGATCTCTTTTGTGGATATCTTATAGTCCTTGTAGTCCACATCACTTTGTTTTTTGAAGAAACTATTACCATATATTTCTTATTTATATTCTTATTTTGCATACATGTTTATAAGTTTGATATTACAATTAATAATATTAATTTTGGCAAGACATTAAAAGATTTTGTTGATTTTAAAAATGTATGCATCCCAATGTAAAAATGCCAACAATGGAAGCAATGATTGTAACACATAATTTTTTATGTAGTATCCAATTCAAAGGATCATGTTACAATTTAGGGTTATGATTGGGTATTTAATTAGGGTTAGGATTTAGTGTTCGGGTTAGTGTTAGGTTTAGAGTTAGGGTTAGGGTTAGGAAAAATAATGTTAGGATTAGGGTTAGATTAGGGTTTATGTTTTATGGTTAGGGTTAGATTTAGAGTTTTGGTTATGGTTGGGATTAGATATGAAATTAGGGTTAGGGTTTAGGATTACAATTAGGGATTATAGTATTAGGGTTATATCTAGAATTAAGTTTTAGGGTTATTGTTATGATTAAGGGTTGTTTTTATATTTGGCTTAGAGTTGGGGTTAGGATTAGGGCCAGGGATAGGGCTAGGGTTAAGTTTAGGGATAGGTTTAGGGTTATTAGAGTGAATGCAACTAATTAATAAAATAAATAATATTTAGGGTTAGGTAATTAGGGTTAGGGTTGGGGTTAGAGTTTTGGTTGTGGTTAGGGTTATAAAGATAGGATAAAGGTGAGGGTTAGGGTCAAGGTTAAGGTTTCGAGAAAAAGGGTTAGGTTATGATTTGGATTACCCTAAACTCTAACCATAACCATAAACCTAATCCCAAACCTAACCCTAAAGAAAACACATAACCTAACCCTAATTGTAGCATTTGAGGCTAGGCTCAAACACTATATAACCTAACCCGATATAACCTAGCACTAGAAAAAATTCTTCTCCCAAACAATCTCCTCTACTTCTATTCACGCCTACTGGAGTTGCAACATTCAACATTGGTGCTTCAACCATTCATTCAAAGCTAAGAATTTGAAAGCAGTGTTCATTTGTAATGAAATTAATGATTTAACAATATTATAATTATTATTAATCCAATACAATATTAATATTATTAATAATATACCAATAATATTAATAATCTAATATAATTACTATTAATCTATAGATTATATATAATCTTAATATATCAAATATATCATTATAATTCATATAATGTAATATAATATTGTTATGTAATATATTAATATTATAACATTACTATTAATCAGAGTGCTTTAATATTTATGTCGAGTTTTAATACATTATATGACAGGTTACTAAAGCGGCTCTAAGATGCACATGCTCAAAATCGACGGTGATTTTATAATCTTGATGAAAAGTTGCTTGACGGTTATGTTTAGTGCTGGTGATTACTATGAATGAACACGATTGTCGATGGTGGAGATCAATGGTTGCCTGCCCTCGCGTGATACAAAGATGCAAGGTGTTTATTGATTGCGATATCACGGGCAAGCGCCACGTGTCTTTCCTTGGCGATGCATAATGTGGTGGGCCCTTGGGGTTGAGATGGAGATTACATCAGCCTTTTGAAGGTAGCCATTTGATAACTTCTCAAACATAAGAAGATGTGATTTTGGCCCTATTAGGAGAAGAATAAAGAACAATGGAAAATATTTAAAAGTTGATTCTCAACATGAGAATGTATTATACTCATGAGGTAATAATAATTAAAAAATAAAAATGAATGTTATTATTGTAAGAAAAAGGATCACATAGTGTGGACTTGTATAACTCGAGCCAATGATGTTCTTGAGGGAGAACTTAAAGAAAAATAAAATGATGTTAGCTTAGACTATATATATTTGTTTGTTTCAATCAACATGTTTTATTGTGAGGAATGTAAAACTTAACGGAGGGTGTTGGAATATTAAGATTAACATTAATAAATTCACCTTACTAACTTTTTTATTTTTGTTATTAAATATTTAGTTATATTCTTATAAGATAGTAGTTCAAATGGGAAGGTATATTTGAAAGGCTTTGTAAAATCCATATTGTAATATATTCCCAAATGAACTGTATGATATAATTATTATTCTGAGTGTGTTTGTGTGTAGATATAAGTTCTCTTGACTTTTCCAATATATTTTGTATGCTCTATTAGCCATGACTTCATGATTAATTTTCCACTTTCGACACTACTTCTTACTAACTTTGCAAATGGCAACTTCTACTTAAAACTTGTGGTAATTTCATTAATCTCTTCCTACCTCTAGTGTTGAATTGGACTAGTTATGTCATCTAGGATTTGTTCCTCAATTTTTTTCACTTTTTTCAAAAAAAAGTTATGATGTTATACTTGTATTACCATGAATGGACATAAATTTGAGGATTTTGGGTGTTTTCATTCAATTTTTCATGTTTTCCCCTTAGCTCCTACTTTATGTGTGTTTTTTATCGAAGCCTTTGGATATCTTTTGGCTAATAGTATTTCATGGAACCTTATTAAAGGTGCTACTTTTCGTAACTCTATAGCCCAACTATTCAATGGTCATTTTTCTAATGACTCCTTTCTCACTCTCTTGGAGGACAAACGTGACATTATTTAGGATATTCAATGCCTAGATATTTTCTTGAAAGCTTTAAGGTCAAATATATAGTGGCATAAAACTCAATGTTATAGGAAATCATTCTTAGCCAAGCCCAATTTGTTCAATTCCTATGGATAGAAGGGGGTTGATCATAAGGAAGTGTTGAGATTCCTAAGCATCTCTTTTACCTTTTAGGTTTCTCCTTCCTCTTTAAGGAAACATATCATTTCTAGAGCTGAGAAAAATTATCATATTAAATTATGAAGCCCCTTTCTTTGGCAAGGAGATTCCATGTGTGTTCAAAAATTCTTGTTGCACACATTTCCATTACTCATGTTGCTAAGAACCTTGCAAATCCTCATATTTGAAGATTGAAAAAATCCAAAGGTATATTTTATGGCCTCCCTTTAACCAAGGAAAATGGTTTCACAAAGTATCCTAGGAGTTTTATTATTTCCCTCATGACTATAATAGGCTTGGCTTACTTTATATTCACTACTCTAAATGGCGCCATAATAGACTTTGCTTTCTTTATATTCACTACTCTAAATGGCACCATAATTTTAAATTTAATTAACATACTCTAAACCTAACTAAAGCAGGTTGTAGCTCATCAAATTGGACAAGTGAAAGGTCAATACCAGCGCTGAGGAAGAGTTTGGAGGAGTGAAAACAAGGTCAATACCAGCGCCGATGAAGATTTTGGATCTAAAACAAGGTCAATACCAGCGTCGATGATGAGGTTGAGGGCACTCAGGGAAAATCGACGACCAAGGGACAATGAGTACTGTAAGTTTGGCACCCCAATTCTCTTTAACCTACAATTTTCATGCCTAGTTTCCAAAGATCTTCTCATACATTGGCCCCCCCATTCTCATAAAATGGTATAAGATAAGACAAAAAAAAAAAATAGCTTAGTCTTTCACATTTTTATAGTGATTACTAGAGGCACATAGACCAATTCTTCATAATAGAATAATTTGATCATACTTTTCCAGGAGCACTAGAAGACTCCCCCACATGTTTGTAATTCAACCTGTCTACCTCAGTTTGCAGCTCAACATTCCTTTGCTGCATTCTACTATACTCTCCAATAATGGTGTTATACTTCTCCATCAAACTTTTCTTCTCAGCTTCTTCCCTTTCAGCTGTCTTTTGGGCCAATTTGGCCACATTTACAGTCAAGTTTGTAGCTTTTGTAGTTGAAGTTTCATAACCTCTTTTGATTATTAACCCTCCCCTTAGGTTTGGGCTAATATCAGTAACATAGGGCACAGGCCAACCTAAACTGAGGAAGTAATAAAGTTAGGCAAAATAATTAACTCAATTTATAAAAAGGGGCCCGACCTAAACGAAACAATGAGACATAAGTCATTTTAATACCCACTCCAAAAAGGTAACGGCCGAATATATCTCACCCAAGGTTTTACATGGAACATTAGGATTTTTATGAAAGCCAAGGTAAAACCCAACCTTAGGTTCCTCCCAAACAATTAATGTAACAAGCCAAGACAAGGTTAAAACATAAATGGAATTCAAAGAACAAGATTTGAAACTCCATAAAATCCACCATGATGCACACCAATCCACTGACTTATAGTTCCAAGACAGTGTGTGGATTGGTGAATGTCATTTCTATTTAGCCCTCAAACCCTTACACAGGCACAACAGGGCAGTCCCTGTATTTGATTGTTTAATCCCACAAAATAGTGATTGAGAACTTCAAAACAAATGAAAATGAAAGGGAACACATATATTTATCTACACCAATGATCTGAGAGCATTTCAAGCTTGTATGGATCCATACAACACAAAAGAACTTCTGAAAAATTGTAAAAACACAGAAAATTGCAATGGGATGGGAATACAATATGATAGAAGTGGGATGAAAAATGCATCGTTTGAAGCATAAAACCAATATGCAAAGATGAAAGAAAGTGCTAACCCCTTAAACTGAAAAAGTTTCTTTTAACTTTAAGTTTGTTGGGTAGCCAATTCTTTTAAGTTATCAAATCCTACCATCATACATAATCAAAATGTTGTTATTTCAAATGACTATGAGCACTAACTTTCACTATTTGAAGATGTTGAAGCCTTGTCATAGAGAATTAGAACATTGATGTGACCACTCATCCTACCTTAAAACATACCAAAAGTCTCCTAGCAATTAGACATAGGAAGATTTAAGATGACTTAAACAATTTTTATTGCCAAAGCATAAACTTATGATGACTTTACCAGGCCTAGTACACACTCCCTCCCTGTTAACCACTTAGACATATGGAAATTAAATGTAAATTTTCTGCTGTTTTTAGTCATGTAAGTGTCCAATAAACCACTTGGTGGTGTTTCCCTTCAAGTTTATTTACTTGAATGAAGAGCAAAAGTCATTTGATTACAATTAGAGAATACATTTTATGCCTTGGTTGTGTAATTGGTGGACCATAGTCACATTTAACAGTTATTACAAAGTTTGGGAGTTAAAACGTTAAGTAGATTTGATTTGTGATGGACACATTTGGACGGTAGTAACAATAACTTGCAATCTATCAAGACTTGATTACCTTATAACCTATCAAATTATTGCGATGAAATGATAGATTAATCATAATGTCACCTTCGGATCACATCACCATGAAAGAACTTCATCCAACATCCTTATGAGTGCAGGTACCACCAAATAGGTATTTGTCAGATTTATCTTCCTCGAGCAAGGGAAATTCAGGAAGAGAAGAGGAAAGCGAGACATGTAGTAGGTCTAAAAGAGGGAGATCAACTAGAGGTCAAAAGATTAAAAGAAAATTTTGTAAACGCATGGAATTTTTTCTTGCTGAAGGGGCATCATGTTCTTATGATGATGAGAGCATAGGAAACATCGAGGTGCCCTTAAGGTACAAACATCTACGGAAACAATGGGTACCCAAGGAAATTCCTCCAATAAACACTGATCTTTGTGTCAACGAGAGGATATATCGCATAGCACCATCGTCATTACATGGTCCGGGCCTATTTTGCATGGACGGCATAAAAGTCTATTACGACAAAGTTACTGAGTTGATGAAGTATGTTGGACCCTGTTACAATTACAAAGATTGGATGCAGCTGGTTCGATATACATGAAGTATGCATAGGTATGCACTATCAGCAAATTATATAAAACTAAAAGATAAGGATCAAAATAAAGGAGTGGCTAGGTACATTGACGGGAGGCCAAAAGCATCAGGGAATATTGCAGGGTTTATAAATAGTACATGACCTAGGTCAACAAATAAGCAACCCAATTGTATATTTGAGGCGCAAGAGGGAAGCTGTGTATTCGTATGTGCGATAAAATCAATAACTGCAGGGGAAGAGTTGCTAATCGATTACAATTTGAATCATTAGATACAAACATAATTACTATGGGGGTGGTATGTACTATATACCATTTTACCCAACCTCAATTAATGACTCCAATATACCATTTTATTATTATGTTTTTTTTCGTAAGTCTATTGGTTCCATTTCGATAATATTTTTTATATTTAATTTTTGTCGCAGTGAGACATTCATTATACGAGGAAGGCTCCGGCCCAGAGCACAAATTGTGATCCATCTTTAGGTGCTTCTATCCAATAGGTTTACCTCATTGTAATTGTACAAATTAGATACGAGAAAAATATTTTATTATTATATTTTTTTCATGAGTTTATTGGGTTAATTTCGATAATGTTTTTAATATTCTTGTTGCAAATGGCTGATCGGGGAAAGGAACTAGCAGTATAGGAGAGCATCCATATGGAGGTGCAGTCACTATTATGCGATGATGACATCACATTTTCCACAAACCCTGTGGATATGATGAGGAAGGCCCGAAAAAAATGCAATGAAGAAATCCTTAAGTTGGTATTCATAGTGCCTCAAACAAATGAGATAAGAGAAAGGGTCAAAATATTGTCTGATAGAGCACAAAACTTGCAAGTAAGCTGTCATGAAATCTTTAATTATAACATAAGTTCATTCATGGTTTTATATTTTGTACTCTTTTATTTCATGAACTAAAATATGTGTTGTTTTTAAAGGATTATTTGCATCCTCATCATGCTGCTGGCCATGATCAAGGTACTGTAAGTATTTCCCAGGAAGTTGGGGTCAATACAGGTGTCAATCTTGATCTTCCTATGGATACAACACATCATCTGACCCCATCATTCGTGCCTATATTGTCGACTGAAATGTCGGCAACACATACCATGTAGGCATTTGGTAGTGCACCATCTGGCACTGAACACATGCCACTACATGTGTCAGTACCTGTGGATACAGAGGCCACTAGTACTGGTGATGTTTTAGCAGCATTTCCTGGATCTTCCTGTATTACTAGTACGGGAACATTGCCAGTCACATTTGTGGTGACCGAGGATTTCCTTCCCATAAAGATAGAGAAGGTCCCAGGTACTTTAAAATGTTTTAATTATTATTATATATAATCCAATTGAAATTTACTTATTGATCACTCTTTATAGACTAATGATCCCATGATCATTTTGCAGGAAATGATGTTTTTTATAAACATCTAAGTGATATTACATTGGAGCTCTTCGGGCCCACCATACATACACGGTGGAATGCCCAAAATGAAGATTTAAAAGATGAGCTCATTAACCATTTAGTTGTGTTGTTCGGTGATAAAACATTCAACTGAACGAAGGTCCTTAAGAAAGCCGGTACCTATCTAAAGTATGTGAGGGACCAATATAGGTCACATTTAGAGAAGAACAGAAAGTACAAGCATCCCCCCATGATTCCGGAAAGGGAGTGGAAGGAATTGGTGTCAGATGGAAAGGAGAAGGCTGAAAAGAAGAAAGGAAAGATACCACTGGGCCAAGGAAGGTATGTGATACTATAAACAATTTAATTATATACTATTACTCTTTCTTTTTACATAACCTAACGTATTTCAATTTTTTCATAGGCTGCCCGACACATCGAAGGCAACAAAGGCAAGACTAGAAAAACACAGGCAACACAAACTTGGCTCTGGTGGTTATATAAAAATAGCCACACGATTTGTAAGTATCAATAAATGAAATATTGCATCCAAATAATAAATTGCAAACAATTTTTGTTTTATCACACCATAGAAGCAAAATTCATGATCGCATGCAAAAATGCAGGGCTTTGATTTCAACAGAGTGCCCACAAAAGAGGACTTGAAGATTGCCTTCCACCAAGGCTATGGAGCCCTGACTGAACAACTAAGAGTCTCGACTAGGCAAACATAATCTTCCACTGCATCCAAACGCAGGTAAATAAACTCAATAAAGTTTATTTCAAATTGAATACTTGTGCAATCTGTTCAGTATTAATTTCCACCATAATAATGTGCCTATTTGTTTTACACAGATAAGCAATAATAATACTGCACATGACATTGGAATGCAGCCTGGTGAGGGTGGAGCACAACCTACCGATGAAGGCCATGGTGTGCATCCTGGTACTGGATTTATTCATGTGCTATACAAAACGCAGTATGGATTAATACAATTAAACATCTTTAATTGTATTTGGTGTATTAATGAATGTAACCTTTCTTGTTTCAACTTTAGAGCATGTAGATCGTGATCAACATGTTGAGCATGATCAGGCTAGACAAGATCAGGAACATGATGTGGCTGCATCGGGTAAAGAGGACCACTCTAATGTTCTTTTAAACATATTTAATTGCAATTGGTGTATTAATTAATGTAATCTTTCATGTTTCAACTCCAGATCAAATACACGAGGGTGTTCAGCATGTTGAGCATGAGGCTATAAGACAATACCAGGAACATGATGTGGCCCAATCAGGTAAAGAGCACCACTCTTATGTTCTTTTAATTAATGAAATACGTGTAACAATAATAATAAAACATATCAATTTAACATTTCTTTGCTATTGTAGCAGACCCCCCCTTGCAGCCGCGTCCATGTTGTGAGTACATGACTAGGCATACATTAAGATCACGAGCAGAGCTCAAAACAACTGAAGGGGGGACAGATGATTTTGAAAACGATACTCCACTTCAGCTTTTTTTAGCTGCAAAAAATAAACAAAAAAAGAAGTGATTGTAATCATATTATGACAGCCATATTTTTGATAATATGTAAAAACTGAAAAAATGAAATATGTTAATGAATGAATGTGAATATGTTAATGAATAAATGTTATATGTTAATGAATGAATGTTATATGTTATTAATGGATGAATGAATGAATGTGAATATGTTAATGAATGAATGTTATATGTTATTAATGCAGGATGAATGAATGAATGTTATATGTTATTAATGGATGAATGAATGATTACTGTTATATGATCGGGTATGGGGAATTGAGAGTGATGTGATGGGGGGGAGGGGCCAAATGAGCTTCCACCTTCACGTGGTTGGCCCTGTTAAGTAGAGAATATTAAACTATTCTCAAAACAAAGAGAAGCTCAATAAGGTAAGTAATGCACTTTTCAATATAAGAAATGCATCGTTTGAAGCATCAAACCAATCTGCAAAGATGAAAGAAAGTTCTAACTTTTCACTATGAACATTGTGTTGTGTGTGGATTTGGTTTCAAAGCTCTATTTTTTATTTTATTTTAGTGGTCTCATTAATTTCATTTTTGTGCATAACAGGTTAGTGTAAAATTTTACAGATCTGAAGGGTTTAGAGGCTCGATTGAGATAGATACATGGATATTTGGATCTTGTTGTTGATGGCAGGCTTCCACTTAACCATGAAATTTTGTACCATCTATAGGTATGCTAAAATATCTCTACTTACATTCATTCAACTTATTGTAATATAATATCTGACAAAAATATCCTTTTCATTATACTTAGATGGATTTTCATGCCCTGTTCCAAAGCACATGTTTTAAAACAAGCAAGAAGGATGTTGGAAAGGGTTAAGGAATTTGGCTTTACACCTGCCAATTGCATAGTTTACTTCATTCATCCAGCATATTTCCAATGCATTTCACAATTATTGGAATCATATCCTATAATTACAGAACTAGTAAAATTAAAATATGTAAGTTTCAAATATGGCATTACATATCTTTCTATGAATTTTTGAAAGAAAATATCAAAATTGAGAAGAATTAAATAATAATCTGCATAATTCATAAGAGATCAGGGATTTTTTTTGCAGAGTTATCTTGAATATATTTAAGATAAAAGTAACTTATACAGATTGAAGCAGAATATCAGTAATCTAAAATCACTTGTCAACACATCTTAGTAGTATCTCAATTCAAGAGAACTAGATTCACTATCCATTAGCCAGTAAAACAAATAAAATCAATTCATAAGATTATTCTATTCTAATAGGGTTGACTAGTTGCTTGTTTCTTTTTGATTGTCAGGAAGTCATCAATATACACTCAGTTTTCCCGCCTTCTCTTGCCTCATGGCTAGAGATTTTTTGTAGAAGGCATCAAAGTAACCTTCAAGATTGACAATGGCAATGAGTACAAGGTCAGTATAACTTAATGCTAATTGGGTATGATTTTATTTGTTCAAGACCAATTTAGATTCATTTTCTGCTCACACTACTTTTATTTACATTTATGTTTTGCTAATATCCATTTTCCTTTACATTCATATTCTTCTATACATATTGTGTTTACAATAATGTTTTCCTTAATTTAATCTAGGGGAGAGGACCCAGTACCTGAGCAACTTTCAATGTCATGTTGTTAGGATTTATTGTGAAGCTAATCTAAAGTTTTTCATTGCTGCTCGAGGCCATATTGCAGTGCTTTCTCTAGGAAGCCCACATGATCCCCATCAGATATCTTCTTTTTGTAGTCTCTAAATTTCTTAGAAGAAATCAACAACTAGTTTGTCTAAATGTGGCTCCTTGTTTACACATTAATATCTCTTTTGGCAGCAATGGATCAAAGTGGATTCATGGGGTCTTAAAGAGAAGGCTCTCAAACATGGAGATCAAGAGTGGGACCAGGTAAAACCATTCACAATCATGCTCATATTGTTTTATTGACTGTCTAAGAGCTAAGTATCCAGGATAACATTTTATATTTTTCTATTGAATTTTCAGAGTGAGGATAATTTTGGGTTTGCAATCCTATTTTTTAGTACACTAGCTAAGTATCCAAGATGCACTGCAAGAACTTTTTCTCACCAAATTGCTCATTTTCCACAAATTTAGATTCTAGTGTGTAGTTTAATATTCACTAGTTTGATTTTTTCTTTTTTAGAAAAATTAGAATCCAGTTCGTAGGTTGTGCTTGCTGTCCATGATAGTCCCCTTGATCTCATGACTCATCATAGGTTTTATATTTTGCTCCAATTGTTGATCAACATCAAATGTGGCCATCATAATATCAACCATAGCCTCCATATTCTACAATTATTCATTGCTCATTTCTCATACATAGTAACCAAATAATGCAGGCCTAGAGCTTGGACTATAGATGTATGCAAAATATGATAAATCCCTGCCTCTATAAGCCTAATTAAACACAACAACTGACATGTTGTTTGATATTTTAAACAATCATATGACTATCCTTTTTCTACCTTGTAAACACTTACTCAATGCATACAATAATTTATTGAAATGCAAAGTTGAATGGCCTCTTAACTCTTGACACTAATGTCATTGCATTTGTCCAAACAGGGTTAATCATATTGTGATCTAAATTTTCATAATGAAGTCTCCCAATCTGTCCTTTAAATCTAAGCATTGATGACAATCCATATTGTCTTTTACTACCCCTATTAAATGATCATGGTCTGGGCACATCAACTTTCTCTCTTTGATTGACCTGTCCTTATGTCCTGTCATTATCCCTATAAATGCACTTTGGAGCCTCCTACTACTTTTATATATCGCTTAGAGTCACCCCGATAAGTATTTCGATCCATTTGTATCTTCATCGACAAGAGATCATGTATCGCTAGGCTATTCTACAGTTTCCTCAACGTGGTGAGTCTCCCCGATGATTATTCTTTCAATCTCAACTATGTCGCCAAGATTCCTGCCAATGTAATCTTATCGGTGTCACATAGCGGGTCGGGTAGACATTCAAAACTTACTCCGATGTTATATGTCTTGCCGATATGCTTCCCTCGTGCTTCATCGATGAGACAAGATGAGTATCTCGCCAATGAAACGTCATTGCTGAGACCAAAATCCAGTCCTCTCGATATATCTTCTCAGGCAATTTTGATTGTTGTAATAGTCTTGATCTTTCACCGATATTCCTGTATTTCAACGAATAGTTTTTTTTTTTAAATTTGCCTTTGTTTCGTCGAATTTGCGATGAACCGCAAAAAGCGTCTAATGAATTTGCAATGTATCCAATGAATTTTCACCATAATGACTTGCCTATTTCATCACGAGTTCAACAAACTTCTATCACTATTTCAATCTAAAGTATGTTGCCAAGACTCCTACTAATGTAATCTTAACAGCGTCACATAGTTGGTTGGGTAGACATTCAGAACTTACTTTGATGGTATATGTCTTGCCGATATGCTTCCCTCGTGCTTCGTCGATGAGACAAGATGTATATCCCGCCGATAAAACGTCATCGTTGAGACAAAAATACAGTCCTCTCGATATATATTCTCAGGCAATTTTGATCATTGTAATAGTCTTGATCTTTCACCGATATGCCTACATTTCAACGAATAGTTTTTTTTTTTTAAATTGCAATGTTTCATCGAATTTGCGATTAACCGCTAAAAGCGTCCAATGAATTTGTAATGTATCCAATGAATTTTCACCGTAATGACTTGCCTATTTCGTCATGAGTTCGACGAACTTCTGTCGCTATTTCAATCTAAAGTATGTCGCCAAGACTCCTGTCGATGTATTCTTAACGATGTCACATAGCTAGTCGAGTAGACATTCAGAACTTACTCTGATGGTATATGTCTTGTCGATATGCTTCCCTCGTGCTTCGTCGATGAGACAAGATGTGTATCTCGTCGATGAAACGTCATCGCTGAGACCAAAATCCAGTCCTCTCGATATATCTTCTCAGGCAATTTTGATCACTGTAATAGTCTTGATCTCTCACTGATATGCCTACATTTCAACGAATAGTTTTTTTTTTTTAAAATTGCAATGTTTCGTCGAATTTACAACGAACCGCAAAAAGCGTCCGACAAATTTGCAATGTATCTGACAAATTTTTTCCGTAATGACTTGCCTATTTCGTCGCAATTTCGACGAAATTCTGTCGCTATTTCAATCTAAAGTATGTCGCCAAGACTCCTGCCAATGTATTCTTAACGGCATCACATAGCTGGTCGGGTAGACATTCAGAACTTACTTCGATGATATATGTCTTGCCGATATGCTTCCCTCGTGCTTCGTCGATGAGACAAGATGTGTATCTCGCCGATGAAAATTCATCGCTAAGACCAAAATCCAATCCTCCCGATATATCTTCTCAAGCAATTTTGATGGCTATAACAGTCTTGATCTCTCAACGATATTGGCAATACGTCAAAATTTTGTCGTAATGGCGACAAACTTATGTTGTCAATCCGACAGTTTGGCAAAGGTATGCCTCCCATGCTCTGGGTACTATTCATCACGCGATCAACAAAGTGGGCGTCGTGGTTCTGACGAGCTTGCGTTGTGAGGTCGACGTTTTACAGTTCGTCGGGATATAGACGAAAATTGAGCGACGGCGCTAATTTTTGTGATTCGTCGGTCGGCCGACAATATATCGTCGAAAGTTCGATGAATGACCGTCAAAAATTGGGGTCAAATTCAGTATTGGGTGTCTTAGTCCTCCAAGTGGTATTTTGTAGAGATTCTTTGAGATTATTTTGTGGCATACAAAGATTTTTCATCTGCCCCAAATAATAGTAGTGGTACTAAAAAAACAGTATGGGTGTCTTTGTCCTCCCTAGCATGTTTTGACAACATTTTTGAATTTCTAGAATCCTTATCACATTTCCAAAATTTCCAAGTACATACATCCTAACATGTTATTTAATTTTGTCATTTGCACTCATTATTTGGCTTACATTATTAGGTTTTGTGAGTTGAATGTTAAGTTGTCTTTTCTAAGATTTTGCTTGGTGGTGAACCCTTCAAAGCCTAAGGAATCTTCCTAGGTCTCCCTTGTTGAGAATTGGTTCATCTTTGTGTTGATAGTCAATCTAATTTGGGATCCTAGGTTTCCTTGAATGAACCATCCCCCCATAAGGACAAATCAAGGATTAGGGATTCCTTTCTTGTATAGTGATTCCCTTCTCCTACAAATCACATTTTGTCCAACGGTTCATTTTGGTGAACCCAACATTCTAGACATTCATTTTTCTGATTTAGAGTTCATTAAGGTCTTAGATCTAGGTTGTATTCATTCTTTCGTTGCATCTTGCATTAGTGAAAGTGCATCTAGGGTTTCTCACATTTGATATAGTGAAAGTGCATATAGGTTACATTTTTTCTTTCTTGCATCATCTTATCTCATTGAAAAAATTGAAAAGTGCATTATTAATTATCCTAATTGCACTTAGGAACATTGTTATTGCATTCAAAATTGAAAAAATTGCATTCAATTGCTTGTCATTAGTCACTTTTTCTTGCATCCATTTGCATAGGTTTTTGTTTCTAAATATCAGATCCCTGAGTAGGCAACCTCAAAACACTATAAATAATCCAAACTTTGCTAAAAAAAACCTTTGTTGAGACTAAAACACCCTTACTGGCATCTTAGTCCCTTTGTGGGTTTTTGGTTCAAACCTTGTCTGAGTCGTTTGATGCTTGTTTCAGTTTCTAGAACCTCCAAATTACATCAACAGGACCAAGATGCCCTTTTTGGTGTCTTATTCCTTGTGTATTTTGAGGTTGCAATTTTTAGGGTTAAATAGTGAATTTTTTTACTTTTGTTTGTTGTTAAGATTTTTTTTGTTTTAGTTTGCATACTTTTTGTTACATTCAAATCATTAAAATTGGCATAATTTACATTCATTACAATTGTGGATAGAATTAGATTCTTGCACTTTTCATATTCAACATTAGTTCATAGTTCAATTAGATTAGTTTACATTTG
The DNA here is from genome assembly GCA_007115665.2 of Sequoiadendron giganteum. Lineage (NCBI taxonomy): Eukaryota > Viridiplantae > Streptophyta > Pinopsida > Cupressales > Cupressaceae > Sequoiadendron > Sequoiadendron giganteum. The sequence continues at coordinate 616,898,161 of CM021100.1, read as the reverse complement.
GCATTCATTAGAAAACAAAAACTAAAAACACCAAAAGAAACAAACAAAAAATGGTTAACCTTAGCATATCATTTAAACCCTTTAGTAGAGATGACTTTGACATGTTAGATGAAGCCCTCAACTAATTCATCTCACCTAGGTCATCTACTAAAGCTCTGACACAAGAGGATGCAAGCATCGACAATCATGATAATCATAATTGTTCTCCTGATATCTCTCCCATTGGTAACGAAGATATCTACTTTACCTAGTACGCATTCATCTCCTAACATCTCCCCTACTTGTGAGAATCATTTAGTGAATAAAGATACAATCAATGACCACAAAAATTATACTCCCTTCTTGGAGATAGTACAATCCTTGGTCTAATCTGGACCTATCTTGGGTACCCTTACATTAATTATCCTTTCAATCATCATTTATAGGCCCCTAAGACCCATTATTTCAGATCTCAAGGCTCATTTCACTCAAAAATCCGATAAAATCACTCAAATCCATGAAAATCCTGAAAACCCACCTCAAAAAGCTAAGGTGGGACTCATTCACCACCTTGGGAGAATGAGTCTCCTTAGGTGGGACCCATTTGCCAAGGGTGGCGAATGAGTCCTATTTGGGGTCTTTTTCAAATTTGAGTGAGAATTCATCAATTTGATTCAAGTTTTTGGTGGATGTCAGCCTTTGAGATCTAAATAACGATCAATTACGTGTTGGTGCCTATAAAAGCAAGCTTCTAAGTCATTTTTATCATCTCTAAGCACTTTGAGAAAGTATTTTTAAAGAGTCGAGCATCAAAAATCTTCAAGCAAGCTTTCACAAGAGTATTATAATTCCAAAAACTAGAAAATTTGAAGCATCAGAGCATCAATAAAGTGTTTTTTCAGGACTTCAAGCTCACTTTCATTCAAGATATAGCATTATCAACGGTTGATCATGGTTGTATATGGTGGATCATGATGGATTCTAGGTTGGGGAGATGCAACTAGCCATCAAGCTGACCTAAAGACTTGTTTCCTAAGTGATTCCATCTTCCATTAACACTCTATATTCAACCTAAGGAAGGTACATGCATCATTAGAGTTCATTTGGAGTGATTAGAGATCACCACAAGTGAGTTATTCATCTTCACATCTCCATTCTTGCACATTAGAATAGGATTGAATCATGTTTCAAATTTCCAAGCCTTAGACACTTTTAAGACTAGGTTTTTCATGCACATTTCATTATTTCTATCAAGGTTTAATTACCAAACTAGAGGTTTGACCAAGGCAAACCCCCCATTAGAAAATCAAGTCAAATTCTATTTTGCAGGTGTTTTTCACAGACTCGAATCTGGATCTCAAAATGGAAGGAAAGGGCAGGTGTTGGAGTGCAGATCAGAACGTTCAATTTTTAAAAAAGAAAGATGGGACTGATTCAACAAGAGTGGTGAATGAGTCCCATTGTAGTTGTTTTCCAAATCTATTTATAGTTTCAGATACCCTTTTTCCTGAAACAAACCCCCATGCAGAAACCCGGATCTGGGACTGATTCACCCAAGTTGGCAAATGAGTCCTAGTAGGTGAACAAGTCAAAATTTTAGAGTAGTTTCTAGTCACTTCAAATTTTCCAGGTGCACATTATTCACATTTTTTTCTTTTATGTTCTATTTTTCTTACATTTCTAAGGCATTTTCTAGTTCATTGTAGTAAATTAGGGTCTTTCATTTCATTGTCTTTTCCAAGTCTATACTTGGTGGTGAACCCCTCATTAAAGTATCTTCAGCCCTTAGGACAACCCTTTTACAAGATTTCAATCTCCTTTGCATTGAGATCTCTAAGGTTGTCCTTGAGTGAAATCTCTTTGAAACTGGGTGTGAATACATCATTTCATCCTACCCAACATTTTTGGAGGTTCCATCTTGGTGAACCTGCATGTAGAGCATCATAATTATGATTTGGAGTGCATTTACATCCTAGATTCAGCTTGCATTAACATTTGCATTAGGTTTTGCATTAGTTAATTTGTATTCTAGGGTTTCAAATTTTGCATTAGTGAAAAGCTCATTTAGCTTTCATTTTTGCATTTAATTTCACTGAAATTCAATCAAAATCCATACTCACATCTTAGATCTAGGTCATACAACATAGAAAACATAAAAAGAAACCAAATTTTTTTTGAAAATTTTGAAAAAAATCCCTACTGGGACTCATTCACCACCTTGTGCGAGTCAGTCCTAGTGCAAATTTTGAACTGTTGTTTATAGAGTTAAATTTCTAAGTTTTAAGCTTTTGTTTGTTGTTATTACTTTTATTTTTTAGTTTAGTTGCTTTATTTTATATTGCAATCATTAGAAATAACATCATTTACATTCATTAAAATTGTGGATAGAATTAGATTTTTGTATTTTTCATTTTCAACATCTAGATTAGACTACATTAGACATAGATCAAAAAACAAAACCAAAAACAAGACTAAAAAACCTAAGCCACTTGGAGAAAGTATAGTTATTTGACTATGTCAAATCTTTCTTTCCAAGTTAACCTAACCCTCAAGCCTTTTAGTAGTGATGACTTTGACATGTTAGATGAATCCCTTGAGGACTTCATCTCACAAGGTTCATCCGCTAAGGCTTGTTATGAGAAACCAAAACCAAGAGAAGTTAACACAATTCAACCTCAACTCATCATTTACCCACCTTCACACAAACCACAACCTAAAAACAAGCCCGAGTTTATCCTTTATCCACCTAAGAATAATGCCTTGCAATAGTCAAGTCATAATACCATTGCTCATATATACAACACTAGAAATAATCCGCAACCACAATAACCAACTTCAACACCATTACTTATGCCTAATCCTATATTACCTAGTTCCCCTAATTTACCTTCTCATAGTGGGAAGGAGTGTGATCTTGTGGAACAACTTAAGAATAATCCTGCTAAAATATCCTTATGGGATCTAATTTAAAACTCACCTAACTATCACATGATGCTCCAAATCACCTTACAACAAGTAGTGGTTCCTCCTCGTATAAATGCAAACAATGTGGTAGCTCTAATATAGGAGATGAATACAATTAATGTAGACATTACCTTTCACCAACACAAGCTCCCTCCTTTGGAGGTCAGAAAGAGACATGATTCCTTCGTGATAATAGCCCAATTCAATAGAATAGGCATAAAAAGGACCCTTGTTGATAATGTCTTAGCCCTTAATGTGTGTAGTGTGAAACTCTTAGATAGATTGCACGTAGATAAATCAAAAATTGAACCTGACTCCTTATCAATTCAAGGATTTTACAATGTAGGAAAGCAACCAATCAGTGTGATTACTTTACCTATTACAGTCAAAAAGGCTACCTTACAAACCCCTATTCATGTTATGCCTCATGACCTTTCATACATTCTTCTTTTGGGAAGACCATGGATTCATGATATGCATGTGGTGCCTTCGACCATTCATCGTATCATGAAATATGTCTATAAAAACAAGGTATACCAAGTTGAAATAGACCTCGAGCCTAAAAGTTTCTTACAAGTTGAAAAAGGAACGACTAGTCCTCTAAGCACATTGATTCCAACATCCAACATAGAACCTATCGAGGTTGACAAGCAAGAAGTGGAAATAGTGTCAAAATTATTAGATGATGATTGGGGTTCCTTGGAGTTCACACCTTCATTTATGGGAGAATACATAATCACAAGGAAAGAAGATGAAAAACAAAAGCAACCAATGGTGATGTCAACTTAGAATTTGGAAGAAAACCCCAAGAATCTAACCCATCCACTCTTGAAGAAGATACAAGATATGCAACAAACTTTGATGAGATAGACTATCAACAAACACCAAACCCGAAAGAAATGGAAAAACTTTATGGGAGAGGTTATGAACTTATGAAGCAATTGGGTTATAATGGAAAAGGATGTGGAAAGAAAGAACAAGGAATTTGTGTTCCTATGGAACCTAACACGCAAGAAACAAAAAAAGGTTTGGGATATTGTCCTTCTAAGGTAACACAAGAAAATAAGAAACCCTCATTAAACATCAACACTATCATGTGCAAGCCAAAAATCAATCTCACTTTGAAACATCCTGAATTGCTTGATATAGATTTTTAACCATCATGGGAATACTTTGAGGACGATGAGGCCTTGAAGCAAATGCTAGGAGTTTATTACGAACCACCTATTACTCCTCCAAATAAAAAGGTTACATGTGCTACGATTAGTACCAAGAAACAACATGTAGAAGATGAAATTAATGAGAAAGACATAAGTAAATAAGAGTACAACCCTAAATTTCCAAAGCCAAATGTACTCCTTCTAGGAGATATAATTGATATACCAATGAACATTAATGATAAAGAGAAATCCATTAAGATAGGGAAGTGCCTTGATGATGAACAACAAGAGGATCACACAATGTTACTCCATGATTTTCTCAAACTTTTTTCTTGGAACTATTTGGATATCCCAAGAATCGACTCTAAGATTGTGACACACAACATAGTCCTTGCTAAGAATGCTAAGCCTGTTCGACAAAAGATATGAAAAACAAATCATAATATAGCCCTGCTTGTTAAAGGATAACTCGAAAAACTCCTTGACGCTAGTTTCATAAGACCTATAGATTATTCTCCTTGGATCTCAAATATTTCCGCAGTTGTGAAACCTGACAATCGTATTAGGATGTGTATAGATTTTCGTGATCTAATTAAAGCATCTTTAAAAGATGACTTTCCCCTTCCTAATATTGAAATGATAGTAGATTCAACTGCATGACATGCCTTGTTATCATTCATGGATGGATTTTTTGGATACAACCAAATCTTTATCAACCCTCAAGATCAGTACAAAATAGCATTTATAACAGTTTGGGGGATATTTTGTTAGGTTATGATGCCTTTTGGATTAAAAAATACGGGTGCCACATATCAACGAGCAATGACATTAATATTTCATGATTACATACATAATATTTTGGAAGATTGTGTTGATGACATCCTAGCCAAATATTTAACAAGACAAGACAATGTGAATGTCCCTCATAAAATCTTTGAGCGAATGTGAAAATATAACATGAGATTGAATTTGAAAAAGTGTGTCTTTGGTGTAGATAGTGGGAAACTTTTAGGTTTTATCATATCTCACAGAGGCATCGAGGTGGACACCAATAAAATTGATGTTATAATCAACATGCCACCTCCTAGGAACATCTCTCAATTGCACACATTACAAGGAAGAATTCAAGCTATTTTTTGTTTTGTTGCATCTCTAGTTGATCAAATGTTACCGTTTACACATCTCCTCAAAAAAGATGTGAAAATTTGATTGGAATAAGGATTGTAAATAGTCTTTTGAGAGTTTGAAGGAATATCTCGCAACTCCACTTGTTTTACAACTTGCTATATAAAACAAACCATTCATCCTCTACATAACTGCATCAACCCATGCTCGCGTAGCATTGTTGGCCCAACAAGATGAAAATGGTAAGAGCATTTTTTTTATTATATTAGCAGAACCTTGATAGATTATGAGAAATGATACACAACAATATAAAATTAATTTGTCACTCTTGTATTCGCTACCAGTAAGTTGCGACATTATTTACTAAACATGGAAATACATGTGATGATGAAATTTCATCCTCTCAAACATCTTTTCAATAAAATAGATCTATCAAGATGCTTAGCTAAATGGGTGATGTTGTTGACTGAGTTTGACCTTAAGTTTGTTTCACAAAAATTAATTAAAGGTCAAGCCTTGACTGACCAATTGGCTGGCACTCCTCCTTTAATGTTACCTACCAATGAATCTTTCCCGGATGATAATGTACTGACAATCGAAACTAATACATGGGAATTATACTTTGATGGATCTAAGTGTAGAACAAGCTCTAGCGTTGGGGTTATAATAATTCCACCCGCAGGAAAGCCTATTCCCAAATTTCCTATGTACAAATTGTTGATGTGGATGTTAGTCACACATAACACAAATAAAATTCACAAAGAACTTTACCTCTCTTGAAAGAAAATCAAATTCTAAGACAGAATTTAAAAATCCCAAGGCTTTGTTAGTTAGATCTTGACTCTGCAAGTTTTAGTTAGAGTTCGTTGTGAAATTGTTTTTACAAAGGGACTTACGCACTAGATCTGAAACAATGGTTAGATTCTGAAGATAATTGTTAAATTCACTAAATCAACCTTTAATTTGTGTTCAAAGATCTTTAATCTAGATATATTAATTTATTTTAGAACACTTAGATCATCAAATTTATAACTTCATGAAATCAAAAGATTTGTAATAAAATTTCATGAATTTCAAATAACTTTGCTATCACTTAAGTAGATTTAGCTTTAAGCATATAGAAAATGAAATATTTTCAATAAATTTCCATCAATTTATCTATTTTTTGAAACATTTTCAAGAATTTAAACATCTATTCTAAAATAAAGCATAAAAATACTAAAAATTAAAATTTCTCTCAATTATTCTCCACGCATGCCCCAAAGAATTAATTAAATCAAAGCAAACTGCTTTATACTTCACCAGATTGCTTCACAACTACATACAAAATGGTGTGAGCTTTTAAAGAGAGGAGTTTTAGTTTGGACATTGAGTAGTTTTTATATACACCCTTAACCGGCGCACCATACAGGCTTGTTCAACTGAACTAACAAAACCAGTTACTAAAGATTCATGAGATAGGAAGCTATCAAACTGGCTCTGATATTAGTCAATGTCTACATGCATACAAGTTTTTAGACCGAAATGATTCAGAGAATAGGAAAAAATAACAAAACTTAAAGAAGTTTTGGCTCTTTCAACATCCACAAATTTTGAACTTAATGAAAATAAGACAACATTCTGCCTTTTATAGAACATAAGGCCTCATAAAATCAATTACAAATGATGAATTTTCAAGATTCATCCTCCAAAATCAACGGTAGTAGATTAATCTCTTCACATGGGTGATGTCAGCAAGTAGTCCCATTAACAGTCACTTGAATTCCCTACAAAATGAACAATTAAACTTTATCAAATATCAAGTCATTTATAAACTTAATTAACATATATATTTAATTCATGACTTTAGAATTAAGTTTAAAAATGCACTAATGTTTCCCAAACATCAAATAAGTTCAATTTTAAGTCATATTCCCATGAAAATGTGATTTATTCTCGTTTTAAACATTCATTTCCAAATTTTTTAAAAATTTTTAAATTACCTCAAATGATTATCTAGGTTTTGTTCATCGTCCTCTCAACTTTGTGAATCATTTTGAGATTTTAAAGAAACGAGGGAGATATGGCCATTTTTGTGAAACTAGTTTTTTCAAAAAAAATTATTTTTTTGAAAAAAAACCCGGAAATCGAAAACTCTTAAAAAACTGGGATCCTTAAAAACCGAGAAGCCTTAAAAACCGAGATCCTTAAAAATCAAGAAGCCTTAAAAACCGAGATCCTTAAAACTCGGAAGCCTTAAAAATCGGAATCCTTAAAAATCGGGATCTCTTTATGATTTAAGTTTGCAAATGCATACCTTTCTTCTAGTAACCCTATTCCCTACAAGCCATGACATTTTTATTTTAACAAATTTTCAAAAACTTCAAAAGGCAACCCTTATTATTTTCCCGTGCTCTTTCCATCCATGATAAAAAAAATAGGAACCGAGAGTTTAGTGCATAATTTCTTCTTGTAAGATAAAGACTTCTTTGAACCTGAATTCGCTTATTTTTTGAGTATCGCCAAAAATTCCAAAAAGTAACTCATATTATTTTTTAGTGTTCTACCCATTCATGATGACATTTCGACCATTAAGAATACCAAAATTTGGATTTTGAAATTATGATAGAATTTCAAATATTTTGACCATTAAGTTAATTGATTTTGAGGTTTGGTGGACCCAAAGAAACCACAGAGACCGCAAGGAAATCCAGACCAAGCCAAAAAAAGAGGGGGACCCTATTTTTCCAAAAGCAAAATGGGGCATGTTGTGAGACTACACAACAACTAGCAACCAAAAAAATCAACAAAATTTAAAAACTTCAAAGAAGTAAATGAAAATTTAAGCATATAATTTACAACTTTAGTAAATCCCAACTTGTTATCCAACCACATAACAGTAAAATTAACAGAAATAACAAGATTTCAAAGGAACTTAAGTGTGTGCATATGATTCATTCCTTTCCTTGAAAAAAGTAAGAAAATAGTAAATGCTTGTATTAAGCTACATGGTTTGGTTTAACCTTTTCAGCCAACCTTGGATAAAGCCTTGCTACCAGTCAAGCGTCTATTGTAAGAGCCCTTTGTTTTTATCTTATGTTAGATTATGATGCTTTATTATTTTATCATTTATTATAGAGCGACACGAACTATGTGTGTGATGAGATGTACTTTCCCTGATGTTATATTTGGCATGCTTTGATTAAGAATAATGTTGGTTTATTATGACATGATTATTGCTCATGAGTTTTATTAATGATGGAAGTGTCAGTTTGGTGATACTGTATTGGTGAAGGGAATGAGATTGCATCACTCGCTTGTGAGCGTCGTGCGATTCCGTGATTTCCTCTTCACGATGTGTTTTATGATGATTTTATATACATGTGCTATTGATGCTTTTGATATAGGTTTGCAAGTACATGACATCGACTCCACCTGGCTTCACAGGTTTGAGTGTGTCGACCCAATGGTATGTTGATTGGGAGATAGTAGCTAGGTTACATGTGTTGGGTCTACACCCTAACCATAGTGTGTTGTCAGTCATTGTTTGGTGTCTCTTTGTTTGTCTTGTTTATTGTTATTTAATTCTACAAGGTTTATGTTTTGAAAATAAATGTTAAACTATGCTTTAAATTATTTTAGTATTTATTTAACGAAATTTAAATAATATTGTTGGAAGCTTTTATTTAATTTAATTTAATTTATTTAGTAAAGTAATTTAATCCTTGGGATTAAATTTATTTTATTAAGTAAATAAATTAATTGATTAAATTTATGTATTAAGCAAATGGATTAATTGATTAAATTTAATTAGAAATTAAATTGTGATTTGAAATTATTAAAAAATGCAAAAAGACTTTGAGAAAATATTTGAGGGTTGTTAAAAGATATTTGTTAATTGCTAGCAAGTGGGAGTTAATTAATTAGTTTTGTTGGGAAATTAATTCCCAGAAAGAATCTTGGCTTTGGCTTCTTCATGACAAAGGTGAGGATATTTTTGCAAAGTTGAAATTTTGGGGGAGGAGGATTTTTGGCTTGCTGTGGAAAATTGGAATGGGATTTTGGATTGTAAGGAATTTGTGAAAAGGATTTGTATTCTTAGATTTGTTTGATATAGATTATTGTGGAGTTGGATACAATACCATGCTTTGGAAATTGTGTTTGCTGGGAAAAGTTGTGAAAGCTTTGGAAGAGGCTCGACATCAACAAAAAAAACTTCAACACTTCAGAAGCTTCTTGAAATAGGTTTTAATCTTGTGATATTGGTTGGTTTAAAGTTTTTAATTGGAATTGTATTACTGTAGAAATTTTTTGTGCTAGATCTGTAATTGGAAGTTTGTTTTGGTTAAGAAAAGAAAAATTTAAAGCTTATGTGATTGTCGTGAAGAAATCAAGAACCTTTGTAGGAAATTTTAGTTACAATGAAATTAGAGTGCAAGATTTGAGAATCCTTTATGGATTTAATAGTTAAAATAATTGGGAGAAAAACCAGAGGAAAACAATATGTGAATTAGGAATTTATTTATTTTTATTTTTGAAGCCTCTGTGTAAATTTAGAGGAAACGTGATTTAGAAAATTTTCTGGGTTTTCAAGGAATTTGTATAATTTTGTCTGTATAATTTTGTTAAATTTTGTTCTCGGTAAAAATTATGAAATATGTGTAACTTTTCTTTTAGAAATAGAAACCCTCTGATAAATTTGGGAAAACATTTGTTGATATTGTGCAAATTTCCCTGAGAAAATTGTTTGCTCAAACATTTACCTGTAGATGACTTTCGTTAGAAATTTTTCCCCAATTTAATTTATTATTTGAAATTCAAAAAATATATATACATTATATATGTATATATGTGAATATATATATATGTATTATTCATATATATATATATATATATTTCGTTCCAAATTTATTTAAAAATGATGAAAAATCGTCATACGACAAACAATGGAAACTCGTTGAAATTTTATGAGGGCTTTTACTTTAAAAAAAAAAGGTTTATTTATATTGAATGGGGGGAAAGGCTTTGGAGGCACTGCCTCCACCGCTGCTCCCATAAGGGGACGGCTGTGGAGGAAGGGCCTCTGCAGCCCCCTCCCCTCCTTACCCAGCCATGCCCCATGTAGCCTGGGGGAGGTTCGGCTGGGATTACCCAACCGCCCCTCCCACAAGCTACATTGGAATTTTCTTTTTTGCTGATTATAATGGAGAAAACTCCAAAGTAAACCGCCCCAAGCACACCCGTGGGCCCTTAGCTTTGGATCTGACATTAATAAATGATTTTCGCCGCATTTTCCAGTATTTATTTGATAAATATTTTGGAATTCGGAATTTAATTTTATGTATGGGGTTTCAATATATATATAAAAATTGTATATATAAATATATTATATATATAGTTTATATTTAATTATTTTGTAAAATATATTATATATATTTAATGTGTATATTAATTTATATATTCAATTAAGTATATAGATATAGATGTGTATGAATATATTTTGTATGTTTATATACATTAAAATGTATATATGATATTTTATTTTTATATATATAGTTGCATGCAATTTGTATATTGGGGATTTAAAAAGGAATGATTTATATGCATGGTTTATTTTATTAGTAAAATGGGTATTTTTGGTTAATAAGGGAAAAGTATTATTTTATTAAATAATCGTGGAATTGGAGTTTAGATAGTTGTATTTTCTCCTTCGCCTTTACAAGGGTTTCTTCTTTAATTAGAGATTATTGAATAACTTATTTTAGTATTCCTTTTTATCACTGAATGTGAATGGATTTAGCAAATCCAAATACTAGATTTAATTATTGTGTTGATTGCTTATGTGTTTCTTCTAGTTGCATTTTGGAGAATAATGGGTTAACTGTTTCTTTAATATGTAAGTCCCCCAAAGGTTCTTTATGTGATGGGGGTTGTCGATTTGTATTGTCATCCCAAATTAATTCCCTCGGGCAATGTCTTTTTTGTTTTTAATATGTTACCTGATTTCCATGAACGGGTTTGTTTTGTTTCCTCCTTGTTCGAGTGGTCTTGTTCCAACTGTGGAAAGTAGGAGGGTGAAGTTTGATGAGGGCCAGGATCTAGAAAGATCTGATGGGTAACTCATGTATCTCATGTGACACTTCTCCTAGGTCAGTGATATATGGATCACTGGTCTATTTAGTCGTTTAACTCAGGTAGCATTGTATCCTTGAGTTAGTGTTGTTCTTGTGGTGGTTTTGTTTAGTGTTGAGTCAGCATGTGACTAGAGGTAGTAGGTTGACCTTGAATCCTGGTTACTATCTCCTAGCACAGGGGGTGGGCCTTTGGATACCACTTGGTTGGGAGGAACGTGCACCCTACGCCATTGGGTCCCCCTTGTTCTTTTGTTCATTATGGCAAGGTCTTCCATTGGAGAGCTCATGGTGGTTCCAATGATTTTGTTCCATTCTTTTAATGTATTGTTTTAGTTGGTACTTGTATTTTATCTACTCCTCAGTTGTATTCGACGAGGAATTTTGTAATAATGTAATAGTTAGGTATGAACGTCCTCATTTCGGGAATGAGTATTGTAAACTTACTTGTAAGTTAATGTAATCTGGAACTTGTTATATCATATTTTATGTGTTGGTATCTTAAATGCTTTGTATGGATGTGCTTTTAAAATGTATGATTTTTAATTTAATTAGATGTTTTATTTGAGTAATGTGTAAGTTATGGTTATTGAAGTAATCTTTGTGGTGTTTCCTTAGAGGTTGTTGTGAAGTATTGTGCATCTTCTTTGATATTAATACACTTTTAAGAAAGAAAAAAATTGTTCGCTTTTGCGTTGTGTTGCAACTTTCTCTAGAGTTTTGTGGTGGGTAATTACATCCATAGCCTCGACAAGGTTATCTCCATAATTCCCCCAAACATAGCTCTACTGCCAGCCAGGCATCCATAGCCCCAATAGACATGTTTGGATAGCCTAAAGAGTTGAATTTTCTCTTTTGATATTTCTTTTGATATTCTTTTTTTATATATATTTCATTGTAAGCTCTTTTGCTTCAACTTGCAGGCAATGAAGTCTGCTATTAGGTTAGGAATTATAGTGGTAGCAAAGGAAAACCTTTAGATTTTTCACTTAATACAAACATCCACTACCCCCCCCAGAATAATTCAAAAATAAAATAAAATGTGTGAGTATGTATAATTCTTTGAATGTTTTATGTTATAAACTGTTAAGTAAACCTTCATGTGGCACATCAAATATATCAAATTTACTAAAATCACAAACCTATACAAAAATTTACCCTTATTTCTAGAAATAAAAAAATCTTGTAATTTTTTAGAAGTTACCAATTTGCCCCATTTAGACATTCTAGAAAAATAAGAACCTATAAAACAAGCACAACCAAAAACAAAAACAAAAGCAACTAACCTACAACAAGAAAGCAAGAAAACTTAAGTAAAACCTAACCTAATTATATACAAGAAAATTATCTAGAAGAACATGACCTCAAATAATACATATTTACACCCAAATTTACATATTTAGACAAAATGTGCAAGAGAATTAAGGCAACAGTTAGAGTTCTCAGTCTGGAAAATTTATGTTTGTATTCTGAAAAATATTTTTTTCCCTATTGTTCTCATATTCATTGTAGTAATCCCTAACTATTATCAATTGAGGTGATTAATCATTCTCATGGTTGATCCAAATGCAAGTTGTATTTTAAAAGTATCCATAATCAAAATAATAAACATCAGAATTTACAACAGGAGGGAAAGATACAACCTAATCAATTTCATGTTCATGAAAACATATTTGATTGTTTCCAGCCAATCCCTCATGTAATGAGTTTGAATTTTCATCCTCAAGAGGATGAATTTCATGATGAACCATTCCTTTTGCATCTACAACATGTAAACAATTATATTCAACTTTCAAAAAAATATTGTGAAGATCATACTTATCATTTGTATATTCTAAAACATGAAACTTTTTATCCTCTTCAAAAGTATTATGCAACAAGAAAAATGAGTCTTCATCCATTTTTTGCATTAAATCTACATTGTTAACATCCTTTTCAATATCATTCTTCGCTGACTTGGCTACAATATTTATGCATGTTTCATTGTGCATGACTGTTGGACTTTCCCATTCAAAAGGAAATTCAAAATCATTTTTTATTTTTTATATGTTAGCAATATCTAAATGAAAATTTTCATCATTCAAACATGACATAAATAAATCCTCTCCATTTAACTCATTTGACTATAAAGATGAAACATCTTTTAACATGTAAGATAACTTCCCTATTTTAGCCTCCAATTGAATTGGCAATTGCATTTTTAAAGCAGCAGTGGAACTTTGTAAATCTTCAATTTCCCTTGTCTTCATCATTTGTTGATCCTCAAACAACTTACTCCAGTTGTTTGGTAAAGTCTTTAACTATGTTGATCTGCAACAATATTCTTGTAAAGTATTATGTAGTTTATAAAGTTCCACTGCTGCTATAATACATCAATTAGATAATGCATCCTTATCTATTTTATCTCTTATGAATTCTTTTGTTGTTCTAGCAAAAAAAAAAATCATTAATTGCATCCTTGGACGATCTTCCACTTGTTCACATTTTCTCATATGATTATTTATATCAGCCACTTTAAAGAAATATTTTTTCATGATTTCAAACTTAGAATCAACTCTAATTTGATCATTTAAAGATTTCCTCCTATGCTCATCAATTTCCTTTTCTTGAATCCTTTATTTTCTTTGAGGAGCTTCATGCATGTACACTTCAATGAAAGGGATTAATTCTTTAAAATCCAAATCTAATCTAGTCAAAAAAGTTATGCAATTAATTTCACCATGATCTCTTGTATTATGTATCCTACAGTTGTAGAGTAAAGCAACATCAGGCAAACATTGAGGATAAAGCTTCTTATCTAAAATTCCTTGAAGGAAAGGAATTTTATCTTCACAACAAGATTGTTTATACCTTTAATTTTCCATTTAAGCTCAGATTTTATTTATTTTCAAAAAAAAATTACTTTTTATTTTATTTTTTTTTAAAGGGAGATCTATAGTATTAGATAAAAATTTACAACTCTTTATCAGCTCCAGCATGTGCAGGCCCTCCTTCTAGCACCAATCCTATTGATGTGGATGTTAGTCACACATAACACAAATAAAATTCACAAAGAACTTTACCTCTCTTGAAAGAAAATCAAATTCTAAGATAGAATTTAATAATCTCAAGGATCTGTTAGTCAAATCTTGATTGTGCAAGTTTTACTCAAAGTTCATTGTGAAACTATTTTTACAAAGGGACTTATGCACTAGATTTGAAACAATGGTTAGATTCTAAAGATAATTGTTAAATTCACTAAATAAACCTTTAATTTATGTTCAAAGATCTTTAATCTAGATATATTTATTTATTTCAGAACACTTTCATCATCAAATTTATAACTTCATGAAATCAAAAGATTTGCAATAAAATTTCATGAATTTCAAACAACTTTTCTATCACTTAAGTAGATTTAGCTTTAAGCATTTATCAAATTCATAGAAAATGAAATATTTTCAATAAATTTCCATCAATTTATCTATTTTTTGAAACATTTTCAAGAATTTAAACATCTATTCTAAAATAAAGCATAAGAATACTGAAAATTAAAATTTCTTCTGGTTATTCTCCACGCATGCCCCAAAGAATTAATTAAATCAAAGCAAACTGCTTTATACTTCACCAAATTTCTTCATAGCAACATACAAAATGGTGCAAGCTTTTAAAGAGAGGGTTTTTAGTTTGGACACTAAGTAGTTTATGTATACACCCTTAAACAGTGTAGCATACAAGCTTGTTCAACTGAGCTAACAAAACCAGCTACAAAAGATTCATGAGATAGGTAGCTATCAAATTGGCTCTGATATTAATCAATTTCTACATGCATAAAAGTTTTTAGACCAAATTGATTCATAAAATAAGAAAAAAGAACAAAACTTAAAGAAGTTTTGGCTCTTCCGACATCCACAAATTCTGAAGTTAATGAAAATAAGACAACATTTTGCCTTTTATAGAACATAAGGCCTCATAAAATCAATTACAAATGATGAATGTTCAAGATTCATCCT
Source organism: Sequoiadendron giganteum (assembly GCA_007115665.2). Classification (NCBI taxonomy): domain Eukaryota; kingdom Viridiplantae; phylum Streptophyta; class Pinopsida; order Cupressales; family Cupressaceae; genus Sequoiadendron; species Sequoiadendron giganteum. Next base: position 616,882,834 of record CM021100.1, on the reverse strand, counting down.
CCAAAATCATCGATAGGACATTAATCTCTTCACATGGGTGCGAAATATATTAAAAAATTTAGTAATTCGCAATTAGTAACCAAGAAAATAAATGGGACATATGAAGCAAAGCATGAAAAATTATCAAAATACAAGGATCTCACAATGAACTTGTTAGAGAAGTTTGAATCATTTACCATTGACAACATCCCATGAAAAGATAATCGGAATGCGAATGCAATGGTGAGTGCATCTTCTCTTATATCACCTCAAGACCCTTCAAAGGACTTTACATTTACTGTTCATCCAATCATGAAACCAAAAATCAATGATACAACAGAGGAAGTGTTAGCAAAAACCAAGGAAAACTCAAGCGAATGGTATGATACAATATTTAACTATTTGAAAGATGGTACCTTTCCCGAGCCAACAACAAAGAAAATTTGGGCTCACTTATGAAAAGTCACATCTAAGTATATAATTCTTGTCAATGTGTTGTATTAGCTCGATCATTCAATTGTATCTTACTCAGATGCCTTGACAAATATGAAATGCCCACAACACTTGAACAAGCTCATGCAAGTGCTTGTGGTAGCCATTTTGGAGGAAAAACATTATCCACATTGGATACTATTGGAGTTGTATGGATCAAGACTACTTTGATTATCTAAGAAAACCACAAATTTCAAGAACATAGTAATTTGATTCATGCTCCTACTTATGAATTTTGAGCTCAAGTCCCAATTTGACCCTTCGCAGTTTGGGGTTTCGACATCATTGGAAAGATATCACCACTCTCCTCCACTGGACATACATTCATAATCACCACAACAGATTATTTCACAAAGTGGGTAGATGCAATTCCCCTTTGACCAACCACAACTGACATAATATGTCATTTCATATTCGAACACATTATTGCTCGCTTTAGGATTCCTTCCACATTAGTCTCTGATAATGGTACACTGTTTAAGAATAATGGTGTGAATAAATTATTAGAAACATTCAACATACATTGCTTCTCAACACCTTACTACCCATAATCTAATGGTCAAGTTGAGTCAAATAATAAAACTATCAAGCAAATCCTAAAGAAAATTGTTAACAAGCATCATAAGGATTGGCACACACAATTACAATATGCGTTATGGGCCTATCGCACAAGTGTCAAATCATCTATAGGAACTACACCTTATAATCTTGTCTATGGTAGTGAGGTAATAATTCCCTTGGAGTTAGAGATTCCTACATTAATAATTGATCTTCAAGGGCTTATTGATGACAAAAATTATAAAGAGAGATGATTGCATCAACTTTAAATTCTTGATGAACATCACATCAACGCTCTTGAGAATCTTCGGGCTTATTATAAAAGAAGACAACTTATTTACAATGAAAATTTCGTCCCTCGCGTATTCAACAAAGGTGACTTAGTTTTATTTGAAAAATCAACGTAACATCAATGTCGAACCAAATGACAAAGGAAATTTTAGTCCTAATTGGTTAGGACCTTACATAATCAACAAAAAATTTGGGTCTGGGGCATACATGTTAACCGAACTAGATGGCACACCCCTCAAAGAACCCATTAATGTTGTGCATTTGTGTTGGTATTATGTCTAATCCTTTTTGAATAGTATGAATGATAAAACAATGTTGTTAGAATTAATGGATATTATTCCATGTAGTTTCACATTGTTTCATTCTTGACAAACAAATATTTGTGTGTCTTGAACACTAAATTAATTATATAAGTCATTTTATGTGGTTACTTTAGGTTTCATGTTATTCAAGTTCATCTTGTATGTTAAATTAGATCCTGACATGCATTTAATGTTGTTTAAATTAGATCATAGGTGCATTTAATTTAGCATAACATAATCAATCATAAAGGTAGAATCTAAGAGAAACTGTAACAATTTTTAATTAGATCACATAAAGCATGTTAAATCATGGAGACATTTATTAAATAATCTTAAAAAGGTTATTTAATTAACCACATGGTCATTTAACATTCAACACATAAATACAAGTAATAAATCATTGAATGTTCACATATATATAAATTTTTTGTGTACATGTCATCAATATATATATAATGCCACTAAAGTCTATGAGTGCCAGATCCCTTAGGACTTGGTGCTCTCATCTATCTATAGTAGTTGTTTGTCGGGAGATGGTGGTGTGTGAGTGTGATCGCAATCTGTTGAATGTACTAAGAGAAAAATGTAAGCCTCGTATCTCTCATAGGGCCTCTCGATGCTCCCCTGCTATCTGATCTCTCTTTTCCTGAAGCCTAACTACCTTTGACTCTAGTCTCTCAAACTTTGTTGGGGTCCAAGATGGTTGAGACTCTGAGCAGCATCGGCTCAGTGGACGGGCCTCCTCAAACTCTTTATGTTGCCCACAGTTTGATGTATGTCTTGAATGACTTTGAGTACTGATCCACAATGGGTGGGGGCACATAGTCTAAGTCTACGGCCTCCTTGTCAACTGATGTGGGCACTATCTCCACAACCACTTGTCGATAGAGATCACAAAAATCTCTCATAGATCCTACAAGATAGAAACAATAGATATAATCAGTACACATCATGATATATATATATCTAACATAAGCATAAGAATAAAGTATAATAGTAAATAAATATCATCACCTATCTCTCTGGCCGGTTGTGTGAAATCAACCTCATCGTGTGCAAGGGGCATGGAAGATTTCTAGCCTCTCCATGACTATGGGTGTTGGTGCATACTGCAACTGCTACTCATGATCTAGTCATACGAATGGGAGATGGCTCTCCTTGCTCATGACTCATTATATCCTTATCTTCTGCCTCACCACTCTCACTCATGAGTCACTCCTCCTCCTCATCTCCTTCATCCTAGCTATCATAGTCAAGAGTTGTAGTCTCATCATACTCCTAATCTATGACATCTATAAATATGTTTTCAGTGTTGTAGCGTGTCTTCTTGACCCTGTCCTCTACCTCATCTCCCTCATCCAGGAGTGGTCCTGCATCCCCTATCATCTCCTCCATTGGAAATATAGGAGTTGGTCATGATACTGTCCACCACTCCTTTTAGTCATATATGGCACCGATGTCATATGCATCAAATACTAGAGGCATATTGTGATCCAAGTACTTGGAGTCACTATAGACAGCATCCTCTGCAATGAACCATATAGAATTGCCAGGTCTCCAGGCACTCTGCACTGATTTCCTGAAGAAGGGTTGTGCCCGAGGTGCTATCTGGACTTGCCCAAATTGTCGCATGACACAATGGTAATAGAAAGAATGCACTACGTAATCATGTCTTCCAATCAAAATCCCGTTAAGTTGTAATCTCCTCATCTATCGAGTGTGATCTAGCCACTAAAGAAAAATCTGATAAGGTCTCCAAAGGATCTCATCCTCCTCCATTGGGTCAAATCAGACTCTCAATAAATGAAAATCACCATACTGCCAAAACCATCGTAGAGGATAGCTAAAGGCTCAAGAATACCCCAAGGTTTTTGGACATGGGAAGCTAGTAGGTCTGGTACAAGTAATATGCTCAAGACACGAAACCTAAAAAAGCGTACAATGTACCATATTGTCCACCTCTGAAAAGACAAACTGACCAAGATCATAATATAAGTGCACTAGGATGTTGCACCCCTAGGCGTATACTATCTTGAGCTCTTTCATCCCTCATATCAGGTGTACTAGTCCTCCCTTCAAATGTGCTCCTTGACCATCAGGGATGAGTACTAGTGCCCCTGTCAGCATCATAACTTGTCTAACCAATGGGGCCTCTAAATATAATAACATTGCCAGATCAATATGCGACCTCACTCTCTCATCATGTACTAGCCCATCTAGGTAGAAATACATGTCATATTTCATCTCATGGAAGGTTCGCTCTACTTGTAAATGTACTTGCTCAACTTGAATAGGAACATAAAGTATGTGGTGCACGTCCTCCAGCGTAATCATCATCCCGCCAATCGATAGATGGAATGTGCATGTATAGCATCCTAGTGCTATGTTAGCACCATTAGCATCGAATCATGGTACCTCATGGGGGGCATGAGGTACACCCAATATAATCCTACAATCTATAACAACTTTGTATCCTCCGCTGAAAGAGTGGGGGCTAAATCTCGGAGAAGACTGGTTTGCTTGCCACCCAGACATTGACGTGAACAGGTGGGAACCTAACAAAAGAAGCAAATACATGTCCTAGAAGTAATCTAAATTCTTCAATTTTTTGCATCAACAACCATAAAAGTGTACTAAAGTTGTTCTAGTGTGATTTCCTAGAGGCCCTAAGCACTTTAGACCCCTTTTGGGACACTTCACGAAGAAATGGGATACTTTGCAAAAATGTGGGACACTACGCGAACAAAAGGGACACTTTGCGAAAAAAAGGGGAAACTTTGCGAAGAAATAGGACGCTTTGTGAACTTTTCTTCCAAGGCCCTAGGCTGACCTAGAAATACATAAAAATCATAAAATAAACAAGTAAGAATAAAGCAAAGGTAGAAAAATCAACTCACTTGATGTTAGTGCTCGTTGTGGGCCACCTAGTCTTGTAGCACATCCAATCTCACAAGCTTGTAATCTCATTTGCTAGGAATATTTCACTACTCTTTAATCATTTTCAAGCTACAAAAAGGTAAATGATAACGTAAGTCACAATTTACTTCACTTTTTGCTCTTATGTAAGTTGCAATTAGGGTTTTTTTTACTACATTAGGGTTAAAAAGTGCATTTCACTCAAATCAATATAATGGGTGCTAGAGAGCTTCATTTTTTATGTTGTTTGTTGTGTTGGAATCATGATTCCACTCCCGACATCATTAACTGTCTATCATTATGTGGTATGGTACTTGGAAATACCCTATGATATGACTTACCTTATTCAACGTGGCTAGATTACTACCTTGATTCCACCTTTGTAAAGCAAGCGGAATCAAGGGGGCATACATCTACCCTTAAATTTGATTTCTAGAAGAAGTTAGATAAGAGAATTTTTGGACAACTAATGAATTCGTGTTGCAAGATGCGGTTCCTAATGTTGTGGTTTTGTAGATGACTACACTGGGGGCTTAATTCTCCCACATCATGAATAAACATATATGAGTATCCTTTTATGAGATAAAGTGTATTGTTTAGAGTCCTTTAGCTTGCATATGCACATAAAGTCATATGGGCACTAAAGTGGGGGCTAGATGTGACCACCAAAATTGTACTCCCTTCTCGGAAATAGTATATTCCTTGGTCTAATTCAAACCTATCTTGGGTACCCTTGCATTAATTATCTTTTCAACCATCATTTATAGGCCCCTAAAACCCATTATTTCGGATCTTGAGTCTCATTTCACTCAAAAATCCCATAAAATCACTCAAATCCCCAAAAATCCTGAAAAACCCACCTCAAAAATCTAAGGTGGGACTCATTCACCACCTTGGGCGAATGACTCCCATTTGCCCAGGGTGGCGAATGATTCCCATTTGGGGTCTTTTTCAAATTTGAGCAGGAATTCATCAATTTAATTCAAGTTTTTGGTGGATGTCGGCCTTTGAGATCTAAATAAAGGTCAATTAAGTGTTGGTTCCTATAAAATCAAGCTTTTAAGTCATTTTTTGCATCTCTAATCACTTTAAGCAAGTATTTTTAAAGATTCAAGCATCAAAAATCTTCAAGAAATATTTCACAAGAGTATTCTAATTCCAAAAGCAAGAAAATTTGAAGCATCAGAGTAGGAATAAAGTGTTTTTGTAGGTCTTCAAGCTCACTTTCATTCAAGATCTAGCATTTTTGAGGGTTGATCATGGTTGTCTATGGTGGATCATGATGGATTCTAGGTTGGAGAGATGCAACTAGACATCAATCCAAGCCTAAAGACTTGTTTCCTAAGTAATTCCATATTTCATTAACACTCTGCATTCATCCTAAGGAAGGTACATGCATCATTAGAGTTCATTTGGGGTGATTAGAGATCACCACAAGTGATGTATTCATCTTCATATCTCCATTCTTGCACATTAGAATAGGATTGCATCATGTTTCAAATTTCCTAGCCTTAGACACATTTAAGACTAGGGCTTTCATGCACATTTCATTATTTCTATCAAGGTTTAATTACCAATCTAGGGGTTTGACCCAATTAGAAAATCAAGTCAAATTCTATTTTGTAGGTAGGTGTTTTTCCTAGACTCGGATCTGAATCTCAAGTTAGAAGGAAAGGGAAGGTGTTGGAGTGCAAATCAAAACTCTCAATTTTTGAAAAAGCGGGATGGGATTGATTCGCCAAGAGTGGAAAATGAGTCCCGCTATAGTTGTTTGACATATTTGTTTGCAAATTCAGATACCCTTTTTTCTGAAACAAACTCTTGTGTAGAAACTTAGATCTGGGACTGATTCACCCAAGTTGGTGAATGAGTCCTAGTAGGTCAACAAGTCAAAATTTCTAGAATTTTAGATTTGTTTCTAGTCACTTCAAAGTTTCCAAGTGCACATTATTCACATTTTTTTTTTATGTTCTATTTTGCTTACATTTCTAAGGCATTTTCTAGGTCATTATAGTAAATTAGGGTTTTGCATTACATCTTGCATTTCATTGTATTTTCCAAGTCTATACTTGGTGGAGAACCCCTCATTAAATCATCTTCAGCTCTTAAGACAACCCTATTGCAAGATTTCAATCTCCTTTGCATTGAGATCTCTAGGGTTATCCTTGAGTGGAATCTCTTTGAAAGTGGGTGTGAATACATCATTTCATCCTACCTAACATTTTCAGAGGCTCCACAATCATGAACGGTCATGACAAACACATTTGTGTGGAGGATATGTTGATATTGAAAGATCCAATAATTGAGATCTATGACAATCCTACCTCTCCTACTTGGGAATACATTATAGGACATGGGGATGTAAATGTAGATAATCATGACAATCAAACCTTTCCTTATCCTAATATCTTTTCTAGACATGAAGAAGATAATTTAGTGTTAGAATATATCCTTATTGAGACTCATGAGAATATTTTTCCTCCCTTTCCTAATGCCCCTACCATTTGGGAAGACCTATTTGAACAAAAAAGCATAGTTAGTGGTAACTATGAAACTCATAGTTATCCTTCTCGTGATGCCTCCCCTATGTGTGATGAAGCTACTTTACAAAATCTAACCATGAAATGTGATGAACCTCTTGTTTATCACTTTCCTAAAGGCTCTCCTACTAGAGTAAATATTATGGCACAAGAGAATGAGACCTTAGAGAAAAAGAGTGAAATTATGGACAACAATCAAATTTCCCCCTATACTAATAACTCTCCCATTGGTGAGGAATATATTATGGAGTTACAATATCCAATCAATGAGAATCATGAGAATCTTATTGAACAATAAAATTCCATCATTGATACACAAGAAACTATAACCATTGATAACCCCCTACTTGTGATAAAGTTATTTTAGAAGAACCCAACTTTGAATGTCATGAACATCTAGTTTTTCGCTCTTCTAAAAACTCTCCTACTAGGGAAAGTATCATGGTGCAAGAAAATGACAACATTGACACATTTCTTTCAAACAATAGTAATATGGATTCCTTAGATGAAGTGAAATTAGAATTCTCTTCACTAAGATATCATGAAACTAAGGATATGTATTTTTACATTATGCACATTAGAAATCCCTTGACACCAACCACACATGTGGAACCCGTGTAAGAGACAGAAAAATAAAAGAAAATTGAAGAAGCCACAAAGTCATTGGAAGATGCTTAGGAAACCTTTGATTTCATACCTATATTCATAGGAGAATACAAGATCATAACAAAATATTCTAAAAAGGGAAAAGAGAAACTGGTAATGGCAATACAAAATTCAAAGCATCCACTTCAACCACTTTAGCAGAAAAGATAACATACACAAAAAACTTTGATGAAGTTGAACAACCATCGAATCCGAAAGAAGTGAAAAATATTTATGGAAGAGGTTTTGAACTTATGAAGCAACTTGGGAAAGGATGTGGTGCTATAGCACAAGGTATCCATGTCCCTATAGAGCCTAAAATGAAAAAAATGACTAATAGTCTTGGTTATTGTCCCTCAAAAGAAAAGCCTTCATTCAATGTCAACACTATTACAAAATATTCTTCCACGACAACTTTAACTTTGATGCATCCAAAACTCATAGATATCACATTAAATATGTACCAAGTTGAAACTTTGTTCACTCATCATAATAAATAACCTTAGTTGCTACTCCTTGCCATGTAATAGTTGTATTATCATAGTATACTCACTATTGCATATTTTACAACCATTGCAAATAATCTCCCTTTAGCAAGGAGTAGCATATCATCATCCATTCCAGGCTCACCCTTTTCCTTCACTAAGTGGGTGAAAGGGGTTAAGAATCCTTGTCCTCGTATGGCGCTTGTCATTGTCTCTTTTGGCTAGTTGAATGCCTTCCATGTACATATAAGAGCAAGCTTGGGATGTGGACAACATGCCTTAAGTTGAATCACATGTGACATACTTACCCATGATGTAGTTTGACTTGGAAACAAATGACTTGGCATAGGGATTTCCAAGTTAGCTCTCATGTCTTCTTTATTATTAGTATTTATCATTTGCTACTTTAAAGTAATTTCTCACAGCATGGTGTTTAGCAATTTCTTTAAAGTGGGGGCATACATTGGCATTATTTTGGCATGATTTCATTTGCATTTTCCATGTTATTTGATATGATTTTCTTATTTCATGTGATGTATTTTTCTCTTTGTGGTGACATTAGGAGTAATGTCCTTCAAGAGCTTGATCTATCTTAGTATATTACATTCCTCTTAATGGTGATGTGACACATTGCATTCCCTAAGTTGCAAATCTTTTATCCTTTGATTGGTCCTCTCTTGGAGACATTAGGAACAATGTCCCCTAAGATTAATACCTCACACAAACTAAGAAAAACTCCTTCAAACATCCCTCTTTCTTGTTGTGTTGCATTTTTGTACCTTATTAAAGTCATAGAGATATGGCTTTGATATGGTTCTTTGGGGCTCACCTAGTGATCAACTAGCTTCATAGCCCTTGTGAGTGTGCATTTTATTTTTGTCCTTATCATAGTCATGGGGGTATGACTTTGATATGGATCTCTTGGGACTCACCTAGTGGACAACTAGCTTCACTAGCCCTTGTGAGCATGTGTTTTTGTTTGCATAGTGGATGTGGTTCACTTGTAAACCTTTTTGGACAAATAGCCTAGACTCGGTCCACAACATGTAGGACGTCTAATCAAAGCTTGATCCGTTGCATTTTTCTTTTTCCTTTTTACCTTTTTCTATCTTTTATGGTGTATGTTTTTGATCTAGTTATGGCTTCATATATCATCCATAAGTGTTTTCATTTGTTCCTATGTTGGTTATCATAGGATCTTGATCCTGGGGGCTTGGCCGCGCACTTGGTTATTGTCATCCTATCTTACTAGCATTCACACATCTGAACCCCTCTTGATTGTGTTGTTGGCTACTTTAGTGTGAGTTTGAAGCAAGTTCATCCTTTCACTAAAGTGGGGGATAAATGTAGTGTATAAAAATACATACCCTTGCATTTTCACACTTGTTTGGACCCGCATTTCTTTATTTATCCCTATTTATGTCTTCATTGGTCCTATTTTTCATCCACGGGCCTAATAAATTATGTCTTTTTATGGCTAATCCCAACAAACATTAAAGGATAAATGATAATTTAATGATTCTAGCTATGTGTCCCTGATTTTTGGGTTGAAACTAAGACACCACCTAGGGCGTCTTTGTCCCCCAAAGATCTTGGGACCCTGATTTCAAAGGCAACTTAAAAAGGGCCCCTTTTTGGAGTCTATGCCCTGAGTTTCAAGCCTCGAGACTAAGATGCCACCTAGGGAAGCTTATTCCCCCTCAAGTTATTTTCAGGATTTAATTTCAAATCTTGGTGAGATTTAGCCTCTTTTAATTAATGATTTCATATGTCGACTTGTTGTTGTATAATTTTGAGATATTAAGCATGGATAAGTATAAATACAAGGTTCTTTCACTCATTTATCACCTAGCAAGTTGATGAGAGCATTCCTAAGGCAATTTTATGGGATCAAGATAATTCAAGAGCAATTCATCAAGCATTTGGAGCCATCATCAAGATTCAAGCATCATGTCAAAGATATTCTTGCATTATGTGTGTTTTTGAGCTAACATTTGTGATGTAGGGTTTTGATTCAAGCAAGCAATTCAATTCAAGATCTATCAAGAATTCATTCAAGTCAAGATCTACATTCAAGCTAGCCACTTCACACAAGTTTGTATATTTCATAACAAGGGTTTGGTGAGTTTCAACATAGCACTTTGTTCATTCATCATTTCCCTTCATTATTCTATTTCATTCCAATGTTTAATTACCAACAAGGAGTTTGACCAAGGAAAACCCCCATTTACTAACAATCAACAAGTTTTTCCTCTCTTGTGTGTTTATGTTTGTAGATTTAGATTGAATATCATCTGAAGTGCAAAGTTGTAAAGTTGAAAAGTTGCATTGCAACATTGTCATCTTCACGGAAAGTCACCTACAGGCCAGATCTGGAGGTTTTAGGACCTGAGATCTGAGAAGAAGGAAGTGCAGACATCAAACCTCAGGATCACATTTCAAAGTTGTAGAAATTCATATCAGGACTAATTCAACATTAAGGGCGTTTCTTATTCCTCCAAGTGGTATTTTGCAAAGATTCTTTGAGATTTTGTTCAGGCATCTGAAGATTATACATCTACCCCAAAAAATAGTATCATTTCTAAGACAAAAGTAAGGGCATCTTTGTCCTTCCTAGCATATTTTGACATCATTTTTTCATTTCTAGAATGCTTATCACATTTTCAGACTTCCCAAGTACATACATCATAACTTTATGTTACTTAATTTTATCGTTTGCACTCATTATTTGGCTTGCATTATTAGGTTTTGTGAGTTGAATGTTAAGTTGTCTTTTCCAATCTTTTTCTTGGTGGTGAACCCTTCAAAGCCTAAGGAATCTTCCTAGGTCTCCCTTGTTGATAATTGGCTCACCTTTGTGTTGATAGTCAATCCAATTTGGGATCCTAGGTTTCCTTGAATGAACCATCCCCCCATAAGGAAAAATCAAGGATTAGGGATTCCTTTCTTGTATAGTGAGTCCCTTCTCCTCCAAATCACCTTTTGTCCAATGGTTCACCATTCAATTCCAATTTCAAACATAATAGTAATAGATGTAAGCTTCTCAAACCACAGGATGATCGAACTAGTAACCATTCTAGCAACAAAGGAAATATGTTGAAATCTACTAAAAAAATTATGTACTCTTTAAACCAATCCTAAAGATTTACAAAACTCAATACCCAAAAATAAGAAGATAATAGAAAAATATAACCATGCATATATACTCATCAAAAAGGTCCTTCTAACTAGCACCCACAATTTAATACCCCTACACATGAGAAAATAAGACACAAAGAATACATTTAAATACTAAGAGAACAATACCAACAAAATAATTTATGTTGATTTGACCAAGAGGGGTATATTTTATTGATAAAGTGTAATATCCTCTTGATAGGTATATGTTGAACTCACATCTAGCTTTATATGTAGCCTCCTCAATATTTCTACCAAAAAATTCAAAAGACTCACCAATCCAACACTCAATATCCAATATCTAGAGGTCTAGCTACACACAAATATGATATAGATGCACAACCAATCATCTCATTCCAACTAAAATCCAACTAAAACATAGAACCAAATAAAATTTCATAAGGAAAATTATCACAGTGCTCATCTAGCAGATTACCATAAACCATTATCAAAGTTCTTGCTACATAGCACAAAATCTTGGAGCTTACCATGATAACATGATTTACATCATATTGATGACTCAAAAAAATATAAGAAATATTCATGTAAATAAGGTGTCCACATCCTAATAAAAAGGAAGATAACCATACTCTACTTATAGAACAATAAATTGTCAAAGAATTATCACCAATAATATAAGGTAAAATATAAGAGCTCCTCATTACACCCAAAAAATATCACCCTTCACATTGAAGTGGCTCCACATCACTTCCAAATCTCTCATTGAAAGTGATTCAAATGAATACATGACATCATGATAAAAACATATCCTAACTAAAGACCATCCATGGCCCTCACACAATCGATGAACTCAACTACAATGCTATACGCTCCCAAAAGGAAAAGTAAAACAATGGTCTCCAATCCAAGAAGATATTACTAACTCTAAAGAAAAACAAATCTCTCACTAAATCATGATCTCAATCCTTTCATGACGTGATAACCAACTTGATGACAAGATTGCAAACCAAGAACACAAATATCTAACTTGAGTTCTTATTACTACCTTCCTACTTTTCAATTCACCACTATGAATGAAATAAGAGGAATTTACACACTTGCAAATTAAAATAGCAACAAGATTGCCCCACTTTGTCTCTTGCAATGGAAATAGAACATAGGAAATTACTCAATCAACAAAAAATTGCAAATGCTTATATCAACACCATGTTGGGATCATAAATAATTTAAAATCTTCCTCCCTATTCATTTATAGACAATGAGACATCATGGCAAATCGGCAAATACAAGACAGAGATAAAGAATGACTAAAATATTTAAAATTGGCTTCTTCTTACCTTCATACGTGGGCTTGATGGTTGTCTATTATGCCTACATTCACACTCTCTATCTTCCTTTTTTCCCTGCTCATGTTGCTCCTTATTTTCATATCCCTATTCTTCCTTTTCCAAATTCTCAACTACTTCCTTGTATTATCTGCGCCAACCTGCCTTATCTCACTCCCACGCTAAAATTTGATTTCTCTCTCTCTTTTCTATGCTCCCCTCAGCCACACCATCCTTCACTTTGAAATCTACCTTTTATCTATCCTTGTGTCCCCACCTTTCTTGCTAGATAACCAAATTGTGCAACTGTTGATTCCTACGTGGAAATTTGTTGTCCACAACTAAAAAATATAATTATTTCTTGCTCCAACTGTGTGGGGTATCTTCATCATTATGAGTTGCATAAATTTCAATCTCCCTTTTTTCGCAGGCATGAGAATTTTATATTACATAGCATATAATATGCATGCCTTTTCTCCACATGGGTGTAGGTTTGCTAAACATAGCAACACAAGCCAAAAATTTCAAACAAACAAACACCAAAAATCAAAAGCTCCTGCTTCACTACTATAGATTTCAAAGTGAAAATATCTCAGGTACTCCAAATGTCCATACCTCTATCCCTCTACAATGAACATGTATACCAATACACCATGATGAATGAGAGCAAAACGAAATACAATTTTAACTCCATGGTATCTAATAAAAAAAACCTCTCTAAAATAAGGCACCATTAACACATCAAAGATCCACAATTGAGTTCTCCATGCAACATGTAAGTATAAAAAAACCACAAAATGACATACAACATCTCAAAGGTGGTAGAAAATTATGTTCAATGATCCAAATAGAGCCAAATAAATAAAAAAACTTGTATATATAAAATAGTGAAATAAGAATATTCAACACCATATTAGTAACATACAAAATAAAGATAACATTTGTATTCTCTTTGACTCAAGATTAATATCAAATCTAGATCCAACTTGTTGCAAATTCTTGATAAAGTAACCATACTTTAGGAACCCATTAAGCAACCACCACAAAAAAATTAAGTGACCAAACACATAACAAAAATTATGCATCAAGAAGGTTAAAATAAACCTCCTCAAATTATGCATGAAGTTTGCATGAAAATCTATGATTATCTTCATCGAAACAACCCTAAGCAACAATCTCTTCACATATCTACAAAAGTATTAATTTCTATTAACATGTAAATCTTTTAAAACAATATATGTTAGAGACTTATGTGTTGCAAGTATGGATGTGTTTGGTGGTGTTGTCATTAATGTTGTTATTGATGTCAACATAGTTCAGGTTGATTGCAAATGGTATTTGTATAGTTCAAATACTATAGAAGTGCTTAGAGTACATGGATCTATATTTATGAAGTTGTAGTTGTGTTTTTGCCAAGTTCTTTTGAGAAAATTTGAGAAATAATGAAGGCAGTGTTGAAGTATGATCTGAGTGTGCTCTGGTATTGTGCTATGCATCTCTTTTGTGTTGATCCTATACTTGTGTAGATTTTTAAGTGTGTTCATGAGCCTCAATGGATAATATATCCTGAGTTTTATCTTTTGGATCGATCGAAAGTAAAATATATGTTCACCGGTGTGTGAACGGTTTGGCAAAACTATCTAATTGTGGATTGGGAGAAATGTTTTGGCTCCGCAATCTTCTAATATTTGGTTTTAGATCTTGCAGATCTGGGAGATGATTCTTTCTGATGGTTTCTATATTTTGACAAACTTGCTTGTGATTTTAAGCTTTGGAAGACCTGCTTTAGAGCTCCTGTGTCTTTTTGTTGGTTGGCCCGATTGGACTGTTGAAGAGTTTTTTGTGAATGAATTTTGTTGTAATTGTTGCATATGTACTTGAGGTATTCTCAAAGATGGAAATATGTTTAATGAAATGTGTTATGTGATCCACATGTGATCATCTTGTTAGATATGGGTGTACTTCAGAGATCAGTGGTGTTTTGATTAGGTTTTGTTGACCTAGTGTCTACACGTTACATTAAGCTTTTGCATCAAATTTGAGGAAGCATGTGATTGATCCAAAATGTTGTTTGGGTCCTAAATTAAATATTTAATTGGTCCTCTCTCATTCTTATCCACTGCAAGAATGTTGAGTAGCCAACCTAGTTTGAATTTGTAAACGAAATTGTATAGCCGACCTTGGAGAATGTTTCTAGGGTTGAAGATGGTATAAAAGAAAATCAAGTTGTATCGAATTGATCATCCATCCATTATTTGATCGAGCAAGTAATTGAAGTGTGCGATCAAGTGCAAAAAGAAGAGTGTGCAAGAGAAAATTGAGGCAATAGTACTTTATTGTGCTAGATTCTTGAAAATAGTAAGTTTATGGTGTCTACAATATTTTGATCAAGTTGTGAAGTGTGTGGAACCCTTGTGGTAAATATTTATTTCTCTTTTTCATTTTTTGTAGGCAGTGAGCCTCTTTCTAGATAGTGAGTCCTTCTTAAGGCAGTGAGCCTTTAATCTGGGTAGTGAGCCTTTGTATTTGGGCAGTGAGCCCTCTAGCAGTGATCCTTTGTATCGGGTATTGCATTAATACTATATTGTGAGTTAATCCTCACCATGGTTTTTCCCTCATTGGGTTTTCCACATAAATCCGGTGTCTCTGGTGTTTGCTTTCTGTTATTTGCATTTCATGTTCACACTTAATAATATATTGAATATAAAGTGGAATTGATTAATTTTAGAAGTAAATTAATTTGATACAAATGATTCAACCCCCCTCTCAATTGTCTTGTGCATTTCAACAATTGGTATCAGAGCTCTGGTTCCTCGGTGAAAATCTTAACTACTTGAGGTAGATCAGATGGCACACAAGTTGCAGATTCCTATTTTTGATGGGGTAGAGTACAATGACTAGAAAGAATATATGAGAAGGTATTTTATTTCAATTGGTTTCAAGACTTGGAAAGTTGTGGAGACAAATTATGTTAAACCCATTGGTGGTCCTTCCTCTGCTGATGATATTGCAGCTTATGAGGAGAATGAAAGGGCAAGGTATGCTATCTTCGGTGCTCTATCTAGAACTGAATGAACAAAATTTATTTCTCTAGCTACTAATGAAGTATGGGAAAAATTGAAAGACATTTATGAAGGGAACGACAGAGTAAAGTTGTCAAGGAAACTAACTACTAAGCAAAAATTTGAGAACTTGAAAAAATGGAAAATGGAGAAGATATTGCAAGCTATTATCAGAGAGTTGAAATTATAGCAACTGAAATCAAGAATCAAGGTGGTACCATGTCAAATGAAGATATAATTGAGAAGATATTGATGACCCTACCAGACAATTATAGTGACAAAGTATCTACTCTTGAAGAATCATTTAATCCAAAGACATTTACTAAGGAGAATCTATTTAGTGTCTTGACTGCATTCGAGATGAGAAAATTTGCAAGAGAGAAGGAGAAGACTGAAACAAATTTTAAAGCAATGAAGATCATAGATGACTTGGATGATGATGATGATACAAAATATTTGGAAGAAAAATTCACAAGGAGATTGAAGAAAGGTACTGGTAAATACAAAGGTAAGTTGCCTTTTAAGTCTTTTAGTTGTGGAAATATTAGTCATTATGCATCAAGATGTCCTAATAGAACTACACACAAGAAGAACAAGGACAGTAACAATAATTACAAAGATAAAAAGGATAAGAAGTTCAAGAAGTTGTATTATTTCAAAGAAGATGCAAGAATTTCTGATGATGAATCTGAATTTGATGAGGATAAGGATGAATGCTTATTTCTAGCTCTAGAAAATAAAGTTTTATCTGCTAACCCTAGAAGATGTGCAAAGGAATCTGGTCTGGAGAGCAAGAATAATGAAACAAAAGGTACTATGGTGACTACTTTTCATGCTAGACAAGATGAAAACTTTTGGGTAATTGACAATGGATGTTAAAATCATATGACTGGAGATACAAGTAGGTTCACTAAACTTGAGAATTATTATGGAGGAATAGTTATGTTTGGAGATGAATTTGGTGCTAAGATTGTTGGTAAAGGAACAATTAGTTTTGATGGAAAACATAATACTGACGTAATCTCTTCAGTGTTGGAAAAATGCGCAGCAAAGGTTTTAAGCTTGTGTTTCAGGATAAAATTTGTGAGATCAAAAAAGGATCTAGAACTATGATAGAAGTTGGAAGAACTAATGGAAACATCTATCAAATTAAGGGTGGTGATGGTTAGTGTTTTGTTTCTCAGATTAATGAGAGTTCGCTCTGGAACCGGAGGATGGGACATGTGAATTTTGATAATCTGGTCAGGATCAATTCTAGGGAAGTTGTCAGAGATCTGCCTAGAATCACAAAGCCTTCAAATTCAATTTTTAAAAGTTGTCAGTTTGGAAAACAAACAAGAAACAATTTCAAAGGAAAGGAACAATCATCTACCAGAATGTTGGAATTAATCCATACAAACCTCTATGGTCCTACAAGAATAGGAATCCTGAATGGTGATAGGTACTTTATGCTCTTGGCTGATGATTACTCTAGGATGACATGGGTTACATTTCTTAGAGAAAAGGTTCATGCCCTTGATAGATTCAAGGTGTTTAAGGCAAGAGTATAAAATGAGGAAAACCTGAGAATTAAATGCTTAAGGTCTGATAGAGGTGGAGAATTTACATTTGGTGAGTTCAATGCATTCTATGAAGAACATGGCATAAAGAGACATTATTTTGATCCTAGAACCCCTCAGCAAAATGGAGTTGTGCAAAGAAAGAACCGGACTATTCAAGAGGCTTCCAGAACTATGATGAAAGAAGCAAATGTTCCTGACGTGTATTGGAGAGAAGCAATCCATACTTTTGTCTACATTCTTAATAGAGTTCATATCAAAGGTAATGACACTAAGACCCCTTATGATTTATGGATTGGTAAGACTTCTACTGTTAAATACTTTAAGGTATTTGGAAGTAGATGTTACATTAGAAGAGATGATGAAAATCTTGGAAATTTTGATGCTAGATGTGATGAAGGAATTTTTCTTGGATATTCAAATAACAACAAAGCATACAGATTCTTTAATAAGAGGCTGAGAAAAATCATTGAAAGCACTAATGTAAAGGTTGATGAGGCTATGTATAAACTAGTGGAAATAATTGAAGTTGAACCTGATGATCCTATCTATGGGAAAGTAAAAGAATAAAAAAAGGAAGAGAAATAAAAAATTGATGAAGAAGAAATTCTGGAGCCTGCACCTAAGACTCCTAAATATGTACAGAGAAATCATTCGTAGGAACAAATAATTGGAGACATAAGTGAAGGAGTGAAAATAAAAAGCAAAGTGGTTGAGGTAAACTTGTGTTTACTTTATAAGATAGAACCAAAGACTATGAATGAAGCATGTAATGATGAAAGTTGGGTTAGAGAAATGAAAGAGGAACTATAGTAGATAGAGAAGAATGAGACATGGGAACTAGTCCCTAGACCTACAAATAAGAATGTAACTGGTTCAAAATGGGTATTCGAAACATGATGAATGAATATGGTGAAGTGGTAAGGAATAAAGCAAGACTTGTATGCAAAGGATATGCACGGGTTGAAGGAATAGATTTTGAAGAAAACCTTTTCACCTGTAGTAAGAATGGAGGCCATTTAGATGTTCTTGGCATTTTCAGCTCATAAAGACTTCAAATTATATCAGATGGATGTCAAGTCTGCATTTTTGAATGGAGAACTGGAAGAAGTATAAATGGAGCAACGAGAAGGTTTTCAATTGTCAAAAAAATCGGACATGGTTTGTAAATTAAAGAAGGCATTATATGGACTGAAGCAAGCTCCCAGAGCTTTGTATGCTAGATTGGATAGATACTTGACAAAGTAGGGATTCAACAAAGGATCTGTAGACATCAATCTCTACTTCAAGGTTGAGAAAAACAAAAAGTTGATAATTGTGGTATATGTTGATGACATCATCTTTGGTGGAAATGAAGGTATGTGTAAGAAAATTGTTGAAGAGATGCAAGAATTTGAAATGTCTATGATTGGTAAATTGAATTTCTTCCTTGAACTTCAAGCAAATCAAACTAACAAAGGGATATTCATTTCCCAATCTAGTTATGTTAAGGAATTATTAAAGAAGTTTGGAATGGATGATTCCAAACCGATCTATACCCCTATGGTAACTGAATGCAAGCTAAGGATGATGAATCTACTAAAGTTGATTAGAGCATGTATAGATCCATGATTGATGGACTATTGTATCTTACTACTACTAGACCGAACATCGTGCATGTAGTATATTTAGTTGCAAGATTTCAAGCAGAACCTAAGTGATCACTTGTTACAGTTGTGAAGAGGATATTTAGATACCTTAAAAGAACTCTAGATCATGGGCTATGATATTCGAAGGAAAATGATTTCACATTGAATGCCTACACTGATGCAAATTGGGTTGGTTGTGTAGATGACCAGAAGAGTACAAGTGGTGGTGCATTCTTCCTTGGAGGAAGTTAGTTTCATGGTTGAGCAAGAAATAAAATTCAATTTCTTTATCCACTACAGAAGCAGAGTATATTGCAGTAGCATCCTGTTGTACACAGGTACTTTGGATGAAGCGAACCTTGATGGACATAGGTGTGGTGAGTGATGAATCTATCTCTATATTTTGTGATAATATAAGTGTTATAAACATTTCAAATAATCTAGTGATGCATTCTAGATCAAAGCACATATCTATCAAGTATCACTTCTTGAGGGAGAAGGTATTGAAGAATGAAGTTAGACTTGAATATTGGTGCAGGAGCACATAGGTTGCTCAAGGGAAAACTTTGTCTAGTCTAGGATTACTAGGCAATATTTTGTTTAGCATTTTTGGTGTGTTTAATTGAAGGTCATGTTGACCATTGAGTAGGTGTCATAGGGTTGAAGTTCCATTGAGGTTTAGAATATTTGCAAAGTGCAAATAGGACTAGGAAGTTGTGGTGTTGAGCAACATTTGAAATGTTGATCAACAACATTGCCAATGGAAGCTACAAGCACCCAAGGGAGAGATAATTGTTTTAGAGACCCTATTTAAGGGTGGCCTCGACATTAGAGTCAAGTTGGAAGCATTTGAGATTGTTTAAATTTTTTAATTCTAGAGAAAACAATGGTAATTGTGTGTGAAATTTTGGTTTTGCTTTGAAGTGGTGTTTCAATGGATTAATGTTGGCACTGTAGTTTGTGTAGGAGGTATAGTAGTTGTTCTTTGAGCTTTTTGTGGAAATAGATAGTTAGATTGTTCATTTTCAAGCACTATTTGTAATTAGTTTGGTTTCCATACTGTTGTTGGTCTGAACCAGGCAGTTTGTAAGTATGGAGTGTTAGTTCACTTTCTCACCGTACAAATTGTACGGCCCTTTGGGAATTGTGACTAGACTCCATGGATGTACATATGGTAGGGTTAGGAGTCCTTGACAGCACCGGAGTCATTGTGGAAGTCTTCTTCTAGGCAAGCCAGGAAGTGTCCGGCTAGGGAAGACTTTAGTGCAGAGCACTTGATTTGCAGGGGTGTCCATTTCCTGACAAATTACAGTTTGGAGGGGGCAGGTATGAGGCTTACCAAGTCATGGTAAGGAGAGCAGAGCTCTATCAATCCAACTGGTGAGGGAAAAACTTAGCAAACTGCAAAGAAGCCAGGAAAGGCCTATAATAACCTAGATTTGCTCATTTTCAGTTTAGAGTTTTGTACGGACAATGGAGACCCAAGACCCCAAAAATCATTGAGAGGTGGGCATATGAACCAAGAATCCCAAGGAAAGGTTGGGATGTTCTTTGGAGATATTTGGAGAACAAACCTGTTTTCTCGGAGAAGGAGACCTAATTGGGCTAATTGGCTAGTAGCCTTTTAGGCCTAATAAAGCAATTTTGTGAGGGCAACTGGCAGATGGAGTTAGGTGGACCCTCAATATACCTAGTAAGATGGATTGAAGACTTTAGAATCACCTCCACACCCCTGCAAAACTAAATTCATTAATTTGGAGGTTTAGTAGCCTTTAGGGTGGATTAAAGGTTAGGGTTAGTGTTTCAAGATTGCACCAAGGTTGACTTGGTAGGAAGAACTAAGTTGGTAGTTGGGTTGGCAAGGAGAACCAGGGGATCCTAAGAGAGTAAAGGTCCTATAGGTTGCAAGTGGTAGAGTAAAACACCCTAGAGGTCTTCCAAGCAAGACCTAGAGCATGAATCAGTGATTGATTCACCCAACCTCCCTATCAAATATGTACCTACCAAGGAACAAATTTTCGACATATTCACTAAGGCCCTTCTAAAGGAAACCTTTGAGCATCTCAAATGGAATTTATGGGTTACTCCCCCTCCTTCTTTGAACTAAGTGCACATGGAGGTGCATCAATCTAGTGGATTCGCAGACTCTTTTGTTCTAGACTGATGATTGAGGTCTACTCCTTAGGGGGAGTAGAGAAGTGCATTGTTGCAATATGTAATGTGGCTGTACTCCTAAGGGGGGGTGAATAGATCTTTATATGGAAATAATTTCCTTTTCCATTGATGTCAAAGGGGGAGGGAGAGTTCATGTCAAAATTTTATGCTTGTGCAAGTTGTCGCTTCTGAAAATAATGTATGTTGTCTTTAATGGTTTTTCACATCATGTGTTGTCATCAATGACAAAGGGGGAGATTGTTGCAAGTATAGATGTGTTTGGTGGTGTTGGAATTAATGTTTTCATTGATGTCAACACAGTTTAGATTGATTGCAGGTGGTATTTGTATAGTAGGGATGTTGTAGAAGTGCTTAGAGTACATGGAGCTATATTTATGAAGTTGTAGTTGTGTTTTTGCCAAGTTCTTTTAAGAAAATTTTGATAAATATTGAAGGAAATGTTGAAGTATGATTTGAGCGTTCTCTGGTATTATGCTCTATATTTATTTTGTGTGTATCCTATGCTTGTGTGTATTTTTAATTGTTATCATGAGCCTTAATGGATAATATATCTTGATTTTTAGCTTCTAGATCGATGGAGAGTAAAAGATATGTTCACCGGTGTGTGAACTGGTTTGGCAAAACTATCTGATTGTGGACTGGGAGAAATTTTTTGGCTCCACAATCTTCTAATATTTGGTTTTAGATCTAGGAGATGATTATTTTTTATGGTTTATGCATTTTGAAAAACTTGCTTCTGATTTGACGCTCAGAAAGACCTTCTCCAAATCTCTTGTGTTTTTTTGTTGGTTGGCCTAGTTGGACTGTAGAAGAGTTTTCTATGAATGAAGTTTGTTGTAATTTTTGGAGATGTACCTAAGGTATTCTTAGAGATGGAAATATGTCTGGTGAAGCATGTTATATGATCTACATGTGATCATCTTGTTGGAGATGTGTGTACTTCAAATATCATTAGTGTTTTCATTAGGTTTGGTCGACCTGGTGTCTACACATTACATTAAGCTTTTGCATAGAATTTGAGGAAGCGTGTGATTGATCCAAGATTTTTTTTGCATCCTAAATTAAATATGTAATTGGTCCTCTCTCATTCTTATCCACTATGGGAATGTTGAGAAGCCAACCTAGTTTGAATTTGTAAATGAAATTGTATAGCCGACCTTGGAGAATGTTTCTAGGGTTGAAGATGGTATAAAATCAAATCAAGTTGTATCAAATTGATCATCCATCCATTATTTGATCAAGATATTAAGTGAAGTGTGCAAGAGCGAATTGAGGCAACAATACTTTATTGTGTTAGATTCTTAAAGGTAGTAATTCGATGCTGTCTACAATCTTCTAATCAAGTTGTGAAGTGTGTGGAACCCTTTTGGTAGATCTTTATCTATCTCTTATTCATTTTTTTTAGGTTGTGAGCCTCTTTCTAGACAGTGAGTCTTTAAGGCAATGAGCCCTTAATCTGGGTAGTAAGCATTTGTATCTAGGCAGTGAGCCTTTGTATCTGGTATTGCATTACTATTATATTGTGAGATAATCCTCATTGGGTTTTCCAATTAAATCTGGTGTCTCTAGTGTTTGCTTTCTGTTATTTGCATTTCATGTTCACGCTTATAATAGATTGAAGATAAAGTGGAATTTATTAAGTTTAGAAGTAAAGTAAATTGATACAACTGATTCACCCCCCCCCCCTCTCATTTGTCTTGTGTATTTCAACAATATGTACAAATCTAAATCCATTTAAACATCTAGAAACCCAAAAATATAAGAACACTAAATCTATAACCTAAAATAATGGAATATCACAAATATGAAAAACCACAAAAATTAAACAGAAAATTTACAAAACTCGCATTCATGAAATCTAAATGTCTTAAATAATCCACACACAACCTTTATGTAAACTTGAATTAATTGAATTATATAATACCCACAAATTTGAAACCGCTAGATCTATAATTTGAATAATAAAATATCATATATACACATCATGCAAATACATGTAGACCCAAATCTTGTTATGATATGTTTTACAAATAAGTGTAAAAATCATAAATATAGTAGACCAATTTGAGGGGGTTACCTCCAAAAATCATATAATATATATGAATTCAATATTTGATGATATGATGATATGGGAGAGATTTATCTTCCTTTTTATAGGCTTAACTATGAAGGTTCATACCCCTTTATCCTAATTAAGACCTCTATTAGTGTATTAACTAATATTTAAGTTAGGATTAAGAATGCCACAGGTACTTATCCTTATTATAATAAACAATATATAATATATACTTAGGAATATATCATTTTAGGATCATAAAATTGTCTTCCCCTTCATAAAAGAATTTCCCTCAATGCTTAGCAACTCTAAAATATTTTGTATGCATCGGTCATCATTCCATGTTGAATCTTCAATTGAAAAATTATTTCACTTGATTAGGAATTTTGAAGGGGCTAATCCTAGAACTGTCTGGATTATGCCAATGGGTTATGCAGTTGAAGAGAACATTCTGGAAATGTATGCACAACATTTACTGAATAAACCTCAGGATCCGACAAAAGAGAGGTCTGGAACTTCTGCAGAAAAGGATATATAGGTGCACAATGAACTAAGAAAACCTGTGATAGTCATAAAAGTAAGAAAAGAATTGGAAATATTTGCAGAAAGCATGGGTATATCTACAAAAGCAGTAAGAGAAGCTATAAAAAGGAGAGAACAAGTTGAAGCAGAAAAAGAACTAGCAAGAAAATAATCTGCTAGTCCGGCAACATCCTCTACCCGAACTAGGTCAACAAGGAGCTTTGCATCCCTATCTGCCCCTGCAGCAAAGCCAATTCTTGTGAAAACTCAAACCAAGGCATCTAATAAGAGCACAAGAGTCTATGAATCTATCTCAGAAGATGAAGAGATTGAATATGATGAAGATGTGAGAGAAATAAAGCATATGGGCACCCAGGCAACAAAGGTTACTAAAAGCAAGCCCTCTGGTGAAGAAGACAAAGCAAAGAAGAAGGTAAAAATTGACAAAACTAGTATGTCAGTAGAAGACTTTGAGAAAGATTTGGTCAAAGATGGAAAACATAAGCCGCTTTGTAAATGGTATGAAACTTTTGACAAATCTGGCCAAAGAACTCTTGAGGAAGCTACAATAAAGAATTTAAATATTTTCAATAAGGTTCTTATTGAAATAATGCCTGATTTACCTAAAAGCCTGTATGAGATTTTGGAAATGAGAAGATTAAATGCTAGATCAGAAGAAGAGGAAATGAGAGAGAATTCTTGTAGAGTTATGTCCAGTGATGTCTATGGAAGAAATGAAGGCAATCCTAAATAAATCCAAAAAGGAAATCAAGAGAAAAATAAGAGTGAATAAGCTCATGATTGGTCAGACTGAAGAAGTTGTAGAAGAAACTGAACAAATTTTGAGAAAAGTTTTGTTAATTAACAGAATTGATTTTGTCTCTGAAGAAACACATGATGTCTCATCTGGTCAGGGAGAAGAAGAAGAAAAACAAGATGCATTTGAAGATACTCAGACTCCTCTTGATGTGGATAATACATAAATACCTATGGATATTGAAGCTCCTAAAATTGTATCAGTTGAGAAAGTTGAGATTCTTGGAGATAAGCAAGAAACTGCAGTTGAGGAAATAGTGGTTGAGGAAAATAAAGTTGATGTAAAGGAAGTTCAATTGGAAGCAAGAGAAACTACAGAGGCAGTGAAGAAATTCCTAGTAGAGCAACAAAAAGAATTTGACCCTGAATTGGTTGAAGGTCCTATCAACCTATCCACTTTGTCCCCAATTCAGAAAATGAAGGTCGCATAATTTGCCCAAGCGAAGGCTAGAGAAGAATTGTTGAAGTCTCACATTGAGGATAGTGAACTCCTAAATCTTGCATCTAGAGTTCTGGAGAAAATAATGCCTACTCATAGCAAGGATCTATCTGGTTCCTCCTCTGGTGAACTAAAGAAGCTCATTAACTCTGTAAGTACTCATTTCGAGTCTCTTGAGAAGTTAGCCATGGTTAAAGTTTAGAAGAATTTTGATGCCAAAAGGTTAAGTAGGTTGAAAGGAATGATAACTAATGATAAAAATCTATTAGCCACCTGTGTGAATAATATTCAAATTTCTCTATTTGAAGGTGGAAAGATCTATAAGTGATGTTTGTCTTTGTCAAAATTTATTGAGGTCAATGAGAAGAAGGTGAAGGATCTTGAAAAATAGTTAGATTCTATTTCTGAAGCTTTTGATCCTTTAGCTGGTGGTGTTGTAAAGCAAGAAGGTCATGTGATATCATTGCCTGACAAGATAAGGAGCTTGAAGCATGACAATGACAAAATTGTGGAAAGAGCGTGTGAGCTTAGAGGCCTAATTGGTCCAAAGATAGAAATAATGTCGAGTGCATTAAAGGAAGTTGAAGATGCTAAGGCAGTCGATGATCCAATGAACCTTGAGTCTGTAGAGACACAATCTTACTTAGTTTTCAGTCACATAAAAATTTTGGAGAGTCTCAAAATGGTTTGGGACACAAATTTGATCCTGTTGAAGAAAATTTTTGCAGATATTTTCAAGTTTGTGTAAGTTGCATAAGCATGCTTGTATAGTCTGAATATTTTTTTTGATTTTTGGTATGCATTTTCCCCAAATTTTTCCATTGATGTCAAAGGGGGAGAGTAGTAGAGTGAAAAATGTGTAATCATCTCAAGGGGAGAGTTTTGTTTTTGAAATTTTGAAGAGTGGCAGTTTATTGATGTTGGTACTGATCTGACACTCAGTCGTTTTTCACTAAGTGTTTTCATCAATGTCAAAGGGGGCGATTGTTGGCAAGAGACACTACAAATATTTTTTGGTGTTGTCATTGATGGAAACCCTAGTCGATGATTGGATTCGCATGTCATCATTTGATGATATCGGCAGTCAGATTAAAGACAATCAAGGAAGAATAGAGCATTCGACAATTTTGTGTTCATCGATTCACATGAAGATTTTATGTTATTATTTTGTGTTGTGTATCTTAGGAAATGTTGTCTAGTATATGATCTCTATTGCTATTGAATCTTAGTGGCTTGTATCAATCCATGTGTGAATTAGAAGCTCTGGTTGATTAATTCTCTAATTATCAATACAAAAGCCGACTTGGTGAATGTAACATGTTGCAGATACTTGAGAAGTAATTGTTTAAGGATTTTTGTGTTTCTACATGTTGATGTTGATCATTGCTATGCTATAGCTGACTTTTCTTGGTGCGCATTAAACAATACTCATGTATTGAGTTGATAGTTTGCAAATGTTTTCATATCTTGTTGAAGTTGACATGTTGCAATTAAATTCTAAGTTGCGGATATATATAAGTGATCATTCATATCATTTTTGGATATGAACAAGGTGTGTCGATGCGAGTTGTGAATATCATAATTGTAGAAGAGAAATTATGCACAGTTTCACTTGTGCATTAAGGATTTTGTGAGGCGAGTTTGAGCAGAGCAAAGCAAAAGTGTAGAATCAGTCAGAAGGACAAAAGATCAATTTTTGAGCCTAACCAGAACTATAATCAAGCATATGTATATGCTAATCTCTCAATTCAATTTTTCAAATGGATTTAATCTGATTATCTTTGTAAGACAGTGAGTCTTCTTTGAGAAGTGATCTCTAGGAAGTGTGCATGAATGCAAGTGCATTCCCCATATTGTAAACTTAATTTTGAGTATACTCAGATCATATTGTGGATTGGCCATCCACCGTGGTTTTTCCCCTAACAGCGTTTCCACGTAAAAACTTCTTGTGTTATGGTGTTGTGGTTTTTTTTTATGTTCATGCATATTTGTTTTAATTGAATGTTATAAATGCTTAAAGGGTCAAATTAATAAAGTTGGAAACTACAGAACACATATGCACCCCCCCTCTTAGTGTTCCTTGATTCCAACAATTCTCAGAGCTAGAAATATGTTTGGTGAAGCATGTTATGTGATCCACGTGTGATCATCTTGCTAGAGATGTGTGTACTTCAAATATCATTGGTGTTTTCATTAGGTTTGGCTGACCTGGTTTCTACACATTACATTAAGCTTTTGCATTGAATTTGAGGAAGTGTGTGATTGATTCAAGATTTTTTTTGGGTCCTAAATTAAATATATAATTGGTCTTCTCTCATTCTTATCCACTGTGGGAATGTTGAGTAGCTAACCTAGTTTGAATTTGTAAACGAAATTGTATAGCTGACCTTGGAGAATGTTTCTAGGGTTGAATATGGTATAAAATAAAATCAAGTTGTAGCGAATTGATCATCCATCCATTATTTGATAGATAAATTAAGTGAAGTGTGCGAGCAAGTGCAAAAAGTAGAGTGTGCAAGAGCGAATTGAGAGAACAATAATTTATTGTGTTAGATTCAAGAAAGTAGTAAGTCGATGGTGTCTATAATCTTCTGATCAAGTTGTGAAGTGTGTGGAACCCTTGTGGTGGATCTTTATTTATCTCTTTTTCATTTTTTGTAGGTAGTGAGCCTCTTTCTGGACAGTGAGTCCTTCTTAAGGCAGTGAGCCATTAATCTGGGTAGTGAGCCTTTGTATCTGGGTAGTGAGACCTCTGGCAGTGATCTTTTGTATCTGGTATTGCATTACTACTATATTGTGTGTTAATCCTCACCATGGTTTTTCCCTCATTCGGTTTTCCACGTAAATTTGGTGTCTCTGGTGTTTGTTTTCTATTATTTGCATTTCATGTTCACACTTAATAACAGATGTAAGATAAAGTGGAATTGATTAAGTTTAGAAGTAAAGTAATTTGATCCAAATGATTCACCCCCCTCTCATTTGTCTTGTGTATTTCAATAATATGTACAAATATAAATCTATTTGAACATCTAGAAACCCAAAAATATAAGAACACTAAATCTATAACCTAAAATAATGGAATATCACAAATATGAAAAACCACAAAAATTAAACAGAAATTTTACAAAACTTGCATTCATGAAATCTAAATGTCTAAAATAAGCCACACACAACCTTTATGTAAACTTGAATTAATTGAATTCTATAATACCCACAAATTTGAAACCGCTAGATCTATAATTTGAATAATAAAATATCATATATACACATCATGCAAATACATGTAGACCCAAATATTGTTATGATATGTTTTACAAATAAGTGTAAAAATCATAAATATAGTAGACCAATTTGAGGGGGTTACCTCCAAAAATCATATAATATATATGAATTCAATATTTGATGATATGATGATATGGGAGAGATTTATCTTCCTTTTTTATAGGCTTAACTATGTAGGTACATACCCCTTTATCCTAATTAAGACCTATATTAGTGTATTAACTAATATTTAGGTTAGGTTTAAGCATGCCACAGGTACTTATCCTTATTATAATAAACAATATATAATATATACTTAGGAATATCATTTTAGGATCATAGCATTCCCTTCCCCTTCATAAAATAATTTCCGTCAATGCTTAGTAACTCTAAAATATTGTGTATGCATCGTTCATCATTCCATGTTGAATCTTCAATTGAAAAATTATTTCACTTGATTAGGAATTTTGAAGTGGCTCTATTTTGCAATCTAATTTTTGAAATTTCATGAAGTATTTGTATATTTTGTATGAATACATAGTATTAGTAGGAAATAGATGAGAGAGTCCACAAAAATATTTATTGTTAATGAGTTTATCCACATCAAGAAAGATTACATCAAGATTATTTGAATTTGGCAACCCTGTAATGAATTCCATTAATATTTCTACCCATTATTGTATCGAAATGCCTAATATAAGTAAGAGGCTTGGAGTCTTTATTATTTCCCTTTTGTTTCATTGTCATATCAAGTATTCCACCATAATTTTCAGGACATTCACTTTAATACCTTCCCAAAAGAAATGTTTCTTTATAATTTGATAGGTATGAACAAATATTCTATAGTATCTTGTTAGACCCAAAAATTATCTCTTCTTAGGGTCCATCTTAACACCTTTAAGTGACACCAGATGTTTTTAGTATTCTACTTATTTTACCCTAAAGACACATTTGGATTTTTTTACATGGATTTTATTATTTTTTATTCATTAATATTAGGAATATGAACTTTTCTTTATGAGTGATCTTGTTTAGCTTCTTGTAATGTGAGAAAATTCTCCATGGAATACCCTTTTTTATATAAGTTAAGCAACATTTACTGGGTGAGTTGTACACATTACATGAAGAGCGTGAAGGGCCAAAAAGGAACCAATTTCAATAGTACATCATATAAACCAAACCAAAAAAAATCAAGACCAAAATGAACAGACACAGCACATGGACAACAGAGACCTAGTAAAAAAAAATAGACCAACCCTCTAATTGGCAACACCTTCCCATTTCTGAATGAGGATATTTAAAGCGTCATCCTCGATCTAGTTAGGAACTTCACCCTCAGAATTCTTACATGCTTCCTCCTTGATGACATCAGAGAGAGTGACAACTAATCTATGAATTATCTAATGGTGAAATGAGTCAACCTATTAAACTTTCGTTCAAGTTTCACCACCCACTCCCACGGCTTATTGATGTCCTCCTCCTTGTCGTTCTTCCACTGATTCATCTCTTCCTCAGAAGCCTTGGGATCCAAAGAGTGGGTGGAGTCCTCTTTGAGATTTTTTTTCAAGTCTAATAAGTTGTTAGGACCATCCACAAACTCCTCTTCCTCAAAATTTTCCTGCATACCAATAGCTCTGTCGCCAGTCTGCTTCAAGTCCCTAGAAGTCCACCAGAATCCCTTTCTTGTTCTTTTCCAATGTGTGATACCTCCTGATGCTTGTTTTCTTTGAACCCCTATCAATACTCATGGCCACAATAGTGTCACCTTTGGGGTCCTTTTCCGCAGCACTCTATCCCTCATTTTCAATGATTGGCAACTCCACCTAACATATAGTGTCTTTTTTCCCCATTTTCTTTGTCATAGGTCTATTTTCCAACCTAGTGGGTTTGTTCTTTAGCTCACACAATTCAGTCACAACCTTGGAATGAGCCAACCCAACCTCCCCCTTCTTCTTATTTACTGGGGGTTTAGATTTAGGCACAACATGGGATTCATTTTCAAGTGGGGGTGTTTTTCTCTTTGGACACACAAAGGTGGTAAGGGATGGATTCTCAGAGGCAAGGTCTAATGGTTCCAATTTTTCCACCTAAACAGCCAAGATGGGATTTGGGGAGCATAGGGCCAAATGGAAGTGATAGAGCCTAAGAATGAGGCCCTAGTGTAGAGGCAAGGGAGGCGGCTGGTTAGGGTTTTGAGCAGCAACTTCAAGGGAATCCTTTATCAAATTTTCAAGGGAGGTCAACAAAAAGAAGGGAAAGCTAAGGATCATTTTGTGCCTTAAGTGGTTTAGCAGTGATAGATGATAAAAGTAAAAAACTTTAAATCTTCCTTCCAAACTAACGTATTTCATGAGAGAAAGACACACCTTGTCCCAAGGTTTGGGAAGCGCTTCTCTGTCAAAACCCAACTACTTCTTAATCAGCTTCCCATTGTCCTTGAAAAAGGAATTGAGGCTCTCCAGAACTTGAGTTTTGGTTTGCTTCTTGTACTTGTTGTCATCACAAGAAAGGCTTGTAGCCTTGGTTATCACTTCCTCATTAACCTTAAATGAAATTCCACCCATGGTGACTCTTCTATCCCTCCATGAACCAACAAATTGAGTTGAAATATTTCCATCATGACCCATTAGAATTTCCAATAGAGGCGCTAAACCCCCCTCCACGCAGATGTGCCACAATTGTCAAGCTTAGTCCTAACCCTATCACCACCCATCTCAATACATAGCACACTGAAACTTGCCTAGAAAAAAAAATTAGCCAAAAAAAGGATTGGTCGCCGGTGAATTTACCTTCCCTTATAACATCATTACCACACCACTGAGGAAAAGAAAGTATAATTAAAGCTTTCAAAAGTTTACACTCTTTGATGATCATTCCCAATGAAGGCAACTCTGTGGGACCAAAATCTTTCCTAAAGTACAATAAGCTAAAATAAAAATCCATGATCAAACTTATTAGATAAGTAATACCTGTGGTGCCATAAGTCACATTGAACTTACACATTTTCCTAGACCTTTTAGCCATGGGGCCAAATTTTGAATTTTTTAAGTACATCTCATAAAAACTTAGGTACATCATTAGCATGATTAGAATATAAATATCCAGCAAGTTGGAGATAAACCTTGCAAAACTTGTGTTCCTGAAGATTTGATGAGATGTGCAGTACTTATGATAGGACAACCCATAAAGGCAATGGAGGACCCCAACATGCATAGTCATAAAACCAAAAAACCACTTGACACCCTTCCTTAACCTCACCACGTCATCTAGAATATTCCCCATCATCAAAGGCCCTAACGTGTAGTGCCACCTATACCTCCAAATAATAGCAACATCGGCCACCATTTAAACAGTTATATTTTTATATTTTGTAAGGATTAAACCTTGTATATTTTCCAGTACAGCCCTAAGACTTTTCCAATACTTGCATAGAATCCAAGAGGAACCAAATTTGGCTAGGACATCTGCCATCTAGTTACCTTCATGAAAGGTGTGATTCAAATACTTCCTTTCCAATTTAGATATGAAAAAAAATTATGTCCAATAGGAACCAAAGTTGGCCAGGGAATCTTCCATCTAGTTACCTTCATGAAATGTGTGAGTCAAATACTTCCTTTTCCAATTTAGATATCAAAACATTTATGTCCAAGAGGATATCCCTGATGGTCTAACCATGAAAATGGCCATGATTAACATAATCAATCACCGTCATATAGTCCTCTTCTATGTGCATTTTTTTATGCCCAAAGTGACAGTTATCTCGACCCCCTTGAGCAACACCCGAGATTTTTCCATCATAGAAGATTGTATACCTATACCTCTAGAAAACCCAGCCAAAAAGTTGCCCTTGCAATCCCTGATAATGACACCAATATTGGCCATTCTAGGGTTCCCTTTAGCTGGTCTGTCAAAATTCATCTTGAACCAACCAATGCCTGAGGGTTACATACTATGTTCCTTCTAGCTAGAGATTTCTATTTTTCAAAGTAGTTGGTCTCCAATTTTATCTTTCATTCTTTTTCCATTTTGATCTCCCCTTCAGTAGCGGATTTTTCCAAGGGTTTCCAATGGTAAATAGATTTTTTTCAGTAATAAGTCTAGAACCAATGCCAAAAACTTCCTTGGGGCTTCTCTCAGTATCTTTGAAGATCTAATTATTCATCTCTTTTCATAAGCACCAAAAAATGATGGGAGGGTTTTATCTCCATATCTCCATGGGGAGGGGGTGTTGGAAGGGTCTATACCATCCTTCAATAAAGGATTTTAAGTCCCTATTCAGGGTATAATGAGTCTCCAACTTACCAAAAGCTAGATTCCAAAATTCAGTAGCAAACAAACAGTGTAGTAACAGTTGATCCACTTAATCTTCATTATTTTTGCATAACATGCATCTATTCAAGATCTGGAATCCTCTTTTCCTTAAATCATCTTGGCTTAGTATCCTGTTATGACAAGCCATCCACCAGAAGAAATTTATTTTTGGTATCAACTGTCTATTCCAAACCTATTTCCATATTCTACATAGAACACCCTTGTCTGACAGCAAACTGTAAGTCATCTTGACAGAAATATTTCCCTTGCTTTCCTTAGTCCAAAAGAAATCATCCTCAATATTTGATATGGGAATTTTTGTTAAAGAGAGAATGTCCTCTAAGGAATTAGCCAACCTTTTCAAATCTAGGGCAAGGGAGCAGCATAAACCTAAATCTTCCCATTTCCTGAAACCCTACAAACCATGAAGGTAATCACAAACATTCTTTCCAAAGAAAAGAAGCGCAAGCTCCATCAGCAACTTGAAATCAGATGAGGAGAAGGGGGATTCGAACAACCAAGGATCATCCTAGAAGCTAATGTTGTTGTCATTTCCTAGTTTCCCCCTTAGCCCTAAGTGTAGCAACTTCTTCATCTTGCAAATATTCTTCCACACCAAAGACCCACATGGGTGATCATTCGAGATGCGCCTAATTAGGGGGAAGTTGCTTAGGTATTTAGCATTCATAATCCTACACCAATCTTTTTTGTTCCTTAGTTGATCACACCCCACCTTAGAGAGAAAAGATTTGTTGGTAGATTGGAATTTCCTAATGCCAAGCCCTCCCCCAATTTTAGGAAGGCACATCTATCCCAACTAACCAAAGACATATTTTTTTCCTCAGTACCAGACTAGAGGAAAACCCCTTGGATCTTTTCAATTTTTTTAGCAATGTAACTAGGAATTTTGAACATGGAAAGTAAATACACTGGAATCCCTTGGAGGGAAGAAGTAAGGATTTTATCTTTCCTATGTGACTAAGAATAGAACCTTTCCACCTTGCCAGTTTCCTCTGAATCCTCTCAAGGAAATTATTCCAAAAATTAGGAGTGACTTCCTTAACAATGAGAGGGAGACCCAGATACAATGAAGGAAGGGAGATACTCACACAACCCAAAACAACAATCACATGATCCTATAGGCCAGGAGTGCAGTTAAATAAATAGATCATACTCTTATTATATTTATGCACTGACCTGAACAAGCCGCATAATTGTTGAGACAACTTTTCCATTTCCTTGCTTCCACGACCGATGCTTTCCTGAACAGCATAGTGTCATCCACAAACTATCGAATAACAACATGATCCAAATTAGTGGCTAGCTTAACACCTTTGATGGAGCCCTCCAACAACATTCTAGCAACATTCCTACTCAGCAACTCAACACCCATTCTAAACAAATAAGAGGATAGGCGGTCACCCTGTCTAATACCTCTCTTGGCGGTAAAGAAACCATGGGGCACTCCATTGACCAAAACAAAATACTTCACCATGGTTTTGCATTCCAAAATAATTTTAATCACTTTCTAATTGAAGTCAAACTTATCTAGGACTTTGGGAAGAAATTCCCAAAGGACTTTGTCATAAGCTTTTGAGATTTCGAGCTTAAACGTCTTACTAGCACTATTGCACCGATCCATTTAATGCAAAATTTTATGAGTGGTAATCACCGCATCCATGATATGGAAACCCGAGACAAAGCATTTTTAGCTTGGGTTGATCATTTTATCTAGATGGGTTTCAAATGGTTCACCAGGATCTTGGAGAATATCTTATAAATAGTGTTACAAAGGTTGATGGAGCAAAATACAACCAGTTTATGGCTCCTCAATTTTGGGAATAAGGGCAAGGAAGGTGTGGTTTAGTTGTTTGAGCAATTTTCCAGCATTGAAGAAGTCCCTAGCCGTCAGAGTTAGGTCTTCCCCCACAACATCCCAAAAGATCTGGAAGAAAGCTAGGGGGAAACTATTGGGTATCGAGGCCTTGTACGCCCCCATACTGAACATAACAACCCAAACTTCTTCAATAGTAATAACCCCCACAATAGTATCATTATCCTCCTAGGATATAGAAGCAAGAAGGGGTTACAACAACAGGTCATTCAACGCTTGGTTAGGGGCCTCAATAAGAGTTGGTAGAGCACATTGGAAGTGGTCAGCAACCAATAGGCCAATTTGGTTAGGGGTAGTAACAACATCCCCTGACTCATTGTTTAGATTTTTAATCTGATTCCTGTTTCTATACTTAAGGGGGACGAAACATGGAAGAAAGATGTATTCTGGTCCCCCTTAGTCAGCCATTGAATTATGGATTTTTACTTCCAGAAAACCTCTTCTTTTCTCAAATTTTGTTCCCATTCCAAGTGCTCATCCTTCTCTTGTTGACAAGTCTAAACATTGGCATCCCCTTCCTCCATCCTCTTGTGTGTTACCTTAAGCTTATTAGCAATAACTTTTTTCTGATGAAACACATCCCCAAACACCCTCTTGTTCCACCAATTAACCATATTCTTAATATGATTGATTCTATGGAAAACCTTAAATATGGGGGAGCCATGTACAAGAACATTCCACCAAGCAACAATCTTATTCCTGAAGTTTGGATGGGAGTTCCACATGATCTAAAAATGGAAAGGAAACATACCAATAGCATATTGTTCATTTAGGACCAACATCAAAGGATTATGATCCAACACGGTCTTGGGAAAATCCAAAAAATTAGCATTTAGTAAGGTCATCCAATTGGGAGAGAAAAGGAATATATCAAGCTGAACCTGAATCAAACTATCCCCCAGATGTTTATTAGTCCAAGTGTAGGACTAACCTTCCAGATATATGTCCACCAAACCAGTATTATTTAAGAAATCAGTCATATCAGCCATGCTATCGAAATAATCAATCAGACCCCTACACTTCTTCAAGGGGTATAGGGGGAGTTGAAGTCACCAGCCACCAGCCATCAAGCCCCCCTATTGGCCTATATCCAATTATTAATTTCATGCCAAAGGTTTTTCCTTGCATTCCTTAAATTGGGGGCCTAAATGTTAATCATAAACCAATAACCCCTAGCATGGGAGAACTGGACACCCACACTATTCCTACTTTGGAATACCTTAGATCCAGTTATCCTAATTGGATTCCACAACACCGATAGCCCACCTAAAGGCCCATCTACATCACAATAGGAAAAAAGGGCATTCGACTAAATATACCCAGAAATAGAAAAACATCAATCATGTGTTCCAGCACATATTTTTTCAAGGCCAACTACTTGTGGGGACTATTTAACCCTCTCACATTCCATGAGAGGTCTTTCATTTAGAATCTTTCTTTGAGGACACTTCCAATGTCCTGTGTTTACCAATCACTATTTTTTTTTCTCTCTATTCCTGGTTAGCCTCTGATTGGGTCTATCGGGCTTGGACTCACCTCCCACATTATCTTTCTTTTGTTTACCCTTCTTCTTAGGAGTCAACCAAAACTCTTCTTCCATGGTTTGGACCTAATTCAAGGAGGCCATCTCAGTCTATCCAAGACCAGGTGTCTCCTTTTTCACTCCTCGTATCTCACCTTCCTCAAACTCCTTAAGAATAGGGGAAGGAATCTTCTCCAATTCAACCACATGCACTGCCAACACCCCAGAGCTAAGTAACAGGGAATTGAAAACCAAAGCAATATTGGGAGGACCCATTAAGCTCTGAAGAAGAATCAATCGAGACCAAATTTGTAGGTTGACATTCTAGGATTACCAAGTCAGCTAGCCTAGCCTTAGTCGGGGAATCCATGATTTTAAGGATATCCTCCTTAAAGGGGTAGTTGTTAGTGAGGTCATCCGTTGATGGTTCACTAGAGCTAGGGTTATGCTTAATCATGGACTTACAACCTGAAATAAGGTGACCAGATTTAGCATATTTTTGGCAATAAATCACTACATTTTCATAGAAAACCTATTGAGTCCAAGACCCAAATTTGGAACAAAGCTTCACGGAGTTGGGTAAGGTCTTATTAATACCAATGTTGACATAGAAGCATGCAAATACTAACCTAGACTTTGATCTAGTAATGGAGTCTGAGGTGATGAAATGCCCCAAAGAATCACCAATACTTTGAAACACAGAGTCATCCTAGTATTCCAGAGGAAGTCCTAGAAGATTCACCCACATAGGAGTTGACTTGTTCAAATCGATAGCAAGTTCAAACCCCAATTTCCACCAGCACAAAGACAGAC
Source organism: Sequoiadendron giganteum (assembly GCA_007115665.2). Lineage (NCBI taxonomy): Eukaryota > Viridiplantae > Streptophyta > Pinopsida > Cupressales > Cupressaceae > Sequoiadendron > Sequoiadendron giganteum. The sequence continues at coordinate 616,846,105 of CM021100.1, read as the reverse complement.
CATGTTTCCTATAAACCTAGGGACTTGAAGAGAGCACCAAAATCAAATCCTCCTCAGTAGTGAACTTGAAAAGGAAGATTCCACCAGCCATGGCGTAGACACCCACACTTCCCTTTAAATTCCATTTCGTAGTTTCCCATCTTCTTACCATGTCGACAGTAGGTCGAAAGGAGAAGAAATTTCCCACCACCACATTCTCCATGGAAGAAACAATCTTGTCGATAATAGCTTCAAGAATAGAGAATTCAGTACCCAAGATAGAGATCTCCACCTCAGGACAAGGAAAAGAAGACTTAGCACTTGGACTTGAGTTATTCAACACCTTTTTCCATCCCTTTAAAATCGGAGTGACAAGGATTGCAGGAACTTCTACAATGAGCCGACTAGGAATCATGGGGTCACCAATAGTGGATAACACATGAGATTCCCCTAAGGATGTCGAAAAACACCCTTTTTGTTAAGAAGAAGCATAGGGGATAAATAGGAACTTTTGTTGGGATGAACAATGATTTTTGGTATTAAATCAGTGATGATTATGGTCTCCAATTACAGGTACAACCTTTGATTCTTGAAATACTTGTTGGTGATATTGAATAATATCTTGAATTTTTTGTTGATCTTGAGTTGTCATATCATGTACTTCTATAAAATGTAATCATGCCCCTATATTATAATAACATTTATTGAATAATTTATCCATTCTATGGGAGAAAATAATTTCACATGGTGGTAATTTAATTCCCAAAAGTTTTTTAAAATTATCCCATGTGTCCTAAAAGACATGGATAAGTCTTTAAAATCGAAAGATATTGTTCCTAATTATTTAAGCCATTGCACACCCAAAATTAAATCCACTCCCCTAATAGGTATAGCAACATTTATGAATCTAGTTGATAATTTTCCATTGAGATTTTTATATGATGGAATTTACCACCACAAGGTATTTGTTTCCCATTATCTATCATGACTTAAAAATTAGAGACTGAAACAATAAAATAATTAAGCTCATTATCTAATCTTCTATCAATAAAGTTATGTGTACTACCAATATCTACCAAGAGTTTCAAATTTTTCTTTTTTATATCACCAATTAGTTTGAGTTTTTATGGTGCATTTGTTCCATTCAATGCATGTAGGGAGATAGTAGTGATTTCTTTTTCCCTAGAATCCTCATTCTTAAGTTTTATATTTAGTTATTTTGCAAGTACTTCTCCCTCTTCTTCAACCTTATTCTTGTTCTCACTACTAGAATACTTATGACTCATTGAACATTTATTATCACAACTCCAACATAGGTCTTTTTCTCTTATCTTTATCTCTTGTTGAGGAGAGAGATTACTAATTTCTCTTGGGTTAAATAATTTTCCCATATTTTTTCTTGTAGGATTAGTCACATTTTTATCAGATGCTCTCATTGTTTCACCTTTGGTGTTGTTTTGTTTATCAATATGTAATAATTGTTGCATAGCTTTCATAATTGTACAAGGTTCTAACAAATGAACATCATGTTGAATTTGTTCCTTAAGTCCATTTATGTACAATTGTAGCCTTTGGTAAGGTGTCACCTTGAGAACTCTAAGTGTCAATCTCAAATGCTTTGGATTATATTCAACCAAAGATCTAAATTGTTTTAATTTTTTAGTTGGGTAAAATAGTTTTCAATGCATGGTTGCTCATAGAAAGTTGCTAATTCTTTACTAAATTCATGGGAAATGAAAATTTGTCTTGTTTTTCACTCATCTTCCATTGGTACCATTGGTAAGGTCCTAATTCTAAATATAATAAATTTATGTCAACCATGACATTATTAGGTATATGATGAAGTTTAAATTGTTGTTCTATGAGGCTTATCCATTAAATTATATAAATTTACTATCAAATTTATGAAAAAAATTTCTTGGTAGGTATAATTCTTGACCTCAAAAAGGTTCACTTATCCCTTGACTTAGTTTATTAGGGTTGTACCAACCTTGGTGGTTTTTTGGGACTTTAATTTTGGTAATAATTTCTTTGTAAACCTATCTAAACCCGCAATTAAGGATTTTGCAAATGGGTCAAACAATTTATCTTTAATGAAATGTATCATTATTTCATGTCCTTGAGAAATTCCTTCCTCAATTTTAGGTGGTGGAAAATAAAATTGGTCTTTATATTTTGCATGTGTAGAAAGGTCCTGTATTCCTAAATATGACATGAGTTTAATCATATTTTTATTTTAAGATTTATTAAGGTGGGAAAGTATTTGGTGTGAGAGAATTAGATGTTTTAACTTGGACCAAACTTAGACTACTAAATTAAGGAATATATTTTATGTCTAAAAATAAATTTCAAAGAATTAACCTACCTAATTTTTGATAAGCTTTCCAAAAAAATATTTTTTTAAAATTCTAAAACTTATAGCCTATAGAGAAAATTAATGAAAGTTTTGAATAAACTTTGACAACTAAATTAAATACCTTGTTTTATTTATAATTATAAATTAAAAATAACTAACCCTACCTAATTTTTGATAAGCTTTCTAAAAATGTAATTTTTCTAATTCCAAAAATTGCGGTCTATAGAGAAAATTAATGAAAAAATAGAAAATATCAATAAAATTTTAGAAAATGTACCTTCAAAGTTTGAATTTTTTTCTAAGATCTTAGCTAATACATACCTCAAAACTCAAAAAAAAATATCAAAATTCACAATGGTTTAGAAGTTATGGTGGAAAAAAAATGTTGGCCCAAATTGTAGATCTGATACCACTTGTGATATTTCTTGGAAATAAATTTAAAAATAAAAAATATAGCAGACCACTTTGAGGCAGTCACCTCCAATAATCAAATAATGTTATATGAATTCAATATTTGATGAAATGGGGGAGATTTATCCTCCTTATTAATAGGCTTAACTATGTAGTGACACACCCCTTCATCCTAATTAAGAGGTATTAGTGTATAAACTAATATTTAAGGTTAAGAATTCCACAAGTGCTTATCCTTATTATAATAAAGAATATGTAATACATACATAGGAATATATCATATTAGGATCACAACAAATCTTCATGATACATCAGCATACAATAAAATTAAAGTAAAGATCCCACCCATACAAGTTTAGAATAGCATAGATCCACAACATGCACCAATATGTATACATGGAACCACATGTGCCGACATGCAACCACAAGGGATAATCATTTAATACTTTGTCACATAACTAGGTCCTAAAACCAAAGACCAATCATAAGCACTTTAAAGGCCATGAGACCAAAGGGTACACCCACACTAACAAACAAGAACTCCAAGTCACTATCATGCAACATGAAATTGTATGACGATCTCTACTTGATCCTCCACATTCTCTATCCTACAAGTGATTACCATGAGTTTTTTCCTAAAAATAAGCTCAAATAAAAATCTCCCAATTGAACAAGGATTAAAATCACAAGGGAAACCCTCCTACAACCAAATCCATCTCACTAATACCAAATGTTAGGAAATTTTTCCTTCAAGCCCCTAGTAATTAAACTTATAACAAATATCAAGAACTAAACATGTATGTATCTCCACATTAATTTTATGAGGATAATATTATAGGTGACCAATCTAAAAAAAACTAGTAGCATTTTGGTATATAAAACAAAAATTAGAAAGGAAACAAGAATTACATTCTCTATCCTACAAGTGATTGCCATGAGTTTTTTCCTAAAAATAAGCTCAAATAAAAATCTCCCAATTGAACAAGGATTAAAATCACAAGGGAAACCCTCCTACAACAAAATACATCTCACTAATACCAAATGTTAGGAAATTTTTCCCTCAATCCCTTAGTAATTAAACTTATAACAAATATCAAGAACTAAACATGTATGTATCTCCACATTAATTTTATGAGGATAATATTATAGGTGACCAATCTAAAAAAAACTAGTAGCATTTTGGTATATAAAACAAAAATTAGAAAGGAAACAAGAATTATGGAGAAAGAAGAATAGAATCAACCACAAGAGTGGCATGGGTGTACCCTTGGAAAACCCTAGTATCCAAAGTGGAAATCTATTTTTTTCCTAGAAATTACATGATTATAATACAATATTAGTCTTCATACCTTATGTTAAGATCATGAAAAATTTTGATGTTTGTAAGTTGTTCCCCCCTCTCAAGCTTCATTCACCTAATTATTTATGTGGGTTTCATTTTGATTTTTGGCCTTTTTTCCCCTTATTTGTAATCTTTTTTTACCTTAGCCAAATTTCTTAAAAAATTCCTTTTGTTAGCCCTTTATTGTGATTTTGAAATCTCTATTGAAGACCAACAAGGTTCTCACAACCCTTTCTGCACCTAATGGAGTTTCTAAAAATTATTTTGTTTTCCCATTTTCGACCAAGTTGTTATAGTCTCACACTTTCTCAAGGTTTTTAGAACCTCGTCGGGCTCCAATATGGTTCTCCAAACCTCATCAAAGCCCAACACCTTTGTGGATATTATTTCCCTCCTAAGGCTTAACATGTCAAAACATTTTATTCATTGAAAATCCTTTAGTTTTGGAACCATTGTCAATTTTCAACAAGGTTCACACAACTTTGTTGGATGCTAAAGGGATTTTTGAAACCTTTTGAAATGGAAAAGAGTGATAAAGTTTCAAATATTTTTTGGCACAAGGAGGAGGTTCGAGAACCCGTGTTAGCTCCCACCAAGGTTCTCACAACCTTGTCAAATCCCAACACACTTTTCAAAACTTTTTGAAAATATAATAGTGGCAAAGGGTGATGGATTTTTCTTTCGTGTGGCAAGGATTCGAGATGATTTCATAACCATTTTAGGTTGTCTGTGGTGGATTTTATGTCACCTATTTTTTTCAACGAGCAAGAAAAGGTAAAATGAGATAAAAGAAAATTGTTGGGAGCATTGCTCTATCAAAAAGTTCCAAATATTATGAAACCTTTGGTGGTTGTTGACAAGGTTCTCACAACCTTGTCAAAGCCTAACTAGATTTTGAAAACCTATTTTTTATCAATATGTAGTGTCGATAAGTGCTTAGAGGATTGAAGAATTTATATTTTTGGTGTGTAATGGTTTTGAGATCTTGTGTCTTTCAAAGGTATTTTTTTAGATCATTTTTTGGTGCCAAGTGAAGCAAAACCATGTATATATTCCACTTATGCACCTTAATGGTGATTTCAATTTTTTGCTACCTACAGTAAATTTTCACTCTCCTACCCACTAGATTTCAATGCAGATGTATTCTTTTGATCTCATTTTGGATAAGGAGATCATTGCTAGTCATCGAAATAATTTGATGTTATAGTGATGGATAGGGTTTTGATTATGGGGGTATATATTGTTTTCTGACTCAATTTGAAGGGTTAGTCATTTTCTCAAAGTAGAAAAAGTGTCAAAATTTTCTAGGGTATAAATCATTTATAAATTTATTATAGGAGTACTATAAAATTTACAAAATAATTAAAGATAATATGGCATGTGTGTTGCATATGTGATATCTCTAGAGTCATAGGTACACATTTAGGGTATCTAAAAACATTTTAGAGTTCCTCTTCAACACTTTTGGTGCTATGAATGTAATATCTTGTTTAAAAATATGGTAGTTTTTAATATAGTTACAACATTGTACTTATTATTCAAGTATTACACATGAATTTTTGTGAATTGACTATGGATTACTAGGTATGTTTATTTTTACAATACACTGAATCTTATGTATCTTAAAGAGTTGGTCATAATGCATTATTTTCACTTTCACTATTATTTTCTCTTTTCAACTTGACTCTGCTACCCATGAATAGGCACCAATTTGGGATAATTTGGTTTACCTAATTATTAAATAAACACATCTAAAATAATTTTAGTATATTCATTTAATTGTAGCTACGGTTTCACCATTTTAGAGGGAATAGCATTCATATATTTCTATGAACCTTGTGTTTTCCTTACACCTTTCACTCATCGCAATATTTTTTATTGACTAAGTAGGGGTATTAAGGTAACTAGCTGCTCTAGTGCTCAGTGAAAAATCTTGGAGCATTATCAACAAGTTTTGGTTTAGCTACCAAAATTTCTAAATTTCATTCATTCACTCAAAGCCCCTAGGAACACCCTCCTAAGTTTAATTTGAGATCAAAGCAAAGGAGAGAAAACCCACTGTCATCAAGTTGGTCTCCAATCCTCCATAGTTTTTTGGATAAACTAATTCCACTCATATTAATAAAACCCTATCCTTTTGTGTGGGATCTTATTCTAGGAAGTTGAGTAGCAATTATGAACCCCAATAAAATGATAACATTGTTGGATAATAATTGATAAGCATTTAAAGATCACTAAAAATTATATTAATTATGTGTTTTCATTTTTTATTTTAGTTTACAATAATAATTTTATCTCAGAAAATTTTATAGATCCCATTCTAAGAGTGTCAAATCTATTGTAAGAACCTTGTATTAATTCTTCTATAAGCATGGATACAATAAGACCGATAAATGATCAACTTGCATAAGGAGGTAATCTAGGTAATGTGAGGAATCAATGCACAAAATAGAAGACCAAGAACAAGGCTAGTTTCTTAGGTGAAAATAATCTAGAGAAATTTTCTCAAATAAAGGCAATGTCATTGTTGACCTAAGGGATCGGTACTAATATACTTCTGATGATTCAAAACACGATGTGTTAAGAAGGAATAAAATTAATGTTGATAAATATGATGTAAGGATAAATAATGTTGAATTAGTAGAACAAGTATGGGTTGACTTGAAGATACATATACCAAAAGATATGGGATGCCTAACCAAGATTAGGATGCCCATCGTATTCCCAAAAACAACCTTCACCTACTAGTTCTCAAAGATCCTAGTTTGATCAAACTTGCCATGATGTTGATCAGAAAATAAAAAATGAGGAAAATGAATGAGAAAGGATTATGGTTGAAGAATTGGAAATGATTGATTGAGCTAGGTTGAGAAGGAAATATCTTCAAGAAAAAAATTATCAACTAACTCATTCTCATTCTCAAGCTTCCTAGCAAGCACAATACACAAAATGTTCATAACCAGCAAATGCATAACAAAAACAACACCAACATAACCTATAACAAAAAAAATGTAGTAAAAATGTAGGGAACAACCCCAAGAGACAAGCTCAAAGTTTTACTCCATTTCGATAGCCTTTAGGAGTAGAAAGGTATAGGAAAATAGATTTTTTTAGCATTCCAAGCTACCCAAATCTAATCCCAAATGATATAATGGGGAAGGTCCTAAAGTTTCAAGGAAAAAAATTAGTAACAAGTGAGGAGCACATAAGGTATGTTATCAATATCATTAATGAGTATGAGATTGAAGATAAGGATGTGATGATGAAGTTTGTTTTGCTAGAGAATGGTTCAATAATATTCCTAATAGTAGTATTTCTTCATGGGAAGAATTTATAGAATCCCTTAGAATGTAGTATGGGGATCATATAATTAACCCAAATTTTCCATCCATGAGCTCGCCATAATCAATAATATTATCAATGAGATGGTGACAAACTTTAACAATGAGTTCATCCTCACCATGAGAAAGGTACCCCCACATCTCAAACCTAATGAGTCTATGTGTCTTGTGTAGTATTTTGGTACATTTGATTCAAATATATGATATTTTTGAGAGATAAGAGCCCCTGTAATCTTAGAGAAGCCTATGCCACAACCATAAATATTGAAAGAAATACAAGGGAATTTGATAAAAAATTGAAAAGATATTATGTGAAATTAACACAATTGGATAGGATTGCATTAAGTAACTCTCTCTCAACTAAAGATAAACTGGATAAAATAATGGGAGCCATGAAATATTTATCCTATAAGTTTGCACAAGATGAAAAAGGATTGCTTTCTAGGGTGTTTCCACACATTTTAATTAGGGACAAAGATTGTAAAATAAGCCATACAACACATATTGGTCTGAAAGACCACAAAAATATGATACAAACAATTCCCTAAAGCATGTAAATTTTAAACAACAAGATAAATACACACTAGATCCCTTGAGAAAAGAAAATATAAATTATCAAGAGGATAATTTGCGGTGTGATCCATATTTCCTCCCTTAGAATCCCCTAAATTGTAATGTTGTTCTCTCTTTGAGCAAAGATAGGAATTCCAAAATGAATAAGTTGTTGAATATTATGAGGATAATATTGACCATTTTGTTGAATTGTTCTATCATTAATAAAAAGATACAAGATGTCATATCAGTCCTAGTTTGAATGACCAAAATTTAGAATGTGAAGGTATTCCTAGACTGTAATAATATCAATCTCTTGGTCATGATTTTGAACATTTGAAATATCTCATGTAGTATAGGTATAAGAGGAATAAGCCTTCAAATGAGGATATTAAATCCCTCACTGAAGAAACAATTGTGTAGACTAAAAATTGTTACCAATTAAGGAATAGAACCATCCCAATGTATTGATAGTGAGTTGTAAAATCAAATGTCAGTCCCAAAGTATGACGCTAGAAATCATAAACTCAATGTTGTTGATAAACAAGGTGTCCCAAATGGGAGAGTTGATAAAAAAAAATCTAAAACAACAAAAAATAAATAATAAATACATGCCCAAGATCGAAAACCAATATGTGCAAACAAGTGGTACTATTGTCCCTAGGGAAAAGGTTGTTTGTGTAAAGGAATCTATAAAGGATAAGGAGATATAATCAAACTGATTGCTGGAAAATGTTCAAATCAGGAAGGAGGTAAGAGAAAATGTGGTTACTTCTTTGAATCAAGTGGGGCCCTACATCCCAAATGAAAATGAGGTGACCATAACATTGGGTGTACCTTTTCCAACATACGCTTTGATTGATATGGGATTAATTTTAAGCTAGGTGAGGATTTATTTTCCTTTATCTAAGGCTCTTAAAATCATAGAACATAGAGCATGGGATGTATCTTTTATTTTTTAGATTGTGCCTAAATAATCAATTAGTACCCCAATTGAAGAAGAAGAGATAGAAGAGGAGATTTTAGAAGCATACATTGGTGCTTCGGTCGTGAAAAGTCAACTAAGTGTGACCCTTTTTATATCATGTTTATTATCAACTATTGGTTGCTCAGGTGCTTCAAGCAATGTCATTCAACTTCAAGTGATTAATAAAATTGGTCTACCAGTGTCAAATTCCTATGGTGAAATTCTTTCTATGGATTGTAGAGAATTGAATGTCATTGGTGTTGGGAATTAAGGTGTCTCAACCTTGGCAATTCCTAAGTTATTTATTTATTATTATTTTAGTTTTTCCCATAGATAAATATCATTTATGTTATTAAATATGTGTGCTCCATCAAAAGGGGCATGAGATTTTGAGTTGGCACTTTTTTCACATGTCAGTGGCTTGAAAAATAAGTTATTAGTTGTCAAAAGATTCCCACTCAGTGGTATAAAATAGAAATCTTATTTTTAAGGATGTTATGACGGATTCTATGATAACTATAAGGGATAAAAGTGGGGGATATCATTTTGGACATGAGAATCATCTATGACATCGTAAGAGAATCTTTTCATAGCTATTGACAGTTTATGATGCATGTAAGAGCATATCCTATTTTATAGGGTTCTTATGACATCTTGTAAGAAGGTGTAATGTCATGTAAGAGACCATGTTTAGCATGTAAGATGTCATATGGATTTTTACCATAGTTTTTCCAAGCCTTGTTTTGACCCATGGTAATGTTTTATGGTGGTATTTTGAGCCCCAATGAGTCTATATATTGAGGGGTTGAGTAGGAGACACTATGAGATGTTTTACAGGTACATAGATGTCAAATTGAAGAAGAGTTAGAGTGATTGTATTGTGAAACACCATTTTTTTTAATACAACTTTTCATCTCTTCTTTGGTGGAGTTTTTTTTCAAAAGGGTTTCTCCACGTAAACATTGTGTTATGTGTTGTGTTTTTTGTTCTTTGCACTTTCATTGTTTACAATTGTTTAAATCTCCATATGGTTTACACTACATAATCCGTTTTACAATAATTTGTTAAAGCTTTCATTATTGCTATTCTTCTACGATTTTTCTAACATTTGGTATTAAAGTTTGGCCAATTTTGTGTTTTGGGCATTAGAACAAAGGTTTTTTGAGTTTTAGTGGGAGTTTTATTGAGATGTTTTTTCCAGTATTTTTGTGTTTAACCATGGCTACAACTTTTAACTATTTAGATATTGAAAAATTTAACGGAGTTGGTTTTAAGTTGTGGAAGCTGAAAATGAAGGATCTCCTTGAAGAATGAGATCAATGGGTAGTTGTAACAAAAGAAAAGAAACCCGAGAAAATGAGTGATGAAGATTTGGAGAAGATTGATAAAAAGGAATGATGCACTATCAGGATGTGTCTTTCTGATTTTGTTATGTTGAATTTGTCATCAGAAAAGACTGCATATGCTTTGTGGAACCAGATAGGTTAAATCTATCAAGCGAAAAAGTCTGGTAAACAAACTCTACTTGAAGAGGAAACTATTTTCTCTTAAGATGAGGGAAGGTGAATCTATAGCCGAGCATTTAAACTCTTTTAATTTGGTTTTGAGTTAGTTAGCCTCTATTGATGTAAAAGTAGAATAAGAAGAAGATAAGTGTATTATGCTTCTTTGTTCTTTACCTGAATCTTGGGATAATTTCATACTTTCTATTACTGCTAACATGGAAGATCCAAAGATGGATGCTTTTGTAGCAACTTTGTTGTCACAAGAAATGAGGAAAATGGTAATGGATAGTACAGGCGATTCTCTCAATGTAATGGGAAGGCCTAAAGAAAGAGGGTCTAAAGGAGATAAGAATGGCCCTAAGGACAAGTCTAAGGGTAGATCTAAAACTCATGGAAATAAGAACAGAGTGAAGTGTTGGAATTGTGGGAAAAGAGGACATGTGAAGAAGGAATACAGAAATCTAAAGAAACAATTTGATTCCTCCATAGAGAAATCCTTGAACTCGGGTGATGAATCTTTGATTTCTTTCCTTCAGGTTATGACTAATGAAAATTGGTTAATTGATTCAAGATGCACGTTTCATATGACTCCTCACAAGGAGTGGTTTACCACATATGAGAAATATGATGGATATGAAATCTACCTCGATGATAACTCATCATACCCGATTGTCGAAAGGGGTAAGGTTAAGTTGTGTTTTAATGATGGGAGGATTAAAACCTTTCCTAGTGTTTTGCATGTTCTTGGAGTAGCTAGAAATTTGATTTTAGTTTCAAAATTGAATGATCTAGGAATAAGTGTAACTTTTGATAAGCATGGTTACAGATTGGTAAGAGGGAATTTGGTGATAGCAAGAGGAACAAGGAAAGGAACCTTGTTTAAGTTGGAAGTCACTACTTTTGTAAACTTTGCATATGTAACAGAAAAATCTGAAAACACTTGTATGTTGTGGCACGTAGATTGGGTCACATAAGTGAGACTACTTTAAAGTCTATTTTCAATAAAAATTTGTTAGATGGTTTATCCTATTTTGATGAGAGTTTTGATTTATGTGAACATTGTTTGTTTGGTAAGCAAAACAAAAAATCATTTCCTTCTGCTAGTACAAAATCTTTAGTTTAAATTGGAATTGATTCATACAAATGTGTTTGGCCCTATGTATGTTGAATCAATCGGGAAATCTAGATATTTTGTCTCCTTTATTGATGATGTTACAAGTTTTACCTAGTTATATTTTATCCGACATAAATCTAAAGTTTTCACTAAGTTTAAGGAATTTAAAGCCTTAGTCGAAAAGCAATCAGATTATAAAATTAAGGTATTAAGGTCTGATAATGGAGGGGAATACTATTCTAAGGAATTTGATGAATTTTGTAAGCATGCGGGAATTGTTAGATAGAAAACTACTTTGCACACTCCTCAACTGAATGGTGTGGCAGAAAGGATGAATCGAATGATCATGGAAAGAGCTAGAAGCATGTTAAGTGGTTCACGGCTTAATAGATTCTTTTGGGAAGAAGCTATAAGTATTGCTTGTTACTTGATTAATAGATCTCCTTGTAAATCTCTTGAAACAACACCTTATGAGATGTGGATAGGTAAGAAACCTTTTGTTTCACATTTAAGGGTATTTGGTTGTGAGGCTTATGTTCATGTGCCTAAAGAAAAATTAACTAAACTAGATCCTAAAGCTGAAAAATGCATTTTCATTAGATATGGTGATAATGTTAAAAGTTATAAGCTATGGAATCCTCTAACCAAGAAAATTATCTATTCTAGAGATGTGATTTTCAGGGATCTTAGCATTATTTTTGGACCTGAATAGCCAAAGGAAAAGGATAAGGGAAAGAGTGTCCATTTTGAATTTAAGCAAGAAGATGCACCTCAAGAAGAACAAAGACATGAATTCGATGAGGAAGAAGATGAGGAATCAGAAGAAGTTACCGATCAAATCAAATAACATGAGCAAGAAAATCAGGAAGAGTTTGAGGAAGGTCAAGAACAACAAGATCCTCATACTCCTATTCTTAGAAGATCCACAAGATAACAAAATCCAATTGACAAGTATATCCCACATAATTTTTGTTGTATATTTCTTTATTAAGTGTTGACAATGAACCTATATCTTATAGGGAGGCTCTCTCTTCAGAGTAAAATGAGTCTTGGTTGTAGGATATGCAAGAGGAGATGATGGCATTGGAAAATTGGAACACCTGGTATCTTGTTGATTTTCCCAAAGGAAGAAATCCAATCAAATGTAAATGGGTATTTAAAAATAAATTTGGAGCAGATGGTCACTTGGAAAGTTATAAGGCTAGATTAGTGGCTAAGGGCTACCCCTAGAGAGAGGGAGTTGGTTTTGGTGAAATTTTCTCCTATCACTAAATTAACTTCTATTAGATTCTTGTTATCAATTGCTACTGCTTGTGATTTTGAGATAGAGAAAATGGATGTTAAAACTTATTTTTTGCATGGGGATCTTGAGGAGGAGATTTATATGTGACAGCCTGATGGTTTTGTTGTAAAGGGAAAAAAAAAATTGGTTTGCAGGTTAAAAAGATCTTTTTATGGTTTGAAATAGTCACCTAGAATGTGGTATCAAAAGTTTGAGCATTTGAATTGAAGTTGGGATTTCATAGGAGTGAAGAGGATCATTGTGTATATATTAAGGTTATTGATGATCATATTCTAATTATTATCTTGTATGTTGATGACATGTTGTTTATTGGTAATAGCAAGGTAATGATTGGTGAACTCAAGAAAAACAACTTTCTAATGCTTTTGATATGAAGGACTTAGGAGTTGCTAAATATATTCTTGAAATGGAAATCAGAAGAGATTGTGGTAACAAAAATCTTTGGTTGATTCAGAGTAAGTATGTTGATATCATTTTGTAGAGGTTTAATATGCTTAATTGTAAGCTAGTTAGTATTCTGTTTCTAGTTGGTACTAAATTGAGCTTGGATATGTGTCCTAATTCTAATGATGATATTGAGGATATGTCTAAGGTTTTTTATGCTAGTGTCGTTGGTAGTTTGATGTATGCAATGGTTTGCACTAGACCAGATATAGCCCAAGTAGTGGGAGTTCTAAGCAGGTTTATGTTTAACCCTAGTAAAGAGCATTGAACTTTTGTTAAAAGGTTGTTTATATGTTTATGAGGTACTTCTAATTATTGTTTGGTTTATCATGGTATTGATAATGTGGTCAAGTCATTGGACATACAGGTATTTATTGATGTAGATTGGGCAGGTGACTTGGATAGTCGAAGGTCCACCAATGGGTATGTGTTTACTTTGTTTGGATGAGCAGTGAGTTGGATGAGTAAAAGGAAAGCAACAGTTGCTTTATCCACCACTAAAGCAGAGTATATGGCTGCTACTCATGTCTCTAAGGAGGCAATTTGGTTGCAAAGGTTGTGTAGAGGTATTGGGTTTTATTACAATATTGTTCAGGTTAACTGTGATAGTCAAAGTGCAATTCATTTGGCTAAGAATTCAATATATCATGCTCGAACTAAACATGTTGATATTCAATATATTTTTGTTCATGAGTTGATTGCTAATGGTCAGATTGAATTGAAGAAGATTGACACACAAGAGAATATTGCAGAAATTCTTACCAAACTTGTGAGCACAGAGAAATTTACTTGGTGCAGGAAGGCCATGGGCCTTGCTAATTGTACCTAGTTGATTACATGGTGGTATGATTCCCCTAGCTCTTTCAAGTTATTCGACAAGTGGGAGAATGTTGGGAATTAAGGTGTCTGAACCTTGGCAATTCCTAGGTTATTTATTTATTATTATTTTAGTTTTTCCCATGGATAAATATCATTTATGTTATTAAATATTTTTGCTCCATCAAAAGGGGGATGAGATTTTGAGTTGACACTTTTGCCACATGTCGGTGCCTTGAAAAATAAGTTATTAGTTGTCAAAAGATGCCCATTTAGTGGTATAACATGGAAATCCTATTTTTAAGGATGTTATGATGGATTCTATGACAACTATAAGGGCTAAAACTGGGGGATATCATTTTGGACGTGAGAATCACCTATGACATGCATAAGAGAATATTTGTATAGCTATTGATGGTTTATGACGCATGTAAGAGAATCTCCTATTTTATAGGGATTCTTATGACATCTTGTAAGAAGGTGTAATGTCATGTAAGAGACCATGTTTTGCATGTAAGGGGTCGTAGATTTTTACCATGGTTTTTCTTAGTCTTATTTTGACCCATGGTAATGTTCTATGGTGGTATTTTGAGCCCCCATGAGTCTATATATCGAGGGGTTGAGTTGGAGACACTATGAGATGTTTTATAGGTACACAAATGTTGTCGGATTGAAGAGGAGTTAAACATTGATTGTATTGTGAAACACCATTGTTTTTAATACAACTATTCATCTCTTCTTTGGTGGAATTTTTTCTCAAAATGGTTTCTCCACGTAAACATTGTGTTATGTGTTGTGTTTTTTGTTCTTTTCACTTTCATTGTTTATAGTTGTTTAAATCTCCATATGGTTTACACTATATAATTGGGTTTTTAGTAATTGTTAAAGCTTCTATTATTGATATTCCTCTACCATTTTTCTAACAATTGGACTATTGAGAAATGTAGAAATCCAACTGGAGGCCTGCCTGAACAAATTTTTCATGATGGACATCATATTAGTGTATTTCCCTCCAAAATGGGGAATGTTGTTATCTAAAAAATGGGAAGCATCTATTGGTGGGAGAATACATATGGATTTATCTTATCTGACAATTTATATACATGGCAAGAATGTGAAGTTGCATAGGGAGTAGATATTCCTATACAACATTAAGGATAATATAAATCTCCCAATCATGTAAACCTATTTGATATCAGTATTAATCATTTGATAGGTTTTTGTGATGAGTTAGAAGTTGCCAAGGTTTCCCTTGTTCCACTCAATGTTGATAAAGAGATTAGTAATGGTCTCTAGACTATTTGTTATTTGATGGTTCCTACTCAAGAGAGGGTAATGGTCCTAGTTTTGTTCTAATTTCTCCAAACAATTAAAAATGTATATTTTATTTTAGGTTAACCTTTAAATGTACTAATAATACTACTAAATATGAAGCTTTGTTGTTGGGATTAAATATTTCTCATAAACATGGGCTTAGGTGCTTGAAATTCATGAAGATTCAAAGCTCATTATGTGATTGGTGAAAGAGACATATGTAGATAAATAAAATAATTTAAGGTTGTATAGAAATGTTGTCCGGGATAGTATGGAGTTGTTTGATACCATGTGAATTGAATGGCTCAATATAAGTGAGAATGTTGAATTCAAGCCTTCCTCTTTTTCAACATAATGTTGAGGTCTTATCAAGATCCACCATAGTAGAAAATATGTGCAACTAGAAAGTGTTTGATGATAGCCAACAAATCTACAAATTCTTAAATGGTATGGATGAATTTGATAACCAATTGATTGACTGATAACTGATGGTTGAAATAGAGGATAAAAAAAGACCTTGTTTGGGAATGGGGTAGTACAATTAAAATTGAATACCATTCCCAAAAGGTTAGTTTCCTTAGAAAATATGTTTGATAGAAGATATTTCTACAAGAATAAAAGTAAACTCATCAAGATAATGTTGAGGGAGTGAACTTAGGAACAAATGAGAATCCCACTTGATGGTGTACATTGGTAAGTTAAAATCTCATAAGAAGTAGATGATTTATTTATTGAATAAGTTTTAAAAGTGTTGTGTCTATTCTTATGGAGATCTTTAGGCATATAGGGAAGATTTGTTTCAGCATACTATCTTGCTTGAGCCTAAAGCTAGACCATTCAAACAAAAACAAAGGCCTATCATCCCTACCCTAGCTCCCATATACAAAAAGATTTGATAAAATTTAAGAAAATCAAAATCATCAAAGCAATTAGACACTTTAATTGGATGCTAAATCTTTTCTTGGTAAGAAAAAGAATGGAGAGACCAGGTTGTGTGTTAATTTCTGAAACCTCAACCTAAAACATCTCAAAGATAATTATCACCTCCCAAGCATGGACCACTTTCTACAACAAGTAATAGAATCAAAACTAGTATCAACAAATGGATGGATTTTCATATTACAACCAGGTGCTTGTTAAAGATTCAATGAAGCATAAAAAAAATATTCACTGCTTCATGGGGTACATATGTATATGTAAGGCTTAGTGGAAAATGACTAAGTGTCAGATCAGTACCAAGGTAAACTTCACTGCAATCCAAAATTTTAAAAATGCTACTCTCCCCTTGAGCGGATTATACATTTTTCACTCTTCTCCCCCTTTGACATTAATGGCAAAGGCAAGGGTCGCATACCAAAATAAACAATCAAAATTATGTTTGTACAAGGGTGCTTCTTTACCTTAAAAAATTTGAAAGATGTCTGCAAAATCCTTCTTTAGCAGTGCCAGATTGGAGTCCCAAACTCGTTTGAGAATTTCCATGATGGTTATGTGTCCACAAGTTAGATTGGACAGTGTTTCTATGGATTCCAGGCTGGTTGGATCATTGACTACCATAGTTTCCTCTCCTTCTTGTAGGGCACTGGCCATTACCTCAATTTTGGGACCAATAATGCTTCTAAGTTCACAGGTTCTAGAGACAATTTTCTCATTTTCATTTTTCAACCCTTTTACTTGGCTGAGAAAATACATTACTTCACCTTCAACCTTCCCAACACCACCAAATAGGGGATCAAAATCCTCAAAGATAGTTGCTAATTGATTTTCCAAGTCTTTAACCTTCTTCTCATTTGTTTTTGTAAACTTTGAAAAAGACAAATAGGATTTGTAAATCTTGCCTCCTTCAAATAGAGCATCCTGTATGTGCTTGACACAAGTGGCCAAGGTGACTTTGTCTTTGGCAATCAATATTTTCAGTCCACTAAACCTTTTAGCATCAAATTCCTTCTGCACTTTTGTCAAAGTAGATTTTTCAAGAGACTCAAAATGAGTACTCACAGAGCTGATAAGCCTCTTCAGTTCACTAGGTGAAGATTCAGTCTGATCTTTCACAAAGGAGGGCATGATCTTCTCCAGTACTCCAAACGCAAGTGCCAGCAATTCACTATCTTCAATATGAGATTTTAGCAGGTCTTCTTGATCTTTTACTTGATAAAATGAGGCCACCTTCATTATCTGGATTGGACTCAAGCTTGAAAGGTCAATGGGACCTTTAATTAATTCCATCTCAATTTATTCCTTACGTTCCACCAAGAATTTCTTGACTGCCTCGACGGTGTCTCTTGTCTTCATCTTTACATCACTTTTCTTTTCCTCAAATAATGCTTCCTCAATTGAAGCTTTTGATTTCTCTTCAGTTTTCTCAATTGATACATTCTCAGTTGCTTCAACTTACATGGGGATTTCTATGTTGTTATCTAGAAGAGGAATCTCGAGGTTTTCACCGGCATCAAAATTTCCTTCTTCTCCATCTTTGACTGGATCAGATGAGACATCATCTGTATGAGTCTCCTCAGTCACAACTTCAATTTTGTCACTCAGTATTAGTTGTCATGTCCCTAAAGTCGTGATAATAAAACAAAAAAATACATATTTAAAATATGAATTATTTGATATCAGTATAATTATGATTGTCAAAGACAATATCATAATTATAATTATTATTATATTATCAAAATTAAATATACTTATACAATTCCCAAAAACATAAATACTAACTATTATAATCATTGTAATAATGTGCAATAAATAATATACATATTGACAATTTAATAATAAAAAAATAAGCCTAAAATATCATTATAATTGATAATTAAATATAAATACTAAACAATGAAAATATTATTACGTAATTGTTACAACTAAGGCCTATACATTATCATGGGGTTGAGATATCCTTAATCACAAACCTTATGACTTATAATATTTTTATAAAAGCCTAAAATGAGGGGCATGATCGAGTCGGGCATTGTAATCAAAATCAGGCGAGCTAAATTAACATAAGTTTTGATAAATACGATGATCTTCATATATACTAGCGACGTCTTTTGGGAACAATCAGACAAGTAGTTGTATTTCAGATTAAAGGTACTGACAGGCGGTTTCTCTCACAAATGAGACACCAACATCACCATGGTCACGATACCCTTTTCTTCATTTGCTAACTAGGCAAAGCCTGAGGTTCTGTCACATGTTTGGAGATTCGATACATGGAGGCACTCAGGAAATCATCACAGTGATGCCATGGATACTCTTATTTTCTTATTCGAAGTCAAAATATGGTAATACTGAATTACTTCGATAACCTTGGATAGGCTTGAACAAGTTAAGACGAACAAAGAAATTATCGGGCGACATACTAAATGAGACGTCTTCACCTAGGCAATGTATTATGGTCAATGCTAAAGGATTAGGTGTGGGAATTCACCTGGAGGTATTGGTGCACTATTGAACTGAATAAGGGAGTCATTTGCATAGCCATTTTCCCTATGGGTCGTTCCACTCAGGCTCGGGATTCTATTCTCGGAATCGTAGCATCCAATATTAGGGGAAGAATCATTCTGACGTATTAGGGGACAATTCCATACTTAAGCAAGTGGCAAGATTCTCCATGGTGTCGTGACAAGCTAGGCAATGCAACAATTAGAGCATTCTGTAGTGGTTAACAAATAATAAGCAACAAATAAATGAGATTGCAGTCCTAGTTATGCCATCAGGATTAAAGATTACATTCAGGATTAACGACAATAATTAATATTCATCTAAAATATAATAATTTAGTTAGGAAATCACGGACACTCTTGTTCAAAGGGACGCTCCCCCTTTTTAAGATATAAGGACAATAAGATGAAAGGAGCAAGCAAGGGTAGGATATAACTAAGAAGTGATGATAGTATTAAGTGATAGTAGAAGTTACGGGAGATATGCATATCATCAATTGAACCACTAGAATAATATTTCACATTAAAGGCTCAAACTGGAAGCAAAGTAATCACACCTATATTAGTTATATGAACATTGATGATTAACAAGTGGGAAGGCGATCAGGTGAAAGAATAATGACCCTTAGGATAAATTCATATGTATTGGAAGGGTCGCCACCTTTCATAAAAGGTGCCTCGAATCAGGAAGACGAAAGATATAAGAAGAGAGTGAGAATTACGAAAAGGAAGGAATAGAAAGGAAGAAAGCAAGGTATTCATATAAACGTATATGGTAGTCATGTTGACAAAGAATGCTATCACTTAGGATTGATAATCAATCAACCAGACACAATAGATCCTATATTGGGAGAGGCACTGCAATTTAGGTGAGATTCATCACTTAGCTTTTAATATTTAGTCTTTATATCCTGATATAAAATAAATGGTATGCAATGCCCATCATTTGTATAATGTAAATAATTCCTATCCTACAAACATGTATTTCCTGAATTAAACACGCACCTGGGTGCATGTCCAATGCGGTTGGCTCAAGCTATTGAATATCACCCAATTGTGTAACCCTAGGCTCATGTCTGGCCGAACTGACATACATGGGAATAGTGCCTAAAATATAATCGTTGAAATCAGACCGAAACAATCTTGAACTGTATGAAGTCTCAACCGAATAATAGACATTGATCAATAGATGGGAAAGGGATAAAGATGATCATTATGACTATATATCAATTGTCTGAATTGTGATTGTAATCCTGTCAGGAGAGATGAGACATGACCTAAGTGGTTTGTCTATAAATCTCGTTTAGGCTTCTGCCTCGTTGGCTTGAAGCAAGGGATGGGCATACTGCCTCGCTGGCCCTATGCAAAGGTTGGGTCATGGAGGGATGGGGGTTCCACACATGTCTATTTCCCCGTTGGCCTAAGACAAAGGTTTGGCAATAGAAGGTGGTAGACCTCAGGCCCCTTAGGGATTCTTCTCTCCTGATGGGCTGAGTGACTTTCTTTATGTTTTCAATCTGCAATTCTTATTATGTTTGATTTTTGGATATTAGATATTAATGCTAACATATATATTGTTAATATGGTGAATACAGATTCCAATTTGGGGTTATTACATTAGAAGAACATTCATTTGGAAAAAGGAAACCCTAAACTTAATAAATAAGTGAATTCTATGGATATACCCAAGCTTTCATCTTTTGCCCTTTTTTGCTTGGCTTCACTTAGTTGCTCTACGGATATACCCAAGCTTTCTGCAAGAACTTCAACTTATTTTCTTACTCTTCTTGTTGTTACCAGTTTCTTAAGCTCACTATGAATTTGAGTGTGCTTCTCTACATAGGTACTGAACCTCTCTTCAGTTGGATCCAGAGGTTTTCTTAATAGATGTTGGGCATACATTTCCAAAAAAATCCCTTGACCTCATAGCCCATAGGAATGATCCAAACAATTATTGGATATGTTGCTTCCATCATGCACTGATCGACATTCACCATAAATCGGATTGAATCTTTGTATTTCTTCATAATGGTGGTGGAAATTCTTTCCCTAGCTTGAAGGCTTTTGAAATAACCCCAGATAGCTACATTTATGGTTTTGATATTTTTAAGATTGTATAATAGATCCCTAATCTGTTTAGCTATCGCATGTTCTCTTACCACTGAACCCTTCCAACACCCGGAACTTCCTCCATGGAATAACAAAATAAACATAAAAGAAGACTGCAATATTTGAATGAATTTCTCTTGTCTCTCTTAATCTTCACAAGGTTTTCCATCAACTGAATCCTTAATAATTCACAGAGATCATATTCCATTTTTTTTTTCACCATTTGGTAGGCAGCATAAATTGTCATACCGGATACAGAGTTTTCTCGGTTAGAGTGGTAAATTTTATAACCAATTACCATAGATGCAAATCTAACATTTATATAAAATAATATTGTCAACAGTCATTTCTCTCATGTCATATGTCGAGCCTATAGTGTCAGTGACAGTTTGATTTTTCACGGACTTCAAAACAAGTAGACCACCGGAGGAATTCAAACTGGTTACTGCACTTATGGCTTCCTTTGTAATTTTGAAGGGAATAGTAAGCCACATAAACTCGTCATGTACCCAAATCAAGACATAACGGACCCATAAACACGGGAAATTTAACCATCTGAGTGAATTTCTTCATTTCCAAGATTTGGTGTTCCGGTTTTACACTGAAGTATTCATCAATGATATGATGATTGTACAAATTCATAAGTTGAGAACTTCCAAAATCTTCAATATTTGCATGAATGTAAACCCTAATATCCTCTATATGCAAGACTCTCTGCGGAACTGATGAAAATGCCTCTAATGGATCGGTCTCTAAAGACTTGTATGGATGCAATTTAAATTTAGGACAGGGTTTGTCCTTAACTTCGACTACTAAAGGAGTATTCATCTTGCCCAAATTACAAAATACAAGAAGTTCTTGATAAATACCTTTTTCGACCGAACTCGAAATCAATCACTAAGTCACCTTCACACTTGATTTCGCCTTGATTCGCCTTAGGTCGCTTGGAGCTTTCTAACTTCTTTCTCTCTAGAGGGAAAAGTGACAAATGAGGAATAGAAGTGACCTTTTATCACTCGCATACCTAACCTTTTTGTCACAATAAATGCATTTTTCCTAATTCATCTTATTGCACCATTTCTATGTACAGAAACCTGATAGATCTTCTACAAACTTTTAACACAGTATACCACTTCCTCTAATGAGTTCAACAACATTTGTTGGGCATCTGTCCATCTCCAGTATGTACTTACATCTAGTGTCATTTACCAATTAGGGAGTTTAATTATTTTCTTGACTGCTCCCCCTAGGCCAAAGGCCTGAGAGTAATTCCTAAAGGAATTACCAGAGGCAGGTTCTGGTGCAGATGTAGTTTCTTCAATGGAGGGACTCTTCTTCACCCATTTTTTCTGCATTTGTTTCCTGACCTCATCTGTAGTGACTTTACCTTTTCCTTTCACATCATTTTGCATATTTCTTCTTTGATTTACCAGACCTTTTTTGTTCCGACAGAATGTAGCAATGTGTCCAATTTTGTTGCAATCGTAGCACACAACATTCCTCTTACCAGACCAATTATTCTATTGATTTCCTCTTGATCTGCATTGATTAGCAATATGTCTAGGTTTGTTGCAAGTATAGCATCTGATGTTTTTGTGAAATTGATTCATCATAGTTTTGCATTCATTTGACTTATGACCAATCTTATGAAAATTGAAACACTGACCTGAGAAATATGGACCACTTTGATTCATTCTAATTTTGCATTGAGAAGCCATGTGTCCAAATTTGTTGCAATTAAAATAGTATCCATTAAATTTTTGAGCATTAGGTTGTCTTACCAGATACCTGCTAGCATTATTCATCTGATTTCCTTGCCTGAATCTCCTTTGTCTAGAATTATTTGGTCCAGATTTTGAGCTTTCTCCTTCCTCAAATCCAAGACCTCTTTTATCACCATGAGTTCTTTGATTATGAATCAGTTCATTGAGCATGGTTGAGCTAGATTTGAACTTCTCCTTGTACATGTTTGCAGTAGCAAGTTCATTTATGAGATCATCTAGTTGTCTTTCAAGTGCTTCTTCACTATTTATGGATACTTCCAATTCATCATCCAATCAGCTGCATACTTCAAATTTTTCTTCCAGGGATTGTGCTAGGTTTTCTTCATTCTTCTTTTTGTCTTCAACCTCTTTGGTCATTCTCATCATGATGGATTCCATTTCAGCCTTGAGAACTGTATTCTCTTGGGTAAGCTTTTCACATTCCTCTATCTTTTCTGTCAGGGCTTTACTGGTTTGTTCATCTTTAGTGCTCTTATTATCTTTCTACAAAATTTGATAACAAAGTTCCTTTCTCTTTTCTCTTGACTTGTTGATTTTTCCTTTTAGAGACAATGATTTTTCTACATCATTGATATTTTCTTGTAGTTTCTAGACTTCAGCCTTTGACTGATCAAGGTCATCTAGGTCCACCATAATTTGTTGTTCAAGACTACTTGAATCCATTAAAACTTCTTCCAAGATCTCCCAAACTGTTAGACTTCTTCTTCTGAGGAACTAGCTCTGATACCAATTGTTGGAAACAAGCTACATGGAGAGGGGGGTGAATCATTGGTGTGCAAACATTTATTTCATCAACCTTTAACTTCGAAGCATTGACAACATTTAATCATAATGCATTAACAATAAAATAAATACAACACCATAACACCAATATTTTTACATGGAAACCCTGTTAGGGGAAAAACCATGGTGGATGGCCAATCCACAATTATGATTCTAAGTATACTCAAAATGAAGATTACAAAAGGGGAATGCACTTGCATTCAAGCACACTACCTAGAGCTCACTGCTCAAATAAAAGAGGGCTTGCTGCCCAATATTTTGGATTAAAACCATCTGATAATTTGAACTGAGATGATAGCATCTAAAATACCTTATTACAGTTCCAAATTAAGCACAATAATAGATTTGTTTCCTTACAGACTGATTCTGTAATTTTATTCTACTCTACTCATACACACAACACAGATCTTCTATGTGCAAGTGAATTTGCACTTTATCGCACCTCTTCTCTGCTCTAACTCGCAATTCGGATATTAACTCAACATATACATCATACAAAATGATACGAACGATCATGATATATATCCGCAACATAGGATTTATTTGCACTTTGTCGGCTTCAATAGAACACAACAAAATTACAATTGTCGGCTCACATTATGAGAAATATGCAATGCATACCCTTAATGGTTAGCCACAACTTGGCTAGGACCCAAACAAAGATATACAGACATAGAAATACTCAATTAATTAGTTCTCATACATCTATGACTTAATACATTCATGAGGCCATCCTTAATGCAAGAAAAATTGAGAATACACCAACCGGATCTTCTAATTCCCATACGAATTGATATGATCCATTGTGCTTCAATCTCAATAGAGATAATACACCAATAATCATTTCCTGAGATGCACAACACAAAATCATAACCTAAAATCTTTACACATATCGATGAATGTTGAGTTACCAGATACTTTGTTATGCCTTGTCGATTTTCAATCTATCTGTCGGTATGCTCAAATGGGGATATGTGTACCTAATCAACGCATAGTGTTGTCATCAATGACAACCCCATATAATAGTTATAGTGTCTCTTGCCAATAGCTCCAACAATCGAGAGTTTCTATCCTAGCATCAAAATCACCTTGCCCTTTGATTCTTCAATTAAGGTTCCAAATTTTACTCCATAGTGTGCTTCTAGTATTTTTTTGCAATAGGTTATCTTATTATAGGGACAGTCTATATAGCCTCTCTTATTTGCTTCCTATGGAGGGGAAATTGATTGTATTTTTTCTCTTTTTTGGGGAGTTTTGTACCACTGGGTTCTCTACTTTTATTTTTTGTGAGAGATTTTATTTATACATGGATGCCAAACATTGCCTAGTATTCAAGACCCATATTTGCATCATTTGCATAATAATCTACTCCCTAAGTTGCACTTAAAGGGGGTTTTGGTGTAAATAGGAATTTTACCTAACTAGATCGCTAATGGGTCCTATTTACATGTTTACTTAGGTCCTAGGGAATCTTTCTAGAATTTTGTTAGTTGTCATAAGATTTTATCTTATCTTTTGATATTTAATGATTGTTTCCTAAGTCTATTAATATTAGTCGCATGGCATAGGATTAAGACACTTTTCATGATCATGTTTAATCTTATGTCTCACCTTGGCTATATAACCAGGTGGTGTCATGTAACAATCATATCATCATAATCTATCATTTATATCCTTTGATAGAATAGCATTATTATCTCATAGTTGATCTGTCTTGTGCTTTCATGAAGTTCCTAGATCTTGGGTGGCTACCAAATCTTGCATGGTGTAGATTATTCTATACCAAATCTTATAAATTTGATGAGTGATATGTATTTTCAATGATTTCCTATCACAACTCAATTTTCTTACTTGCATTTAATAATGTTGAGTTAATTGAAATATTTGAAAAATGGAATTATTGTTTAATGTTTATGAGATTTGATAAAAGCAATAATATTTGAAAGTGATCATCTTGCAACTTTATGATATAATAGAATTGTTTTATAATGAATATCGGTTAAAGGTTACTAATCTAAACAATTTCAAGTGCAATAATGTGTATGTAGGAACAGGTTGAAGAATTAGAACACGGCTGAGGTGGGAATTCTTAGCCAGATGACACATGGTAAGCAAGATTGGAATCTGGAATCTCAGACACCACAGTAGGCCATGACATCTGCATTTTTTTTACAACTAATGGATATCATTATTTTGTGTATGAAATTATATTTGGTTAAATAGGAAATATTATTTATTTCATCACTTGTCTTACCATGTATATTTCAAAGTTAATTTCATAATGGTAATAGAAATGCATCTGATTACACATAATTATCATGGGAAGAATAAATATGTTATTTATTCTTTCAAAAAACTTAAAAGTAATCTCTTGACAAGGAAATAAAATATTAATAATAACAAACATTGTAACTTATATATATACATATAAATAAATGTGTTATAAAGGATTTCAATGATAAGTGTTTCTTCTATTCAAAATTCATTACGAAACTTTATGGAAAGAGATAATGACAAATAATATTCAAGTAGCCCCCTTCACATTTGAAGAAGTTTGATCCCTTCCATAATAGAAAGATGGAAATAATGCTCAGAAATGGGGAAGTGGGCGACTGGGTGAGGGTGACATGGAGAATTAAGATCACCCCAAAAATAGTACATACAATCAATTGGCGGGGTATGGGAAAATTTTGAAAATAGAGGAGACAATCTAGAAAAAAACATCGAAGGGATTTGGGGAAAAAACTGAGAGAGGAAGGCACGAAAGAAAGAGTTGTTGTTTCTATTCATTTGAAGCAAAAAGGAAACCATCATGCATTCTATAGAGGTAATTTAAAACTCTTTTAGATGTTTATATCATAAGTTTTGATTGACTTTCTCTTTTGAGCATAATGGGTATCGATTACAATGTTACTATCCTCTATTATTCTTGCCACTGTATTCGTGGTCTTAGTTCATCATTATGTGCTTGCTAAATTTATTTTTTAAGTCCTGTGTGGAGGGTGAAAACCCCCAGCGAACCCTCATTGTGTGAATAGGTTGACATGATATGCATGATCAATGCAAGGGTGACAGTTGGGCTCTATCTCGCGTGTTTATTTAATCTATTATTTCCTTGATATGCTCTCTATGGTAGTAATCACCATGCAAGGTGATATTCATTTCTTTCACTTTCAAACAATAACCCCGTTTAAGGCTTCTATGTTGATTTAGTTATAGAGGCTGAATGATAAGAATCATTCTATTTGTGGCTCAACTTAGAATGATTCCTATCATTTTTTATATTATGTGTATATTTATGGGTGATACTGTCGCAAATATTGGAGTAAATAAAGAATGATACTTATCACTCTATTAAAACTTTTGTGTAGAATGATTTCCATCGATCTGGTGGAATGCTTAAAACCACCATGATTGGAAATATGTATATGTATTATGTTTGGAGAATGACTTTGGGTCATTTTGTCATGTTCTTAAATCTGAATGAACTTGATACATTCAATAAGATGTTGGAATATAATATTTGTGTATTTTATTGTAGGATTTCACTAAACAATAGTGCATTCAGACCTATAATATGTCGCTACCAGTATATTTAGGCCTTAACAAGCTAAGGGAAAATTAATCCCTCACAACATTTAAAATAAAACTTCTTTATCTATTGATGGGTATGTATATATATACATATATGTGTGTGTGTGTAACTATACATACATGGATGATCATACGTCGAGCCATCACAAATTTGGTGGCTAAATACACTTTGTTCACAGAATAAGAGTCCCTCAGGGATGAGGATTGATAAACCATAAGGAAAAAATTAAAATGGGTATAAATTGATAGCATGTTTATCAACTTACGATATCATGCATATCGACCCCCAATTTTTTGGATATTCATACATATGGGTGTGAATTAAAGGATGGCTCAAATTTTATTTTATTTTGAAGTTTTGATTTTACTTTTGATAGTAGGAATTAAATGTTGAATAAGTCGAATGGAATATAGTTACTATGTTCATCAATGATCTTAAATAGAATAAAACATTTATCAGGAAGCAAAATGGGTTGACATTGGAATCAAACCAACTCTCTTAAATCTTGATTTTTAACTAGAAATTCAAATTTATTGAATCTGTATGACCATTCAGAAAAGAACAAATTGGGAAAATTATTGAGACTGTTGTGCAAATTTTTTTTCATGTTATGAATTGTAAATTATGATTATTGTATGACCAAAACTGTGCATCTGATTAGAACAATGTTTACTTGAATATGGAAAAGAACTGCTTACAAAATGGAAATTTTGCTTAAATATTAAGAATGTATACGTATATTCCAAACTTTGTTTATTTTCAAGAATATATGTGTACACACATAAATGCTACATTTATGCGTGTGCACATACATGCAATATACCTTCTTATTTCATCTTATTTACTCATTTGAGTATGTTTCTTAATTTTATTTGCAAAGGAAAGAACTATAGAAATGGAATAGTGTTGAATTGAAAATATGAATCTTAAGGAAAGATAGTTATATGATGAATAGATGAATGGATATACTGGAATTTAAATGGATTACATGATTGATGATTGATGAAATGGAATGATACAAAAGTACTAGATAGATAGTAGCACACTAATGTATGATGCTAGTAGATGGTCTAAAAGGGAGGGACACCCCTTTTGTTATGGTAAGATACCTTCCGGGAATCGGTGCCAAAGAGTGTAGATTTATTTTTCTAAATCTAATTTAAGTTGAATTTATGCATAATGAGCTTGGACAAGCTTTACATTCATTTTATTGGGAACAGACTGTTTATTTATTTATCCTCTTTTGTCTTCTTTATCTTTTTACATAACATGAAACTTGCATGTTCTAACAGTAGATAGAAATGCATGTAGTTAGGCACACATAGATTCCACCTTGTAAACTGTATCTCTTGCCAAGTGTTCCATGTAGGGTCGGGTATTCTTCGATGGAAAAAATAATTCTAGGGAAGCATTGCTTTATGGTTGGGTGGAAAAGCACCTGAACCGTGTTCTTGTCCACCAATGGAGGTGAGCAGTCAAAGAGGAATTTTCAATGGAATTTCTATCTTATTGATGTACTTGTATAATTGATGTAATTATTTTATTGACTATGTGGTGATTGAGTGTCAAGTCAACTTTGTATTTTGGCTATTGACATTTGGAAATGAATATATTCAAATTCTTTTTGTATTTATGGACATGAAATCGCTATGTTGGAAAATAGCTATGGGGTTTATGTCTTAAATTTATATTCATAATGTCAATTATTAATTTATTTTAGAAATATTAAATGGGAATGTTACATTTGGTATTAGATCTTAGGGTTCCACTCTAGGCCTATGAGCCCATAGAGGTCAAAATTAGGGAATTTCTAGACCCTTAATTAAAATTGACTTACCTTAAAAATAACCAAATCTGAATTGGTTGCAAGAAATGGGGAGGTCCAAGTCAAGAAGAAAGAAGGGAAAAACCATTAGGGCTTCGAAAAAGAAAGTTGTTATCAAAGAGAATCCCAAACCCGAAGACTAAGCTAAGATTCCTAAAAATGAAACTCTAGCACACGCCCTAACTCAACTCAAGTTGGAGAGAGGCAAAAAAAATTGAGGATTCCAAACGAACTCCTAAGACTAAGAAACCCTCCACATTTAGAGATTGGCCAATAGGATGTGGACCTAATGCACCTTTATTGTCAAAGGAGGAGAAGGAATTTTTGTGTGCATGTCCTACCTCTCCTAAGAAGGATGATGTAAATTCAGATGAGGACCCAAAGGAGTGTCCTCTTTCCAATAATGAGGGAAATGCTTAGTATGGAAAAAAAATGTAAATAAGGATGTATAAATCAATATTTAATATAAATAAAGAAATATTTTTTTGTTTTTCAAGGACACGAACTTGAATACTTCTCTTAATGTGAATGGATGTGTATATATATTTTAGATTACATGGTGTGTATGTAGCATTGTGTAGATGCAATTGTTTAAATGTAAAACCTTTTGTCAAGTTATGCTAAATGAAGTTGTGGTGTAGGTCAAGTGTGAGTCATTATGGTGGCCACCAGAATAGAAATGGGTAGTAGCGAATAGGACAATGGGCCAAGCAAGAGGCTAGACAAAATCTTGGAACTCCTGAACAAGAAAGAATCTCGAATGGACCATTTGGAGCAAGAGGTTTGAGGAGTACGGGAAGATCAAATTCACGGGAATGAGGAACTTGACTGAGGTGGAGGGGTCCAAGGAGATCCCAATCAGGGTCGAATTGAGGAAGAATTGGGGAAAGATCTTAAAAAGGTAGCACCACTGAAATTGGATGGCAAGGCCATCAGGGATGGAGCTAATTCATGGATTATAGAGATGGAAAAATACTTTGGACTCCATAACCTATCAAACCAAATTTTAGGTTGCTTCAGTCGCATATCAATTGTTTGGAGAGGTAGCTACTTGGTGGGACAATGAGAAGGTAGAGAGGAGACTTTATCCAGAGGAGATCACTTGGGAGTTTTTCCTCCAATATTTCAAGAAGAGGTGGCTATTTTCTTTGAAAAGAAGGTGACTAAATTTAAAATTCTAACCCAAGGTAGTTTGACTGTAGTTTAGTATTGGGAGTACTTTACTAATTTTCTCAAGTATGTGTTGCAGTACCAATCCGATGAGCATTTTTTGATTTGAAAGTTTATATTAGGATTGAGACCCCACATTAGAGTTAAGGTAGACCTCCATAATCCCCTTACAATGGAAGAAGCTTTGAGAAGACCATTAAGCAAGAGCAGAAGTTGCAACAGTTATCCAATCTTTGCAAAGGTTCAAACTTCAAGCCTCGATTCAAAAACAAGAAGTTTTGGAAGGGTGATGAGCAGAAGGGAAATAAGACCCATCAGTTAAAAAATTTAAAAAGGGAAAGTGACCCTTTAGAGAAGGCAACCAAGGTGAAACGAATAAAAGGGATAATAGTGGCAACGACAACTATAACAGTAATTAGAGGTACTCAAAAGAGGATTGTTCTGGAGGTCAAAGAGGACCATGTGTTGGGTGTTTCACTTGTGGGGGTGACCACTATGCATCTATTTTCCCTTAGAATCTGAAGTCACTGAAGGAAGGAAACCAATAGCAGACCCCGCAACACAATATCCATGTGGCGGTGGATAACAAGTAAGTAGAGTACCAAGCTTCTCTGATACAATTGACAGGTAACCTCTATGGATGAACCATTTCTATTTTGATAGATATTGGAGATATTGAGTGTTTTATAAATCCTAGAATTATTTCTAAGTTGCCCATTAAACCTAGATATTTGGCAAACTCATGGTCAATTCAGTATGGGAATCAAGCAGAGCAGAAATTAGATTCATGTTTCTTTTGCAGTGAGTTAGAACTTCCCAACTTCCTGACCTAAGTTGACCTTTACATGTCACCTCTAGGATCCTATAATGTAATCTTGGGAATCAATTGGTTAACTAACCATAAAGTCATTGCATATGAGGATAAGATGGTTAGTTGTCTCGATGACTATGGATACCCAATTGAGATTCATGGGATACAAAGATGTTGCAAGTGTGGATGAGTTTGGTGGTGTTTTCATTAATGTTGTCATTTATTTCAACATAGTTCAAAGTGATTGCATATGGTGCTTGTATAGTTGAGATTTTTTAGAAGTGTTTAGAGTACATGGAGCTATATTTATGATGTTGCAGTTGTGTTGATGCCAAGTGATTTTAATAAAATTAAGAAATAATGAAGGTAGTGGTGAGTATGTGTTCTAATTGTGCTTCGATATTATTCTCTGCATTTCTTCTATGTAGATCATATGCCTATGAGGATCTTTGGTATTTTTTATGAGCTTCAATGGATGATATATCCTAATTTTTAGCTTTTGAGTCGATGAAGAGTGAAAGATGTGCTCACCAGTGTGTGAACTAGTTTGGCATGACTATTTGTCTATGGACTAGAAGAAATGTTTTTGCTTCGTAGTATTCTATTGTTTTGTTTCAGATCTTTCAGATCTAGAAGAAGGTTAATCCTAATGTTCTCTGTGTTCTGGAAAATGTGCTTGTGGTTTGGTGCTCTGGAAAGCTTGTTCTAGAGCTATGGTGTGTTTCTGCTCGGTCCGGATGGACTATTGAAAAGTGTTCTATGAATGAATATTATTGCAATTGTTGTGGATGTGCCTAAAGGTTTCTAAGAGGTGTTCTAGTGTCTGGTGAAGTGTGTTGGGTGATCCACGTGTGATCATCTTGCTGGAGATGTGTGTACATCAAATATCAGTGGTTTTTTCATTAGGTTTGGTCGACTTGGTGTTTACATGTTACATAAATATTTGCATCAAATTAAGGAAGTGTTTGATTGATCCAAGATGTTGTTTGGGTCCTAATTAAATGTGTAATTGGTCCTCTCTCATTCTTATCCACCACAGGAATGTTGAGTAGCTAACCTAATTTGAATTTGTAAAATGAAGAATGTATAGCCAACCTTGGAGAAATTTCCTAGGGTTGAAGATGGTATTAAATCAAGTCAAGATGTTGTGAATTATAATACAAGCAAGTGAAGTGTGCGAACAAGTGTGAAAAGTAGAGTGTGTAAGAGAAAATCAAGGCAGCAGTACTTTGATGTGCT
This sequence comes from Sequoiadendron giganteum, assembly GCA_007115665.2. Lineage (NCBI taxonomy): Eukaryota > Viridiplantae > Streptophyta > Pinopsida > Cupressales > Cupressaceae > Sequoiadendron > Sequoiadendron giganteum. The sequence continues at coordinate 616,813,905 of CM021100.1, read as the reverse complement.
AGATTCCTGAAGGCAATGAGTTGATGGTGTATGCAATCCTTTGATCAAGTTGCAACTGTGTGGAACCTATTGTGGTGGATCTTTATTTGTATTTTTCTTTATCTGTAGGTAGTGAGCCTCCTTCTAGATAGTGATTCCTACTGTAGGTAGTGAGCCTTTGTATCTAGGTAGTGAGCCCTCTGGTTGAAAGGCTTTGTATCTGGTATTGCATTATTACTATATTATGAGTTAATCCTCACCGTTGTTTTTCCCTCATTGGGTTTTTCACATAAATCTAGTGTCTTTGGTGTTTTTTTTCTGTTATTTGCTTTTCAAGTTTACACTTAATAAAAGACTGAATTAAAGTGGAATTGATTAAGGTTAGGAGTAAAGTAATTTGGTACAACTGATTCACCCCCCCTCTCAGTTGTCATGTCCATTTCAACAATTGGTATCAAAGCTCTAGTCCCTCGATGAGAAGATTAACTGCTTGAGGTAGATCGGATAATGCACCATTTGTAAATCCCTATTTTGGATGGAGTTGATTATAGTGATTGGAAGGAGTAGATGAGAGGTTATTTGATCTCTCTTGGTTTCAAGACTTGGAAAGCTATTGAGACAAAGTATGTTGAACTAGCTAGTGGTCCTTCCTTTGCAGATGATATTTTTGCCTATGAGGAGAACGAAAAGGCAAGGTATGTTATCTTCAGTGCTTTATCTATAACTGAAAGGACAAAAGTTATTTCTTTAGGCACTGCTTATGAAGTATGGGAAAAACTATAAGATGTTTATGAAGGAAATGATAGAGTAAAATTGTCAAGGAAGCTAACAGCTAAGTGCAAATTTGAGAACCTGAGAATGGAAGAGGGTGAAGATATTGCAAGCTATTAAAAGAGAGTTGAACTTGTAGCAAATGAGATCAAGAACCAAGGTGGTACCATGACAAATGAAGATGTAATTGAAAATATCTTAATGACCCTAGCAGAGAATTACAATGATAAGGTCTCTACTATTGAAGAATCATATGATCCAAAGACATTTACTAAGGAGCAGCTATTTGGCACCTTGACTGCATTTGAGATGAGGAAGTTTGGAAGAGAAAAGGAGAAAGCTGAAATAGCCTTTAAAGCAATTAAGATAGGAGATGACTCGGATGATGATAGTTCAAAAGAGTTGGTAGAAAAATTTACAAGGAAATTAAAGAAAGATATTGGTAAGTACAAATGTATGTTGCCCTTTAAATGTTTCAATTGTGGAAATATTGGTCACTATGCTTCAATATGTCCAAATAAAGCTACACACAAGAAGAACAAAGATAATAATAACTACAAAAAAAAAAAGGACAAGAAGTTCAAGAAATTGTATTATGTTAAATAAGATGCGGGAATTTTTTATGATGAGTCTAATTTTGAGGATGATAAAGATGAATGCTTGTTTCTAGCCTTGGAAAGTAAAGGTGTATCTGCTAACCATGGAAGATGTGCAAGGGAATCTAGTTTGGAGAGCAAGAAGGATGAAATGGAAGGTACTTTGGTTACTGCTTTTCATGCTAGACAAGATGAAGACTATTGGGTAATTGACAGTGGATGTTCAAATCATATGACTGGAGACAAGAGTAATTTCACTAAACTTAAAAAGTATGATGGAGGAATAGTTATGTTTGGAGATGATTCTAGTGCTAAGATTGTTGGGAAAGGAATAATTAGTTTTGATGGAAAACATAGTACTGATGATGTCTATTATGTTAAGGGCTTAAGGCATAATCTTTTGAGTTTTGGGAATATGTGTTGCAAAGGATTTAAGCTTGTATTCTAGGATAACACCTGTGAGATCAACAAAGGATTCGGAACTATGGTAGCAGTAGGAAGAACTCATGGAAACATCTATCAGCTTAAGAGTAGTGATAGTTAGTGCTTTGTTTCTCATATTAGTGAAAGTTGGCTATAGAACTGGAGGATAGGACATGCAAATTTTGACAATATGATCAGGATCAGTTCAAGAGAAGTAGTTAGAGATCTGCCTAGAATCACAAAGCCTACAAATTCAATTTGCGGAAGTTGTCAATTGGGAAAAAAACAAGAAGAGGCTTTAAAGGAAAAGAAAAATCATCTATCGAAATGTTGGAATTGATTCATACAGACCTTTGTGGTCCTTCAAGAATAGGAAGCTTTAATGGTGATAGGTATTTTATGCTTTTGATTGATGATTACTCTAGGATGACATGGGTTACTTTTCTTAGAGAAAAAGCTCAAGCTCTAGACAGATTCAAAGTGTTCAAAGCAAGAGTAGAGAATGAGTTAAACCTAAGAATCAAATGTTTAAGGTCTGATAAAGGTGGATAATTCACTTCTGGTGAGTTTAATGCATTTTGTGAAGAGCATGGCATAAAGAGACATTATTCTGCCCCTAGAACCCCTCAACAAAATGGATTTTTGGAAAGGACAAACCGGATTGTACAAGAGGTTTCCAGGACAATGATAAAATAAGCAAAGTTCCTGATGTATATTGGAGAGAATCTATCCACACTGTTGTTTACATTCTTAACAGAGTTCATATCAGAGATAACAACACAAAGACTCCTTCTGAGTTATGGACTAGTAAGACTCCTACTATTAAATACTTTAAAGTGTTTGGAAGTAGATGTTACATTAAGAGAGATGATGAGAATCTTGGAAAGTTTGATGCTAGATGTGATGAAGGAATTTTCCTTGGATATTTAAATAACAACAAAGCATATGGATACTTCAATAAAAGGCTAAGGAAAATAGTTGAAAGTGCAAATGTAAAAGTTGATGAAGTTATACATAGACCAGTACAAATCAGTGAAGTTGAACCAGATGATCCTATCTATGGGCAAATACAAGAAGAAGATAAGCAAGAGAAAGAACAAAGTGATGAAGAAGAGATTGTTGGAGATTGTTGTTGTGTTGTTGATACATGGTTGTCATTGATGGAAATACTATTATCATTAATGATTCTAAAGGTTGTATATGTCGAGGATATTGAGAAAATTAGAATAAATATGTTGCAGGTAGTCTATGAAGCTGTGAAGGTCATAATGGTGGAAATTTGTGTACGTTGATAATCAGATGTCGTGCTTTAAAGGGTTTCTTGATGAGCCTATCTAGTATGTTGTTTGAAAGTTTCAGTGGTATGCATCAATATTGGAACGAGTTATGAGTTTTTGAGTTCCGAAAGTTATTTTGTTACTATAGCAGGTGGTTTTGGAAGAAGAGAATGCAATTCTAGTAAATTGAGTTATTGTGTATGCTACTGTGATTTTTAGTGATGTTTCTAGATTGTACTCTATCATTGTGGTACGTTCGTGTTGATCAGTTTGCTTGTGATTGAATATTTTTCTTTGTGTGTTCGAGGTTTTCATGTTCTTAGTCGACATGATGGTGGTACCGTGTTGTGGATCCTTATGGATTAATATTTTATTTTTTGGCATGTTCAAGGATGTTTTTTTAGGTCTTATTTATGTTGTGACCGACCTAAGTTGGTGTGCATTGATATTTTTTCTTGAATTGGGGCTGACAATTGTAATTTATTCTTTTATTTGTGGCCGACAGAGTTGTTGATGAAAATTCATGAAGATCATTTGATTTTAGAGCAGAGTGTGAAGAATATTGAGTGAAGTGTGAAGAAGTGTTTTTGTGCCTAACCGAAATTGTCATTAGGATTTCGTAGAAGCCAATTTCTCAGTTCATCCTCATCAGATGGATTTAATGTGATTGTTTTATGTAAGGTAGTGAGCCTTCCCTTTGAGTAGTGAGCTCTAGGTAGTGTTCCTAAATGCATGTGCATTCCTTATTCATTTTTCATTATACTTCTAATAGGGTATAATCTTGTGGACTAACATCCACCATGGTTTTTCCCCTAACAAGGTTTCCACGTATAAAATCTTGGTGTTCATGTGTTTCTAATGTGTTGTTGATTTATGCTTTCATTGTTAATTATCAGATCTGAGATTAAAGGTTGATTAAGGTTGAATAAGTTAAATTTCTATAACAACTGATTCACCCCCCCCCCTTCTTAGTTGTATATCCTTGTTTTTCCAACAATTGGTATCAGAGCTACTTCCTCTGAAGAAGTTTAATAGCTTGAGGTGATTTGAGATGGCATCATATAAGAAGGATAGTCCCAGATTTGATGGTACAAATTACTCTCTATGGAAAGTCATAATGGAGTGGCATTTGAAGTGCATTGGTGAACCCTTCTGGAAGATTACAAAGAACAAATATAATATTCCTCAGAATGGTCCCACTACTCTTGATGAGATCAAAGAAGCTAAAAATAATATCAAGGCTATAGAAGCATTTCTAAGTGCTTTGACAGATTCAAAGATGGAAAATGTGATAGGTTTGAAGACTGCACATGAGATCTAGAAGAAATTAGAGACATTATATGAAGGAGATGCACAAGTGAAGATTTCTAAGCTAACAATTCTAAAAGGGAAGTGGGAGAACTTGAATATGAGTGAAGATGAAAACATTGTTGCTTTCATGCAGAAGGTAAATGAACTAGTGATGGGTATCAGGTGTGTCGGTGGAGTTATGGAAGAAGATGAGATTGTGGCTAAAGTACTCAGATCAGTGCTTGCTTCTTACAAAATAAAAGCTCATGCTATTGAAGAACTTAGAACTGTAACAAATGTGACAAGATACATGTTGATTGGTAAACTAGCTACCTTTGAGTTGAGTGAATTTGGTGAGTCTAGTCCTAAAATAGAATCTACATTTAAAGCTATTGTATCTAGAAAAAGCCAACAGAGATATGATCCGAGAGAAAGTTCCACAAAGATATTCAAGTATGAAGATGAGATGAGACAGATTGAAGATGAAGAAAGAGAGCTAGAAGAGCTAGAAGCATTGATTATGAAAGAGAATCCAGAGTACATGGTAAGTATAAAGGAAAACTACTTATTAAATGTTTCTCTTGCAATAAGATAGGTCATTTTGCATCAAGGTGTCCTGAAAGAGTTTCTAAGTATAAACCTGATGAGTCTAGATTTCAAAATAAATTGTATTATGTTGAAGAAGGTGTTACTGATGATGAATCTGATAAAGAAATTGGAAATGAAGATGGATGGGTATTCATTTCTACCAAGGAAAATGGTATGGTGTCCACTGAATCTGCTAACAATTAGAATATTGAGAAAGCTCTTGCAGCCAAAATTGATGAAAAGGATGAATGGGTGATTGACATTGGATTCTCAGTTCATATGACTGGTAATAAAATAAAGTTTCTAAGCTTGGACAAGTATGACGGTGATGTTGTAAGATTTGGAGATAACAATGCCGACGTGATTTGTGGCAGAGGCACTATTTCTCTTGGTGGTAAATGTAATACTGATGATGTTCTTTATTTTTAAGGATTGAATCATAACTTTTCGAGTGTTGGACAGATGGTAGACAAGGGATACAATCTTCAGTTCAAAGATGGAAAGTGCAGGATATTGGGCAGCTCTAGAAATGTAATTTCTTCAGGTACAAAGACAAGAGGTAACATTTTTCGACTAAGTGTTGCTAGTGAAAGTTGCTTAATTGCTCAAGTTGATGTAAGTTGGTTATGGCATAGGAGGTTGTGTCATGTGAATTTTGATAACATTGTCAAAGTAAGCTCCACTCAAGTAGTCAAAGATCTACCTAAGTTAGTAAATCCTACTAACACTATATGCAAGGAATGCTAGATGGGAAAGCAGAAAAGAATTTATTTTCAGAGCAAACAGTATCATTCAAATGGAGTATTGGAGTTAGTTCATACTGATCTATGTGGTCCATCTAGAATTAGAAGTCTACAAGGAGAAAGGTACTTTATGTTGATTATTGATGATTACTCTAGGATGATATGGGTTGCTTTCTTGAGAGAAAAACATGAAGCTCTAGAAAAGTTCAAATATTTTAAAGCTTTGGCAGAAAATGAGACAGATTTGAAGGTCAAATGCTTAATATTAGACAGAGGTGGTGAATTCGCTTCCCAGGAGTTCAATACATTTTGTGAGGAGCATAGAATCAAAAGATAGTTATCTGCTCCTCGGACCCCTCAACAGAATGGAGTTGTTGAAAGGAAGAACCGAAAAAATTCTAGATGCTACTAGAACTATGATGTTGGAAGGTAATGTTCCTCATATCTACTGGACAGAAGTTGTAAGCACTCATGTATACACTATCAACCAGGTAAATGTTAATAGTAAATCTGGTAGGACTCCTTTTGAGTTGTGGTTTGGTTATAAGCCTACTGTTAAGTATTTCAAAATCTTTGTAAGTAGATGTTATATTAAGAGAGATGAATATATTAGAAATTTTAATGCTAGAAGTGATGAAGGAATCTTTCTGGGTTACTCTACTAAGAGCAAGGCATACCGGTGCTACAATAGAAGATTGAAGAAAATGGTTGAAAGTGCAAATGTCAAAGTTGATGAAGATACTGGTAGATCATCCAGATACTATGGATATGATTCATATGACCAACAAGATCGTACTAATAATGGAAATAATGCACAAACACATAATCAAGTTCAAATTGTTTTGGTGAATCAAGAAAATCATGAAGAAGAAGCTAGTGGAAGTGCAGAAGAAAGAACAAAAGAACCAGAAGTTAGAGAGAATCCCAAAGTCCCAAGGTATGTAAAGCTAAATCATTTTGAAAATCAGATTATAGGAGATAAGAACAAAGGTGTGCAGACTAGAAGAAGAATTGAAGAAGAATATTGCTTGATTTCTAAGACTGAGCCTAGCAATGTCAATGAAGCTTGTAAAGATGAATATTGGATGGAAGCAATGAAGGAAGAATTGATGCAGATAGAGAAAAATGATACATGGACTCTTGTTCCTAGACCTCGGGATAAAAATGTGATTGGAACCAAATGGGTCTTTCGGAATAAACTAAACAAGCAAGGTGAAGTAGTCAGAAACAAAGCAAGACTGGTATGTAAAGGATACTCATAGATGGAAGATATAGATTTTGAAGAAAACTTTGCCCATGTTGCCAAAATTGAAGCTGTAAGGTTATTTCTTGCTTATGCTACTTTCAAGAATTACAAAGTATATCAAATGGATGTAAAGTCAACATTCTTGAATGGTGAATTAGAAGAAGAAGTTTATGTTGAGCAACCGGATGGATTTCAATTGACTGATGAAAAAGATATGGTTTTCTGATTGAAGAAAGCATTATATGGACTCAAAGAAGCCTCTAGAGCGTGGTATGCTAGATTGGATAAATACTTGTTGAATCTTGAATTCAATAAAGGTACTACTAACAACAATATGTATTTCAAGATGGATCGGGATAAAGAGTTGATTATTGAAGTTTTTCTTGATGACATTATTTTTAAAGGTGATGATGACTTATGCATGAATTTTGCTGATGAAATTAAAAGTGAATTTGAGATGTCAATGATAGGGGAGATGAAATTATTTTTAGGATTGCAAATAACTTAGTTAGATGATGGAATTTTCACATCTCAATCCAAATATGTAAAAGAGTTACTGAAAAAGTTTGGCATGGAAGACTCAAAACCAGTTGGTACACCCATTGTAACCAAATGCAAGTTAACATAGAATGATGATTCTCCTAAGGCTAACCAAACAAGGTATAGTTCAATGATTGGTGGATTGTTATATTTGACTTAGACCAGACCAGACATTATGAATGATGTATGTATGGTTGCTAGATATCAAGTTGATCCAAAGGAATCACATATGACTACAATAAAGAGAATTTTCAAATACTTGAAAGGAACAGTTGATTTTGTTCTTTGGTATCCTAAAGATGATGATCTTACTCTAAATGCCTTTATAGGTGTAGATTGGGCAGGAGATGTAGATGACAGGAAAAGTACAAGTGGTGGTGCATTCTTCTTAGCAAAGAAGTTGGTGTATTGGCTAAGTAAAAAGCAAAATTTCATTTCCTTATCTAATGCTGAGGTAGAATATATTGTTGCTGCAAATAATTGAACTCAAATATTATGGATGAAACAGATGTTGAGAGATATTAGAATTGAGTATAATTAGCCTATTTCTATATTCTATGATAATTCAAGTGCCATAAATATTTCCAAGAATCTGATGTTACATTCAAAGACAAAACATATATCTATCAAGTATCACTTTTTGAGAGACAAAGTGAGTGATAAGGAAGTTAGATTAGAATATGTGCCCACTAAGGAACAAATGGTAGATATCTTTATCGAATTTTTTCCTAAGGATACTTTTGAGTATCTTAGAGGCAAGTTAGGGGTGATTTCCCCCCCTAATCTGAACTAAGATGCAAGTCTTTACATCAATTTGTGCACTTACAGTCAGATCTTGTTTCAGATTGATGTTGTGGTGGATGCTACTCAGAGGGAGTAGTCAAATGATGTATATGATATGTGGTTCAGAGCTTGTGTACCTTTTCCATTGATGTCAAAGGGGGAGAAGTGTAATGTGAAAAACCTTGTAAAATCTAAGGGGGAGAAGTGTAGAACAAAGGAGGAGAAAATTTTTGTGTGAAGAGTTAGTTGTGTTGATGGTATTTTTCACATCATGTGTTGCCATCAATGCCAAAGGGAGAGATTGTTGGAGATTGTTGTTTTTTTTCTGATATATGGTTGTCATTGATGTCAACACTATTAGCATTAATGATTCTGAAGGTTGTATAGGTCGATGATATTGAGAAAATTAGAATAAATATGTTGCAGGTAGTTTGTGAAGTTGTTAAGGTCATATGGTGGAAATTTTTGTACATTGATAATCAGAGGTCATAAGGGTTTCTTGTTGCGCCTATCTAGTATGTTGTTCAGAAGTTTCAGAGGTACACATCAAGATTAGAGTGAGTTATGAGTTTTTGAGATCCTACAGTTATTTTGTTACTGTAGCAGGTGGTTCTGGAAGAAGAGAATGCAATTATGGTAAATTGAGTTACTATGTATGCTATTGTGATGTTCAATGATGTTTATAGATTGTGCTCTATCATTGTGTACGTCTGTGTTGATCGGTGTGCTCGTGATCGAAGATTTTCCTTTGTGTTAAAGGTTTTCATGTTCTTGGCCGACATGATGGTGGTATCGTGTTGTGGATCCTTATGGATTAATATTTTATTGTTTGGCATGTTTGAGGATGTTGTGCTAGGTCTTATTTATGTCGTGGCTGACCTAAGTTGGTGTGCATTGAGATTTGTTCATGAATTGGGGCCGACAGTTGTAATTTATTCTTTTATTTTTGATTGATAGAGTTGTTGATGAAAACTCATGTAGCGGATATATAAGAGCAATTGTTTCTTCATTTTGAGGTGTGTGTGTAAGTGTATGTGAAGTATATGTGCACATAAATATTAGATCATTTGATTTCAGAGAAGAGTGTGAAGAAGATTGAGCGAAGTGTGAAGAAGTGTTTATGTGCCTAACTAAAACTTTCATCAAGCTTTTGTAGAAGTCAATTTCTCAGTTCAACCTCATCAGTTGGATTTAATCTGATTGTTTTATGTAAGGTAGTGAGCCTTCCCTTTGAGCAGTGAGATTTAGGAAGTGTTCCTAAATGCATGTGCATTCCTTATTCATTTTTCATTATACTTCTAACAAGGTATAATCTTGTGGACTAACATCCACCATGGTTTTTCCCCTAACAGGGTTTCCACGCATAAAATTTTGGTGTTCATGTGTTTTTGATGTGTTGTTGATTTATGCTTTCACTGTTAATTATCAGATCTGAGATTAAAGGTTGATTAAGGTTGAATAAGTTTAATTTTTGTAACAACTAATTCACTACCCCTCTCAGTTGTCTATCCTTGTTTTGCCAACGGAGATTTCAGAACTTGCTCCCAAGACTCCTAAATATGTTCAGAAGAATCATCCAAAGGAGCAGATAATTGGAGATATAAGTGAAGGTGTAAATATAAGAAGTAGAGTGGTTGAGGTAAACTTGTGTTTACTTTCTAAAATAGAACCTAAGACTATGAGTGAGGCATGCAAAGATGAAAGTTGGGCTAGAGAAATGAAAGAGGAATTACAGCAAATAGAGAAGAATCGGACATGGGAACTAGTTCCTAGACTAGTGAACAAGAATGTAATTGGTTCAAAATGGGTGTTCAGGAATAAGCTGAATGAAGATGGTGAAGTAGTAAGAAATAAATAAATAATTGTATGAAAAGGTTATTCATAGGTTGAAGTAATAGATTTTGAAGAGACATTTGCACCGGTGGCAAGAATGGAGGCCATTCAAATGTTCTTAGCATTTTTAGCTCATAAAGATTTAAAAATATACCAGATGGATGTCAAGTATGCATTTATAAATGGAGAGTTGGAAGAAGAAGTGTACATGGAATAACCGGAAGGATTTCAGTTATTAGAAAAACCGGACATGGTTTGCAAGTTGAAAAAGGTATGTGTAAGAAATTTGTAGAAGAGATGCAAAAAGAGTTTGAAATATCTATGATTGGTGAGTTGAATTTATTCCTTAGACTTCAAGTTAATCAAACTAATAAGGGGGTATTCATTTCACAATCTAAGTATGTTAAGGAATTGTTGAAGAAGTTTGGAATGGATGACTCCAAACTAGTTTTCACCCCTATGGTAACTGGATGTAAACTAAGTAAGGATGATGAATCTTCTAAAGTTGATCAGAGAACCTACAGATCCATGATTGATTGACTGTTGTATCTTACTGCTACTAGATCAGATTGTTGAATATCCAAGATATTGAGACGGGGGCGAATCAATATCTTATTAAACTTATTGAACAAATACCATCTAATTAATCCAATACATATGATAATTAAGATAAGCAGAAGCATTAACTAAACATGAAGCACATAACACAAGAACACCAAGATTTTTGCGTGGAAAACCCAGAGTGGGAAAAACCATGGTGGGGATTAACTCACAATATAGTATAACCGGTTATAAGATATTACAAAAAAAGTGGCTCACTGCTGGGACTCACTATCCAAAATGGAGGCTCACTTCCTACAAAAATGGCTTACAGCCAAAGAATTAACTGATGTAAGTACACCTCAGAATGTAGGTTTAGTTCCTTTGAAGCTCAAGAAATTTTCATGTCAGCAAATCACTGTTTGCTCTTTTTACATACACCATTTCTCCATTCATCTATCTCCAAAGACATCCTATATATATATCTGATTTTCTCATAAGTAACAAATAGGTCAAATCCAAGTAAACACAAGACTTCTCAAAAATAATTCAAACGTGTGGCACACAACAACATGTCACCATGGATTGTATAACCAAGATTTAATCCGTTTCACCTTCAACCACTTATTAGGTTGACCAGAGATAGACCTAATAAAAAAATTGTAAACAAAAAAATGATGTCAGCAACAAACACGAGCATTTGTACACATGAGATCCTATCCATGCATGCTTTTATCATCCAAAAACCATTTCCCAAAATTTGAAGTAACAGCTATCACTAGAGAGGAAATACAGAGAAAAATACCAGAGGATAAGTTTGCATTAGTGGTTCAGAATCTCGGATCAATATGACTTTGCAACTTGCAGTTGCAACTCATATATCATGGTGACATCAATGAAAACAAAAACTATATCAAGAGATATGTTCTTCTTCATTCTTCTAACAATCTCCCCCTTTGTCATTGGTGGAAACATGTTCTAAAAATTATAGACTTCCTATGTATAAAGTATACTCTATTTCTCTTTCCTTTCTCCCCCTTTGGCATCAAGGACAAAGGGTAACCAAAAAACATAAATATGTACATATGGTCTGGAATACACAGTACAGAGAATCAAACTATTGAACTTCCCCTAAGGAGTTTAACTCAAACAATGTAAAAACTAGAAAATTTTTACCCAAAGGAGGGAGCACTTTGAAGATCCTGAAGAATGCCTTACCAGGTTGCTTTACCATTCTCACAACTTTGTTTAGTATATGTCATCATTTTGTTCAAAGACTCCAATGCAATAAAACTTTCTTTAGCCTCATTTGGAGTATCCAGGGTCAGATTGATCTTATCCAAATTCTTCGCCTTATCCAAAGCATTGGCTACCGAAGTGTACTCCATCCTTACATTGTCACCAAGCAGACCAAATTTTTTTATTATCCCTTCCTTTTGTTTATGTAACATGAAAAAAATTCTCTATGTGCAGAGATGGCATTCCAAGTTGATATGTCTCTATCCATGGATACATTGTAAGAACTGGAGATAGTTGTCAACTAGGACTCAATGGAGTCCATAAGATCTTTTATACTCTATGTGGAATCAGGCCACCTAATGCAATAGGCAAACATAGAATTATCTTCAGATTCATAAGCCTTTACAGATTCAAGGCTCTTTTCTACATTGGTATGTGCCAAAGCACACTTGTCATGAAGGATCAATAGCCTTTTCTCAGTCAATTTTGCTTCTACATCCTGTTTTGTTTTCTCAACAAGTCTGGTGGCATGCTCCTTGAAGGATTCCAAAAGAAGTTTCAAGTTCCCAACCGAAGTGAGAGATGTATCTGCTGACGTACCAGGTGTGACTTCCTACAAATCCTTAATGGTATATTCGATGAGTTGAGTTCCCTTCTAATGCATTTCCAATATTTATCATCTGCTAGATGTAGGAAATACATCACCTAGCACCATTTTATGTATAGGATAAATCATGTCCAGGTCCACATATCCTTGATTCATGGGAAGTTACATGAGTTTCAGAGGAATTACTAGCTGGAATCTAATATGCTTAGATAGTAGGCCCTTCAAGACATCATCACTGGAGGAAGATTCTCCGGTGGACTTTTGTGATCCCACAACCTATTGAGATACTTCTTCATTCTTTCCAGAAATTTCACCTGATTTCTCATTTCTCTCTTCTTCCTCAACTTTCTCTTCATCTACTCTCTTTTCTTCCATCTTTTCTTCTTTTTCTTCTTCCTTTTCATCTTCTCTCCTCTCATCTTCTGCTTTATTTCTCTCCTCTTCAGAGAGTACCAGAGGAGTGACATCATGAATCTTTGCTTCAACATTTTCTTTAACTTGTCTTTCATTTTTTGGAGCCTCATTAGCAACATTAATTTCCGGTAGAACATCTCTACTACCTATTTCCGGAGGGATATCAGAGACATTCATTTCCAGAGGTACGTTTTCATCAGCAATAGGGTGAAGCCACAATAGTGGTTTATAATTCCAGTGAGGAAGGAAAACTCACAAAAAATGACCCTAAGGCAAAAAATGTGATTTTGGGGATTCGTACGAACCTACTAGTTCAAGCGAACCAATTTGAATATTACATGCCAAAAAACCAAAAAAATCATTAGGAAGGGTGGTTCACTCAAACCAGGGTTCGAGTGAACCCCTAGGGGTTCGTACGAACCCCCCTTATCCCTCATTCTCCCCCTAGAACACAAAAAAAACCTAAATGTTTTCACTTTGGAGCGTGGTTTGAACATTAAAATGGCTAAGACTTCACAAACCCAACTGGAATCAGGTAGTCCTCAGAACGAGCTATCCAACAAATATAATTTTAATATGTTTTGGTTTTATTATGTATTTATTTTTTTAGTTTTATTAAACATAGGTTTTTCACCGAAAATGAAGGTCTTTGTTCTACACATGTGGAAAAATAGCAGATTATCAAAAAAAAAATTGAATTTTGATATATACAAAAAATGTTACATGTTATACGGTCACGCTATGTCTGAATTGTAATTGGTTTGACTTTGAAACTTGATTAAAGAAAAAATATTCAATAAAAAACTATCTAACCAAGTGGAAGCACTAGATATCAGAGTTACAAATCTAAATTCAAAAGAATTAGAATTTTATCCTTCATTGAAAAAAAGTTATGCATTATACGGTGTGCGTCACTTTTTAAAAATGTTGTTTTCTGAAAAAAAACTAGTTTTCGAGGGAGATGGAAAAAATAGTGCAATTTGATTCCAAAAAAAATGAAAAAAATATTTTTAGAATCTACAAACAAAATGTGATGAAACTCTATTTTGCATCAGCTTCAAATTTCTCACAGTTTACCCGCTATAGGTGCCCGAAAGTGAATATTTAGTTAAAAAAATTATTTCAATGTCCAATTTGGCTAAAAATTGTAAACCACTATTGTGGGATCACCCAATACCAGATGGAGGATCTTCCTTGACTTTTGCAAAATTTTATTTTCTAGATTTGGGTGTCGTACTGGATGCACCAAGCATACCATACTTTACAGTTGTACTTATAATAGTACTTATTGTTTCCTTCCTTACCCTTTTGATTTCCATCTTGTCTCTAGTCATTAGAGTATTAACTCTCTTCCTCATCTGGAACATTTTAGCACAAATCTTCTTCAAATTTTCCAAATCATTTGGAGACAGAGAGGATGCAATTTCCTTATATGCCTTAGCTCTTATTTTCTCTTCCAACTCAATCGCCCCTTCTCGTCTCTTCATCAATACTTCCCACAATTTTTCAAGTACATCACACTTAACATTATCCCACTTAACTTCCAATATAATAACATATTTAATGATAGCCATTATTATTGTTCCCTTATTTTCTTCACCTACTAAATTATACACTTTTGTAGTGGGTTTCATCATATTTTCTTGATGCACTAAATTATTCACCAAGGCTTCTAGTTTGAGAGGGGTACCAAGTCTTACCGAAGAGACAGTCTGGTCCAGAAAGACTTCCTTTGCAACATTTTTTGTTTTTGCTTTTGCCTCATGATCACTCAAGTCCTGCTCTTCATCATCCTGTAAGGATGATACATAGTGAACTTTCTTTGATCCAACACTAGCTTCCTAAGAAGCACCTTCACCAGAGGAAACACTCACCCTTCTCTTTCTTGTCAGCTTTGAAGTTGGATCTTCCTCCTCTTCCTCCTGATCATCAATAATGCTCATATTCTTCTCCCTTGTATCCTTTTCTTTTCTACCTCATTTAGTAGGCACTACTGGAGGAACACCTTTTCTCTTTCCTGGTCTCGTAGTGGGTCCGGAAGAGGTCGGGCATTTTCCTTTTGTTAGAGGTGTTGGGCTCAATCTTTACTTCAATCGGACCAGAAGTTGGTATGGAAGGAGAGATCCTATCAGATATCCTTATGCTAGGTGATTCACCAGAATTTTGTTCACCATAGGCTCTTCTTAGTGTTATCTCTTCATCTGTGTAACTAGATTTTTGAGCATTTCAATTACATTTTTCTTCCTTGTAGCTTTTTTATGCTCTAAATGAACTTCCATAGAATTTTCTGCATTATGTACCAATCTGAGGTTCATTGGCATCCTTTGGACTCTTCAATAATAGTTGCACATAACCTTCAGCTTCTTCTTCTATGATTTCATATCCCAAGGGTTGAATCTAGACAGTCTTGGGTTCAACCACTTCAACCATGCACTCACCAGATGAAACATGAAATATGATGTCATCCTTA
This sequence comes from Sequoiadendron giganteum, assembly GCA_007115665.2. NCBI lineage: Eukaryota > Viridiplantae > Streptophyta > Pinopsida > Cupressales > Cupressaceae > Sequoiadendron > Sequoiadendron giganteum. The sequence goes on along the minus strand of CM021100.1, from coordinate 616,798,566 downwards.
TATTTTTCAATAATTTTCCTCATAATTCTATCTTCATCATTCATATTTTTCTTGAATACAAAAAATAATGTTGTCAAGGAATTATCTGTGATCTTCAACTCATCCAACTGATGCAAATGATCAAAAATTTGATGAGCGACTGGTCGGGATGGGTCCCAAAACACAATTTCATCTTTTCTCGGAAGCCTTTTGAGGAAATAGAATAGCAGATAAATGATCAGAGAACCAAAATTGAAAGGATATTTCTTCTCCTTTGTCATCCTTAGGTTCTCAAATAGTTGATGTCTGAGAATCTCACACAAGTCATAGTCTGCACCATTTACAGCCATGTCAAAACTAGTATAGATTGTTGTGGCAGACACAGAGTTCTCTCTGTTAGTGAAGTAGATCTTATGCCCAATCATTATCAATGTGTACTTCACTATTGGATTAGTGATGGGCTTTGTTTTCAGAGCCCTCTTATCATATGTTGAATCGGTGAGATCCATCACCACTTCAGTTTTCATTGCTTTCAGCATTAGTACCGGTCTAGTGTCATAGAGTCTAGTGACAGCTTTGATTACTTCCTTAGTTATCAAATGTGGCGTGTCATTCCACAAGACCTAATCATGCATTCTACTCAGGAGTGGTTTCACATACTTATCATCCACAGTGGAATAGAAATTAGGGAAGTTGTTCCACCAGTCCAAATTCTTTGCCACAATTTTTGAATACTCGGGTTCCACCATGAAGTCATCTCTAGTGAGTTCATTCAACCATATGTTAATCAATTTGGTGTGATTGAATTCCTCTATCTTAACCCTAATGAACATTTTGGTATCCCATGTAGGCATGATGCCATGAGGAATCGCAGAGAAGGTGCCCATAGGGTCATCTTCAAAAACCTTCAGTGAGTATTTCCTATAGGAGGGCCTTGGTCTTTTTGTTGCTTTCACGACTACAGGAGTTGCCATTTTCTATACACCAAGCTTTAATAGATTCAAGAAGAGAATTTTCACAAGCTCGTGTAATCAAAAAATACCTTTTTCTTCTGCGAAGAATCGAAGCTAGGGTTTACACAAGTCACACTTCAATTTGCTCCAAATCGCTCTAAATTGCTCTTCGCCTCCTTCAAATGCACAAGTGATTGAAATTCCTTTACAATTTCTCTTTTAAGATCAATGTGATGCCCTAATTTGCATTAAATGTGATGAAATTCGAAAAATCTGGAAAAACGCTTCGACGAAATTGAAAAATCCTAATATTCTCCACAAGTGAGCATACATGCACTTTTTCTTCCAATTTATTTTTCAAAACCTCTTCCTATTCATTTCTTATAACATCTCCTCGTGTCAAATATTGACACACCCAAAATCAGGGAGTTCAAAGGATTTTCTACTAAAGCTCCCCCTTAGACCATGTTAGGTCTAATTCTTAGAGGAATTGTCTGTATCGGATGGGGGCACAGATGCATCAGAAGATTCTAGCTCTTCTTTATTTTTCCATATCTTGTTCATCTCTTGCTTAACTTGATCTTTATCTATATTCTTCACAGACTCATTCCATTTTATCAGAGTAGAAAACTTTCCCTTTTTGCTTCTCCAAACTCTTGAAATATGTCCTAGTTTGTTGCAATTATAAAAGACAACATTTATTTGATTCATTTGACTTCCATTAATCCTTGATCTGCACTAATTCACTTTATGCCCAAACTTGTTGCAATTATAGCAATAACCGGTAAAGGATTGATTCATTCTTCCACCATTAAACCAGTTCACCATCTGAGTTTTGCATTCACTAGCTCTATGTCCAATCTTATTATAGGCATAGCATTTTCCAAAGAAGGAACCAGAGAACCGATTCATTCTACTTCTACATTCAATCGCCTTATGACCAAACTTATTGCATCAAAAACAAGTTCCATTGAAAGATGGATGCCTCTGTGCATTTTGTTGTCGGATCGGTGGTCTTCCTTCTGGATTTCTTGTATGTTTTCCTTTTCCTTGAGTCTTTTGATTTTTCACAGCTTTTGAGCTTTCACCTGTTTCTAATCCCAGTCTACCTTTGCCTTTAGAGGGTTTTTTTCTTATAATTAGTTCATCAAGCCTGTTGGATCTTGTCTTGAAATTATCTTCACACTTTTTCTTTTTCCAGTTCTGCTCTCAAGTTCACCACTTCTTGTTCAAGCTTGGAGAATTCATTAGACTTTCTCTTCACTTTTGCATTCAAATAATCTTTTATTCTCTTATTTTCTTCCGCTTGTAGCTTTAGTCTGGTAACATCTTCATTTTCTTATTTCAATTGCTCACTAACTTCTCTATGTCTCTCTTTGAATTTATTTAATTGCTCTTTCAACTTCCGGACACATTCATTTGCTTCATCAAGATTTTCTTTCAGATCTCTATTTTCATTTTCAATTGTGTCAAGGTCATAAAGGGTAGTCTAGATTTTTGCATTATCATCCATTTTTTCAATCTTTAATATCTCCCTCAAGTTGTTAGACTTCCCCAGAGGAACCAAGCTCTGATACCAATTGTTGAATATCCAAGATACTGAGAGGGGGGGTGAATCAGTATCTTATTAAACTTAATGAACAAATACCATCCAATTAATTCAATACATATGATAATTAAGATAAGAAGAATCATAAACTAAACATGAAGCACATAACAAAAGAACACCAATTTTTTTACGTGGAAAAGTTCGAGTGGGAGAAATCACGGTGAGGATTAACTCACAATATAGTATAATTGGTTATAAGATATTACAAAAGAGGTGGCTCACTACCAAGACTCACTATCCAAAATTGAGGCACACTTCCTGCAAAAATATAGTAACAAAAATGGCTTACAACCAAAGAATGAACTAATGTAAGTACACCTCAGAGTGCGGGTTCAATTCCTTTGAAGCTTATGCCAACAGATCATTGTTCGCTCTTTTCACATCTCCCAACATTTGCATACACCATTTCTCCATTCATCTATCTCCAAATACATCTTGTATATATATCTGATTTTCTCATAAGTAGCAAACAGGTCAGCTCCAAGTAAACACAAGACTTCTCAAAAACAATTCAAATTTGTGGCATGCAACAACATGTCAACATGGATTGTACAACCAAGATTTAATCTGTTTCACCTTTAACCACTTATTAGGTCAACCAGAGATAGACCTAATAACAAAATTGTAAACAAAAAAATGATGTCGATGACAAACACGAGCATCTATATGCACAAGATCCTGTCCATGCATGCTTTTATCATCCAAAAACCATTTCCCAAAATTTGAAGTAACAGTTATCACCAAAGGGGAAATCCATAGCAAAATACTGGAGGATAAGTCTGCATTACCAGTTCAGAGTACCAGATCAATATGACTTTGAAACTTTCAATTGCAACACATATATAATGGTGAAATCAATGACAAAAAAAAATATATCAAGAGATGTGTTCTTCTTCATTCTTCCAACATAGATATCATGATGCAGTTTGTTTGGTTGCAATATTTCAAGTGGAACCTAAAGAGACACATGTTACAGTTGTGAAGATTATATTCAGATATCTTAAGGGGACTCCAGATTATGGGCTATGGTATCCCAAGGATACTTATTTCACTTTGAATGCCTACATTGATGTAAATTGGGCTAGTTGTGTAGATGATCAGAAGAGTACAAGTGGTGGTGAATTATTTCTTGGAGGAAGATTAGTCTTATGGTTGAGTAAGAAATAGGATTTTGTTTCTTTATCCACTGCAAAAGCTAAGTATATTGCAGCAGCATCCTGTTGTACATAGGTACTTTAGATGAAGCAAACTTTGGAGGACATAGGTGTGATATTTGATGAGCCTATCCCTATCTTTTGTGAAAATACAAGTACAATAAACATTTCAAATAATTTGGTGATGCATTCTAGTACAAGGCATATATCTATCAGGTATCACTTCTTGAGGGAGAAGGTGTTGCAGAATGAAGTCAGACTTGAATATGTGTATACCAAGGAACAAATTTCTAACATATTCACTAAGGCCCTTTCGAAGGATACTTTTAAGTATCTCAGGGGGAAGTTAGGGGTTACTACCCCTCCTTCCTTCAATTAGGTGCACATGGAGGTGCATCAGTCTAGTGGATTCACAAATTATTTTTGATCTAAACTAATGATTGTGGTCTACTCCTCAGGGGGAGTAGAGAGTTGCATTGTTGCAGTATGTGGTATGGGTGCACTCCTAAGGGGGAGTGATCAGAGCTTTATATGGTAGATGTTTTATGCAAAACCTTTCTTTTCCATTAATGTCAAAGAGGGAGAGAAAGTCATGTGAAATTTTTGAAAGGGAGAAGAGGAGAAGAGAGTGCAAAATGCTTGCGTAGGTTGTCTAATCTGAAAATGAAAGGGAAGATGAAGCAAGAGAGTATGTATGTTTCCTTTGATGGTTATCTAATCTAAAAAAATTGAAAGGGAGAAGAGGAGAAGAGAGTGCAAAAATTCTTGTGCAGGTTGTCAAATCTGAAAAAGAAAGGGAAGATGAAGCAGGAGAGTATGTATGTTGTCTTTAACGGTTTTTCACATCTTGTGTTACCATCAATGACAAAGGGGGAGATTTTTGCAAGTATGGATGATTTTGGTGGTTTTATCATTAATGTTTTCATTGATTTCAACACAGTTCAGAGTGATTGCAGATGCTACTTGTATAGTTGAGATGTTGTAGAAGTGTTTAGAGTACATGGAGCTATATTTATGATGTTGCAGTTGTGCTGATGCCAAGTGCTTTTGAGAAAATAAAGAAATAATGAAAGTAGTGTTGAGTATGTGTTCTGAGTGTGCTCTGGTATTGTGCTTTGCATTTCTTCTGTGTTGATCCTATGCCTGTGTGGATCTATGGTGTTTTTTATGAGCTTCCATGGATGATATATCCTAAGTTTTAGCTTTTGAGTCGATGAAGAGTGAAACATGTGTGAACTTGTGTGTGACCCAGTTTGGCAAAACTATTTGTCTGTGGACTAGAAGAATTTTTTTGCTTTGTAGTCTTCTGGTGTTTTATTTCAGATCTTGAAGGTTTAGAAGAAGGTTAATCCTGATGTTCTCTATGTTTTAGCAAACGTGCTTGTGGTTTGGTGATTCAAAAAGCTTGTTCCAGAGCTATGGTGTGTTTCTACTCGGTTTGGATGGACTATTGAAGAGTGTTTTTGTGAATGAAGATTGTTGCAGTTGCTACAAATGTGTCTGAAGGTTTCTAAGAGGTGTTCTAGTGTCTAGTGAAGCATGTTGGGTGATCCACATGTGATCATCTTGTTGGGGATGTGTGTACTTCAAAAGATCAGTGGTGTTTTCATTAGGTTTGGTTGACCTAGTGTTTACACATTACATAAAGATTTGCATCGAATTAAGGAAGTGTGTGGTTGATCTAAGATTTTGTTTGGGTCCTAATTAAATGTGTAATTTTTCCTCTCTCATTCTTATCCATTGTGGGAATATTAAGTAGCTGACCTAATTTGAATTTGTAAAATGAAGAATGTATAGCCAACCTTGGAGAAAGTTCCTAGGGTTGAAGATGGTATAAAATCAAGTCAAGATGTTGCAAATTATAAGACAAGAAAGTGAATTGTGTGAACAAGTGCAAAAAGTAGAGTGTGTAAGAGCGATCAAGGCAATAGTACTTTGATGGGCTAGATTCCTGAAAGAAGTGATTTGATGGTGTCTACAATCCTTTGATCAAGTTGTAACTTTGTGGAGCCTATTGTGGTGGATCTTTATTTGTCTTTTTCTTTATTTGTACGCAGTGAGCCTCCTTCTGGATAGTGAGTCCTATCGTAGGTAGTGAGCCTTGTATTTGGGCAATGAGCGCTTTGCCAATGAGCCTTTGTATCTGGTATCGAATTATTAATATATTGTGAGTTAATCCTCACCATGGTTTTTCCCTCATTGGGTTTTCCACATAAATCTGGTGTCTTTGGTGTTTTTTTTTTGTTATTTGCTTTTCAAGTTTACACTTAATAATAGATTGAGTTAAAGTGGAATTGATTAAGGTTAGAAGTAAAGTAATTTGGTACAACTGGTTCACCCCCCTCTCAGTTGTCTTGTGCATTTCAAAAAAATATTGTTCGAGCTTGGGAAGATCTTAGTTATGTAGCTCAAAAGGGCTCAAAGGAAGGATTGTGTCATATATGTTGTGCATGTCAATGAAACTGACAATGAGAAACCATTCCTAGATGAATACCCTATCCTTAGAGAATTTCAAGATGTGTTTCCTAAAGATTTCACTGAGATTCCTCCAAAGAAAGAATTTGATTTCTTCATTGATCTAGTCCTTGGAGCCAAGCCTCAGTCTAAGGCCCTATTTAGGATAACCACCACCAATCTTTATGAATTGAAATCCCAATTATAGGAGTTGTTACGCAAGGGGCTTATTAAGCCCAGTGTGTCACTTCGGGAGCACTGGTTATCTTTGTAAAAAAGAAGGGTGTAACCTTGCGTCTCTGTATTGATTATCGGATGTTGAACAAGGAAACCATCAAAAAATCGATATCCCCTCCCAGGATCAATGAACTATTTCATCAAATGAAGGGGGGCGTCTATATGCTCAAAAATAGATCTTAGTTGAGAATAAAGGAAGAATATATTCTGAAGACTACATTCCAAACTTGGTATGGGAATTATGAGTTCATTGTTGTACCATTTGGATTGACCAATGCACCCACAACTTTCATGAATCCTATGAACAGTGTGTTTCAGGAATATTTGGATGACTTTTTTCTAACATTTATTAATGATATTTTGGGTTATTCCAAGTCTATGGAGGAGCACAATCGACAGTTGAGGATAATCTTAAAGCGTCTAAGGGAGAATAAGCTTTTTGAAAGCTATCCAAGTGCTCATTTTATTAGGATAGGGTGGACTACCTAGGTTACATTATTTCAACTAAGGGGTATCTATGGATCCTGAAAAGATAAAATCAATCATGGAGTGGTAAATGCCTCAGAGTGTGACAGAGGTGTGAAGCTTTATGGGCCTTTCTAGGTATTATAGAAAATATGTGCAAGGGTTTTCTCAAATTGTAGCCCCAATAACTTCACTTCAAAAGAAAGGAAAGAGGTTTGAGTGGACTAAGAAGTGTGAACAAGCCTTCCAACTCTTGAAGTGAAATCTCACAACAGCCCCAGTGCTAACTATACTTGATCCCAGTGGTCAATTCTCAGTGATCACGGATGCTTCAGGAGATGGTGTAGGAGCAGTATCAATTCGGAGGGCAGGTGGTGGCATATGAATCAAGGAAGTTGAAATAGAACGAATTGAATTATGTGCCACACAATCTAGAATTAACAACCATAATGCATTCCTTATAGATGTGGAGACATTAACTTTTGGGGAAGTCATTTGAGCTCAAAATAGATCATTTGGGATTGAGATACATCTTCACTCAATCAAACCTCAATATATGGCAGAGGAGATGGCTAGAATTCCTTACCAAGTACAACTTCATAATTGAGTGTATAAAAGGAAAGGAAAATAGACTAGTAGATTCTCTTAGTAGAAGAAGACATCTGGCAACCATAAAATCTACGAGATCCAATTTGAGGCACTATATGATGCAACACTGGCAAGGAGAAGAGCATTATGAGAGGGTGAAGAAGGCTATAGAAGAGAATCCATCAAACCATCGATTCAATGGGTATGAGTTTGAATCATATGGTATCTTAATATACCAGAGGTATATGTATATTCTATATTCTAAAGAGCTTAAGAAGTTGGTCCTAGAATAAGTTCGCAATGCACCATATTTAGGACACCCTAGAGTTACAAAGATGATCGCAGAATTGAAAATCTTGTATTATTGGTCGAAGCTCAAGAAGGATGTAGTGGAATTCGTATGCAGGTGCTTGGAGTGTCAGTGAGTTAAGGTTGAGCATGTGCATCCAGCAAATCTCCTTTATCCTCATGATATACCTGAATACAAATGGAAAGTGATCATCATGGACTTTGTACAGGGGTTACCTTTAAGTAAGAACAAACATGATAACATTTTGGTAGTAGTTGATAAGTTGACTAAGGTGGCACATATTATTCTATGGAATCTTAAGGATGGATCATCGACCTTGGCCAAGAAATTTTCCCAAGATATCTTCTCTAATGGAGTGTCAGAAACCATCATATCTAATAGAGACACTCGTATGACATCAAGGTTTTGTATAATCTTGAATGTAGCTTTGGGGACCAAGCTAAATTTTCATTTATCCTATCATCCTCAGACCAATGGTCAAACTGAGAGAGTGAATCAAGTAGTAGAAGATCTCCTTTAGATGTATTGTATGGATCAACAGTATAAATGGGAAGAGTATCTACCATTGGTCGAATTCGCTTATAAAAAATCCCATCATGCATCCTTGGGTATGGCACCTTTTGAGGCTTTGTATGGGTGAAATTTGTGTACTCCCATTAGTTGGGAAAAATTGGAAGACAAGATCATTGTAGGTCCTAAAATGTTAAAGGAGATGGAAGAGAAAATGAGACTTATTAAGGGCAAACTGAAGGAGTTGGCATATAGATAGAAGAGTTATGCTGACAAGAATAGAACCTTCAAACAGTTTATAGCAAGGGATAAGGTCTTTTTGAGAGTCAAGCCACATAAGAGCTCTATCACTTTTGAAAAATCTTCCAAGTTGGCTCTGAGATACGTGGGTATGTTTGATGTATTGGAAGTAACCAACCCAATTGCATATCGACTTACTCCACCACCTACTCTAGCTTGACTCCATAATGTGTTTCATGTTTCTTTGCTTCATCCATACCACCCAGATGCATCTCATATACTTGATTGGCATTATTTACAGGTGGAGGATCCAGGAGTGGTATTGGTGGAGCCCATTAGAATTATGGATAGACGCGACATCAAGTTACAAAATAGAGACATTGTTCAATATAAGGTCCAATGGGATTAGTATTCTAAGGAAAATGCTACATGGGAGGATGTGGAGGAGATAGAACACTCCTTTCCTCATTTTCTTTCTTAGATAGACTATTGATGAATCACTATAACTATTGTTTAATATTTTGGACTTGTAATGCTATGATGTTTTGGCTTGAAAACAATATGATTTGATGTTGAAATAGACATATGGGATTTAATTTTATTAATTATACATCGTGATGATGTCTTTTCCTAGTGGGAAAGGATGTCACATCTCAATTTCCTTACTTGCATTTAATAATTTTGAGTTAGTTGAAATATTTGAAAAATGGAATTTATCGTTTACTGTTTATGAGATTTGATAAAAGCAATAATATTTGAAAGTGATTATCTTGCAACTCTATGATATAAGAGAATTGTTTTATGATAAATATCAGTTAAAGGTTTATTGATGAACAATTTCAAGTGCAATAATGTGTATGCAAGAATGGGTTGAAGAATGAGAACATGGTTGACATAGGAATTCTTAGTCAGATGATGCATGGTAAGAAAGATTAGCTGGAATCTCACACACCATAGTAAGCCATGACATTTTCATTTTTTTTACAATTGATGGATATCATTCTTGCTTGTATAAAACTATATTTGGTTAAATAGGAAATCTTATTTATTTTATTGCTTGTCTTACCATGTTTGTTTTAAATTTAATTTCATAATAGTAATGGAAATGTGTCCGATTACACATAACTATCATTGGAAGAACGATTATGTTATTTATTCTTTCAAAAGAACTTCAAAATAAGCTCCTGACAAGGAAATAAAATAGTAATAATAACAAATGTTGTAACTTATATATACATATAAATAAATGTGTTATAAATGATTTCAATGATAAGTGCTTCTTCTATTCAAAATTCATTATGAAACCATATGGAAAGAGACAATGAAAAATTATACTCAAGTAACCCCCTTCACATTTGAAGAAGGCTAATCCCTTCCATAATAGAAAGATGGAAATAATGCTCAGAAATGGGGAAGTGGGCAGCTAAGTGAGGGTAGCATGGAGAATTAAGATCACCCCAAAACTAGTACACACAATCAATGGATAGGGTGTGGGTGAATTTTGAAAATAGAGGATACAATCTAGCAAAAAAACATCGAAGGGATTTGGGAAAAAATAGAGAGAGGAAGGCACGAAAGAAAGAGTTGTTGTTTCTATTCGTTTGAAGCAAAAAGGAAACCATCGTGCAATCTATAAAGGTAATTTGAAACTCTTTTATATGTTTCTATCATAAGTTTCAATTGACTTTCTCTTGTGAGCATAATGGGTATCGATTACAATATTACTATTCTCCATTATTCTTGCCATTGTATTTATGGTCTTAGTTCATCATTATGTGGTTGATAAATTTCTCTGTTAAGCCCCTTTTGGAGGTTGAAAACCCCCAATGAACCATCACTGTGTGTATAGGTCGACATGTTACGCATGATCAATGCAAGGGTGGCAGTCGAGCTCTAGCTCGTGTGTTTATTTAATCTGTTATTTCCTTGATATGCTCTCTATGGTAGTAATCACCATGCAAGGTGATATTCATTTATTTCATTTCCAAATGATAACCCCATTTGAGGCTTCTATGTCGATTCGGTTATAGAGGTCGAATGATAAGAATCATTCAAGTCGTGGCTTAGCTCGGAATGATTCCTATCATTATGTTTATTATGTGTATGTCTATGGGTCATACGATCACCAATAATGGATTAAATAAAGAATTATACTTATCACTCTATTAAAAAGTTTGTGTATAATGATTTCCATCGATCTAGTGGAATGCTTGATACCACCGTGATCAGAAATATGTATATGTATTATGTTTGGAGAACGAATCTGGGTGATTATGTCGTGTTCTTAAAGCTGAACAACCTTGCTATGTTTGATAAGATGTTGGAATATAATATTTATCTATTTTATTATGGGATTTCACTAAACAATAGTGCATGCAGACCCATAATATGTCACTACCAATATATTTAGGCCTTAACAGGTAGAGAGAAAATGAATCCCTCACAATATTTAAAATGAATTTATTTATCTATCGATGGGTATGTATATATACAACATATATGTATGTATGTATGTATACATACTTGGATGATCATGCATCAAGCCATCATAGATTTGATGGCTAAATACACTTTGTTCATGGAATAAGAGTCCCTCAAGGATGAGGATTGATAAAACATAAGGAAAACATTAAAACGGTTATAAATTGATAGCATGTTTATTGACTTACAATATCATGCATATCGACCCCCAATTTTTTGGGTATTCGTACATATGAGTGTGAATTAAAGGATGACTCAAAATGTATTTTATTTCAAAGTTCTAATTTTACTTTTAATAGCAGCGATTAAATGTTGAATAACCCGAATGGAATATAGTTACTATGTCCATCGCTGATCTGAAACAAAATAATACATTTATTAGGAATCCAAATGGGCTAACATTGGAATCAAACCAACTCTTTTCAATCTTGATTTTTAACTAGAAATTTGAATATACTGAATCTGTATGACCGTTCAGAACAGAACAAATTGGGAAAATTATTTAGATTTTGTACAGATGTTTTTCTCATGTTGTGAACTGTAAATTATGATTATTTTTTAACAAAACTATGCATCTGATCATAACAATGTTTACTTGAATATGGAAAAGAACTGCTTACAAAATGGAATTTTTTCTTTAAAAACTTAAGAATGTATACACATATTCCAAACTATGTTTATTTTCATGCATATATGTGTACACACATAAATGCTACATTTATGCGTGTGCACATACATGCGGTATACCTTCTTATTTCATCTTATTTACTCATTTTCAAGTATGTTGCTTAATTTTATTTTCAAAGGAAAGAACTATAGAAATGGAACAGTGTTGAAGTGAAAATATGTATCTTAAGGAAATATAGTTATATGATGAATAGATGAATGGATATACCAGAATTTAAATGGATTACTTGCTTGAGGATTGATGAAATGGAATGATACAAAAGTATTAGATAGATTGTAGCACACTGATGTATGATGTTAATAGATGGTCTAGAAGGGAGGGATACCCCTTTTGTTATGATAAGCTACCCTTTTGAGAATGGGTGTCAGAGAGTGTAGCTTTGATTTTCCAAATCTAATTTAAGTTGGATTTATGCAGCATGAGCTTGGCCAAACTTTGCATTCATTTTATTTGGAATAAATTGTTTATAGATTTATCCTCTCTCTATCTTCTTTACCTTTTTACCTAACATGGAACTTGCATATTCTAACAGTGGATAGAAATGCACGTAGTTATGCATGCACAAATTTCACCTTACAAACTGTATCTCTTGCTAAGTGTTTCGTGTAGGTTCAGATATTCCTCGATGGACCGAAGAATTATGAGGAAGCATTGCTTCATGGTTGGGTGGAAAAGCAACTAAACCATGTTCTCATCCACCAAGGAGGCGAGTTGTCAAAGAGGAATTCTTAATGGAATTTATATCTTATTGATGTACTTGTATCATTGATGTAATTATTGTATTGACTATGTGGCGATTGAGTGCCAAGTCAAACTTTGTATATTGGTTATTGACATTTGGAAATGAATATATTTAGATTCTTTTTTATTTATGGACATGAAATTGCTATGTTGGAAAATTAAAATGGGATTTATGTCTTAAATTTATATTCATAATGTCAATTATTAATTTATTTTAGAAATATTAGATGGGCATGTTACATTTCCATACAAATCCTTAAGTACATATCTTGCCGTAGTTCCTTTAAATAGAAAACACATACATTTATTCAGGTTGTAAGATGTGTAATGGTTGAAAATAATAATTAGTTATGAAACATATCTTTTCCTTCAAAACAAATTTAAATAAACCAAACCTCCTTGCAAAAAATTGATGCTTAGTTTATAAAAACACTTGAGTTGTGTAAAAATCAGTTGGTTATTGAATAATTGTGTCATAAAACAATAGTATAGGTCACAAAAAATATTTGGTGTGTCACCTCTATTGATCATAGGCTTCATCTCAAGTCATTTCCTATCCTTTTTTATGAGCAGAACAACAATAGCCTAGTTTAAGTTAGGTGAAGTACGAAGGGAACCAAAATTCTTTGGAGACTCACTCTAACCCACAGGAAACCCATAGGCCCTTGAGTCTTTCCATTCTTTTCAAATAATGAGAGAGCTTGAATATCCCTCTCTCTAGGATTTACACAAGTTGATAGCAGGTTCACTATTGTAGGTTTGAAAAAATAACACAAGACAACCCCCCTAATTTTTTTAGAACTTCAAATAGGCCATTTAGAAGAAATTATAATAAAAATTACAACTTGTGTTATATTGGATGCCTAAATAATTCATGTATAATGCATGGATACTTTTAAAATTTAATGATAAAATTGTTATCCAAATCTGAAATTTGATTATAAATTTGAAATCATTGTGATTTTTTGATAATTTTTTTTTAAAATGTGACTTTTTTATAATTAAGGTGAAATTTATGCCCCATTAAAATTATGCAAAAAAACACTTTATTTTAGAGGCAAATAAATCAAAATGGTATATTTTTCCAAAAAGAATGACTCCACTACATTGTGGATGGAACCAACCTTTTGTTGACTATTGAAGTGTGAAATAACACCTCTTGGACCAAAAGTTATAGCAAATTGAAAAAGTACCCCCCTTTAGGCACATTGGAATAGCATGGTGGTTAAGGTGGGGGTTCGTAAACTTTTAATAATTAATATATAATTTCATAGTTAATAAAAATTAAAAAATGAAGGTTTTTGACTTTGTATAAACTATTAACATTTTACAAATTGAGTTTTATAAACTTTGTGAAGGGTTTTCAAGAATAATTAGCATTAAATTCTAACATTAAAACATAAAATAAAAAATATATATTGGTTAGCCACTAAAAAGACATATTTGGGCCTAATTATAGGGTCATGGAGGGTGGTCAGCACTTGAGTCTTGAGCCTTAGATAGGATCTTATCCATTGGAATGTCTTGCATTGAGTGAGCCAAGCGACAAAAGCATGATTAGCTATGAATATTGGTTAGATGGTTTTAAAATCAGCAAAATGGCTACATGGAGGTGCTCAAGGATATTATGGGGGTGAAGCTGCAGAGTGGTGTAAATGGGTGGTTGTCACTATTGGGAGATTTTTTCACCATTCAATGATGTGAAAACCATTGTGTATGACACCAAGATTATTCACATGAAACACTATTATTATAAAAATTTGATTATTTTTTTATGTATCCATGACCACATCCATTGTACAATACCATGTGTTTATCTCACTCCCTCTATAAAAGAGTGCACCAACAAGGAACCATCCTTTGTTAAGGAAGAAAAAATATACAATAATAGGGAAGATATGTTAGAAGTGTTTAGTGTTGTTTATGCCACATAGTCATCTAAGGAAGGAAGAGTATAAGGTATAGAGAGAATGTTGAAGTGATTGATAGCTAAAATAACACAATGCTAGTGCAAAGAGGGACCACTATTGACTGCAATGTTGATGTTAATGTTTGCAAAGAGTATCATGAATTGTAAGGATCAAAGGTTGCAATAACTTCAAGTTGATGAATTGACATATGAATTAAATAAATTAGCATAAGTACCAATAAAATGGTGGTGGTTCCACCCAATGGGGGTGACAAAAAAATAGATGTCCAAACCTTCAAAGGAAGAACTCAACAACTAGATCTAAGAATAAAACTTGCAAAAAATCAAAAGCTTCAACCAATAATATCAAAGGGTGACTAAATTGAGGCCCCCTTTGATAAAAACAATATTAAAATTTTAAGAAAACCTATACATGTATGGATTTGCATAGATTCAATATGGTATCATAAGGTATAAGGATAAAAATTATAAAATTTGAAAGTTTCCATTGCCAATTGAAAAGATATTCTTTATTTCTCAAGCCTTGTATACTTATTGGTGATGTTTGTTTGGATTCATGACACTTCATTGATAGGGTTGAGTGCTAGATTCACCAAAATATGGGAAGGAACTTGAAACTCGTGGCTTTCATACCATGTTGGAGCAACCAAGATTAGAATGCAAAATCAATGTTATCTTCCACAAGAGAAAAATAAGCACAAAAGAATTTTTATCAAATAAAAATGAGATTGTGTAAAAATTTGCAGTGATGACCTTGTATATAAATACAATGAAGAGGAGGTAGAAAGGTAGGACTAAACATCTAACTATCCCTCCAAATGTGTAACACATGTTAGCTCACACAATAAAAGTGTGAGGAAATATGTGAATTCCACACGAGGTGAGATAAATAGATAGATAAAATCTAAGTAGACTTAAGCTAAGTGTGAATTTATTGGCCTAGAAAAGGTGATAAGCTAACTAGTTTATAATGACCCTATTTACACTAATAGATGCAAATATCTATGGAAAGTTTTTTACACATGTTATGGATACTATGTGTTTACTATAGTTTTCTTTGATTTGAAATGCTCAATTAGTGTTCATGAATCCATGAATGGGGTGCTATACACATACCTTGATCAATTTTTCCTTGTCTTCTTTGATGAAATATTAATATATTCAAGATCATAGGATGAGCATAAGTTTTGTTTGCACCATATTTTGTAGTCTTTCAATGAGAACCAATTATATGGCAACTCAGTGAAGTTTGATTTCTTCCAGCTAGAGGTGTAGTACTTGGGTCATATTATCTCTAGTGATGTTATCTTAGTAGATATATTGAGTATTCATGCTATGACAAGTTGTCCAACATATAACAATGTTTTAGAGGTCCAAGTTTTTATGGGATTTGTGTGTTATTTGTTGAATGCACAAGACAACTGAGAGAAGGGATGAATCATTTGTACCTTAAAACTTCAAAACCCTCATAAACATTCAAATCCAAATTGATTCAATTGACCATTAAACTGTTATAATAATTTAGCATGAAAAGTAATTAGCAAAAATTGAAAATTAATCAACACCATGCACAAGAGAACGCCAGATTTACCTGGAAAACCCAAGATGGGAAAACCCATCATAAGGATTAGCTCACAATATAAAGTAATGTCTACACCAAATACAATAGGGCTCACTGGCTAAGAGAAAGAAAGGCTCACTACCATAATAGAAAAGAAGATAGAGAAGAATGTTACACAAAGAAATCCATCTTGATGCAATAGAGAAATCCACCACAATATCACCAACACCTTTACAACTCAACTAAATAATTATAGACACCTTATGCTCATTGCATCCAACAATCTAACACATGAAATATCGCACTTCACTTCCCAAATTTGCACTCTAACACTCTGCAATTTGCATCATTCACATACTACTTATCTCTCTTTGCATCCCTCAATAGCTCAACTCATATTTATATCATCGTCAACCTTCAAACCATTCTTCAAGGTTGGATATGCACATCAACCCTACAAATTCAAATTATGTTGGCACCAAAACACTTTTGTGGCAGATAGAAGTGAAGGTGGACCACACCACTCCTTATTTGGGACCCAAATCTAAAACCCCATGCTACAAGATGCTTCTACAAACAATAAATATCCACCACAATTAGTGTAAACGCCAAGGTTTGTCATTACTCATGTAAACACCATTAAAATTTGAAGTACATTCTTCCTTTGATCCAACAACGACTCGCAAACAATAAATGTCACCTAAACACAACCTAGAATATTTAATAAATACCCTAAAATCCAACAAACTCCTTCACAGAAACTTTCCCCTGAGGAATGTACACACCCAATACATTCAAACAACTTTGTTATACACCATAACTTAAGAAACTAACTTTTGAAGCACCAAAACTCAAAAAACTTCGATTGAAGAAAGATACCAACACTATCATCACATCTTCAGATCCATAAGACTTGAGACCAAAGTATGAAGAAATGTGAAGCAAAAACATTTCTCTCAGACACCTCTATAATACATAGTTCACACACTGGTGAACACAACTTCTTTTGTATAGCAATCTAGCACACTAAATTCTAAATATAACACCTTTAATGAACATATCCAAAAGGCGTAGGTAGATCTTCAACCTAGAAGAAATGTAGAGCAACACCAAAATACTATTATGCAACCTAGAACACAATGCAACTCATTGTTTCATATTTTTATCATTTTTTCTCAAAATCACTTGGAAACCAAGCACCAAGAACACATCCTCATCATCTCCAACACTTCCTCAACCATAGACAAAATCTTATCAAAACAACACTATAGGTTGACACCAGTAGCTTACTAAAGACAACATAATGCAACTAATCAAAGCATCATTAATGCAACAACATAAACAATACCAACAACTACACATAGTCTTGCAATAATCTTCTTCTCATACAGTTGACACCAATGACAACATAGTATTTTTGACATCAATGACAACACCAACTACTCGTACTTGTAACAATCTCCTCCTTTGTCATTGATGGCAACACATGGTGTGAAAAACCATCAACAATAACAACAAACACAACAGCTTTCCTTTTCTCTTTTCCCCCCTTTTCACAACATACTTATTACTTTCTCCCAACTTATATTTTTCATATGTCACACTCTCCCCCTTTGACATCAATGGAAAAGGATAAAATATTTGTGTCACTTATGTTTCTTCTTTGAAATCATTCAACCTTCTCACAACTACTCAGTATACTCCCCCTTAGGAGCATACACCATACTACACTAATCAGCAACCACTGCATAATGACAACACTCACTCCCCCTAACTACAACAACCAACAATGTCACTACCTACTCCCCCTGAGAAATAACCACCAACATCGGTCCAGACCAAAGAATGGATCTTGAAATCCACTAGACTGATGCATCTCCTTATGCATCTAGTTCAAAGAAGGAGGGGCAATAACCCCAACTTCTCCTGAAGATACTCAAATTCATCCTTAGGAAGAACCTTCATAAATATATGAGCAACCTAATCCTTTGTAGGAATGTACTCAAGTTTAACGCCATTCTCTACAAAGAACTCTCTTAGAAATACCGAATTGAGATATTTTTTATCCTTGAATGTATTACTAAATTCTTTGAAATATTGATAGCACTTGTATTGTCACAAAAGATAGAAATTGGTTCATCATATACTACCCTGATATCCTTCAATATTGTCTCATCTATAACACATATGTGCAGCAAGATGTTATTACAATGCACTCTACCTTTGTAGTAGATAAAGACACTAAATCTTGTTTCTTGCTTAGCCATGACACCAATTTATATTCAAGAAAGAATGCACCAACACTTGTAATTTTTATGTCATCTACACAACCAGCCCAATCTGCATTTGTGTAAGCACTCAGAGTAAAATCAATATCCTTTAGATACCACAAGCCATGATCTAGAGTGCACTTCAAGTATCCAAATATCCTCTTCACTATTGCAACATGTAACTCTCTAGGATCTTCTTAAAATCTATCCATAAGATAAACTACATGCATGATATCTGGTCTAGTAGCAGTTAGATATAGCAATCCACCAACAACCTTAGCAGATTCATCATTCTTGCTCAGCTTACAACTAGTAACCATAGGGGTACACACTGGTTTAGAATCTTCCATTCCAAACTTATTCAACATTTCCTTGACATACTTTGATTGTGAAATGAAAATAACTTTATCCATCTGATTTATTTGTAGTCCAAGGAAGAAATTCATCTCCCCAAACATAGACATTTCAAAATCTTTTTGCATTTCTTCTACAAACTTCTTGTACATAGCTTCATTGACTTCAAATATTATGTCATCAATATATAAAACCATAGTCAAGATTTGATCTTTTTCAACTTTAAAGTAAAGATTCCTATTTGTGGTACCTTTATTGAATCCTTGTTGTATTAAATGCCTATCCAACCTTGGATGCCAAGCTCTAGGAGTTTTCTTCAATCCATACAATTCTTTCTTCAATCTAAAGACCATGTCCCATTTGTTTGATAACTAAAATCCTTCTAATTGTTCTATGTATACCTCTTCTTCTAATTCTCCATTCAAGAAATCAGACTTCACATTCATTTGATAATCTTTTAAATCCTTATGTGTTACAAAAGCCAAAATCATCTTGATAGCTTCCATTCTTTCCATTGGAGAAAATGTCTCCTCAAAATCTATTCCTTCAACTTGTGAGTATCCTTTACACACAAGCCTTTCCTTGTTCCCTACCACTTCTCCATTCTCATTTAGTTTGTTTTTGAATACCCACTTAGTTCTAATTACATTTTTGTTTGTTGGTCTTCAAACAAGTTCCCAAGTTTGATTCTTCTCAATTTGCAACATCTCTTCTTCCATAGCCTTGATCCAATATTCATCTTTGCATGCCTCAATCATTGTTGTAGGTTCAACTTCAGAAAGTAAACATAGATTTACCTATTCTTCAACAACTTTCCTTATTGTTAGTACACCTTTTCTCTTATCTCCAAGATTTTTTCTTCAAAATGATTCTTTTGCACATAGTTAGGAGTTTTAGGATTCTTTTCTGGAACTTCTTCCTCTTCAATTTGTAGTTCTTTAGATTTGTCTTCTTCTCTGCAAGAAGAATCGTCTAACTTATATCCATCAATTACCACTAAATTCTTCTGTAAATATTCATCAACCTTGACACTTGCACTTTCAACAAACTTTCACAATCTCTTATTGTAAGATCGATAAGCTTTGCTTCTAGTAGAATATCCAAGGAAGATACCTTCATCAGACCTTGCATCAAACTTTCCTAGTTATCTTCATCTCTTCTAATATAACATTTACTTCCAAACACTCTAAATTACTTGACAGTAGGTATCCTTTCATACCATAGCTCATAGGGATTATTTATGTTGTTTTCTCTTGCTTGAACTCTATTAAATATATAAACAGCAGTATGAATTGCTTCTCTCCAGTATAATTTCGGTAAACTTCATTCTTTCACCATTATCCTTGTAGCTTCTTGAAGAGTCCTATTCTTTCTTTCAACCACTCAATTTCATTTAGGAGTCCTAGGGGTAGACAAGTGCCTCTTTATGCCATGATTCTCACAAAAGATATTAAACTCATTGGAGGTGAACTCTCCACCATTGTCAGACCTCAAACATCTAATTTTCATATCCATTTCATTCTCAACCATAACTTTGAATGCTTTGAACTTATCTAGAGATTTTTATTTTTCTTTGAGAAAAGTAACACATGTCATTCTAGAATAATCATCAACTAATAGCATGAAATACATGTCACCTTGAAGACTTCATACTCTTGTAGGACCACAAAGATCTGTGTGTACCAATTCCAATAGTTTAGTATGGTGCAGGAGCACCTTTGATGCAATTTTGGGTTATATTGTGAAACTTTGGTTTTTTCTTTATTTTGGCTTGATTGATGTAAATAAGGTCATTTGAGACCATCCTAAGTGATTTAGGACCATGTTTGGTCATTAGGTGAAATTTAGGCAAATATTATAAAAGTTGTCAATGTTGTCATGACAACTTTGCAAATTTGTTAAGAAACTAGTTAAGGGTCAGTTGGAGGCTGGTAAATGTTTATAACAACATAAATATGTATTTTAAGCATGATTCCCAAGGTTTTCAAGAGTTGGAATGAAGAAAAATTCAAATTTGCATGCTTTAAATTGTGCTTTATTGCAAAATATAATTTTTATTTCATGTTGTACGGAATTGTACATGATTGTACGGCCTATAGTTTGATTGGAGAAGTTTTAGGGGTTCATTCTCTTTGAATTTTTTTTTGTTTGACTCAAATCCATTGAGTTTTGTAAAAGTTACAAGCATTTTGGTAAAAACTATCCCAAACCCTACCTAAGGTTTCTAGACATTGAAAAAATACTATATTTGGAGATTCCACCATAGGAAAATTCTAAAAACTTGCAAGATCCTTCAAAAAAATCTAACAATGTTTCTAAGTTGATTCCAATGAAGGATCATGCTTCCAAATTGATTCCAAGCTTGTTAATCCTTTGCACCAAGTTTGCATGTTTACACTTGATTGCCTTTTTGTGAAGACCTTTCATGTATGAGTAAGGTTTCTAAAATCATATGATTTATTGGGTTTGAAATGTTTTAAGATCATCAAGGCATGATTAAGACAAGTCCAAATGAGTCCAAGAATCCTAGTTGGAATTTATTCCTTCAATGATTCATGTTGAGGTCTATGCTTGAAACGATGACAAGACAATATTGCAAGTTTCCTTATGTTGATCAGGCATTGGACTGAGAAGCATTTGAAATCCTTCAAAGGGTATTGAAACAAGGCTACATAGGTCCTTTCATTTCTATTCTATGGTGGTTGTCTCTCCTTGGTACCAAATAGCCATATTGCCCATGTTGTCAATAAGCCCTAGAATGCTCAAATGAATGTTTGGAGGGACTGTTTGGAAGAAGAATGTTTGGAATTCAATCTAATGTGTTGGAACATGTTGAAACATTGATTCTCCACTACCCCATGTTGTTATAACTTTTTTTTGGTGTGTTTTCCTTTCCAGGGATTCCCTATAAGATAGATTTTCAATGGTGACAAGGCGCACTAAGAAGTTCTATGTGTTTCTTTCAATGAAACCCTTGAGGAAGTGTGTTGAAATAGTCTATTTGTGTTAGGATCTACCCCTACTCTACATCATGGTAGTAGATTTTTCTTTGACTTTGAAGCTTCTTCTTGCTTGCTTTCTAATTTGTCACTCCTTATAGATAGCATTGATAGGCTTTGTAATCTTTGGAAGATCTCTCACTACTTGAACTAAACCGATTCTTACTAAGTTATCAAAATTGATGTGACACATCCTCATATGCCATAACCATCTTTTATTAATCTGATTCATAAAGCAGTGACCATCAGCACCCTTGAGTTGATAAACATTTCCATATGTTCTTCTTCCAGCAGCAACCACAATTTTGGATCCTTTTTTTATCTCACATTCATCATCCTAAAACACAATATTGTATCCTTTGCTACACATTTTTCCAACACTCAAGAGGTTATGCCTCAAACCCTTCACATAGTAGGCATCATTAGTATTATGCTTGCCATCAAAACTGATAGAACCTTTTCCACATATCTCAGTAGATGTATCATCACCAAATCTAACACATCCTCCATCATACATTTCAAGCTTAATAAACTTACTCTTGTCATTGGTCATATGATTAGAGCATCTACTATCAATGATCCAGTAGTTCTTCTCTTTTCTAGCATGAAAAGTAGATACCAAAGTACCTTTATCTTTGGAGAGCTATCCTTCACACATCTATCAGAGTTAGTATAAATAGATTCATCTTTTAAAGCCATGAATAAGAATTCACCATCATCGTCATCTCCATAATCAAATTCATCATCAGAAATACTTGCATCTTCTCTAATATAATAGCTTTTCTTAATCATGTTACCTTTGTTCTCCTTATTTGTGTTATTCAAAGCTCTATTTAGACATCTTGAAGCATAATGGCCTATCTTTCCACAATTGAAATATTTGAAAAGCAACTTTCCATTGTACTTATTAGTACCCTTCTTCATTATCCTTGCAAAGTTGGCTTTTGTATCATCAAGATCCTCCTTATTTGATTCCTTGATCTCCTCTTATTTACTAGTCTTAAAAACAATCTCAAATTTTACACCACTATTTGTACCAAATTCTCTCATCTCAAAAGCAGTTAGAGAACTATACATTTGATCTTTGATTTATTGATTTAAATTTTTTTATTCCTCAATATCAGAGACTTTATGACTATAATATTTAGGAAGACTTGTGAGAATTTTCTTTACCACTTTTGGTTCTTTGAGTTCTCCACCAAGACATCTGATGGAGTTGAAAACTCCATCTACCCTTTGCATATATTTTATAACATTTTCTTCTTTAAACATCTGCAAGTTCTCAAACATGATCTTCAAATTCTACATCTTATCTTCTTTGACCTTATCATCTCCTTCATAAATGCTTTCTAACTGTACCCAAATATCTCTAGCAATTTTTAGACTCATCACTTTCACTAATTCAGAATTAATAAGACCATTCAAGAGAGCATACCTTGCTTTGCCATTGCTTTCATAACCTTTAATCTCATTAGCAGTACTTGGACCATTTGTAGGTTCAGTGTATCCATTCTTAATAGACTTCCATGTTGAATGAACAACACAACTCAGAGGGCGGTGAATCAGTTGTACCAAATTAAAACATCAAAACCCTCAACAGTAATCAGATCCACATGCATTCATTAAACCTGTAATATGTTATAATGTTTAAACATGAAAAGTAGATAATAGAAACTAAAACAACCAACACCATACACAAGAGAACACTATATTTATGTGGAAAATCCTAGAAGAGAAAAACCACATTGAGGATTAGCTCAGAATATAAGTAATTAAAAAATCGGTATAAAGAGGCTCACTACCAAAATAGGATGAACTGTTTAGAAAGGCTCGCAACCTAGGATCACTATCGAAATATAAAGAATAAAGAAGATATAATGTTACACAGAGAACACAATCTCAATGCAATAGAGATTCCACCACAATAGCTCCAATCAACATTAGTAGTCTTTGAGAGATCAAGATACCTCAGCTCACTGCATTCAACAATCCTGCATTATAGCTCACACTACAATTCGCACTTCTGCACTTGATTTTGCATCACAACACTCAACACTATTCCACACTCTTTATCTTGCATTAATTCATCTTGAATTTATACTATCTGTAACTTGAAAAAAATCATCAAGATAGGTACACTCTCCTTGCACTTTACAAATTCAAATTAGGTCAACACTAAGTGATATGAGGGATATTTTCACTAAAAATTGAAATATATCCAAAGCTCCAAAACTTTGCACCATCAGAAAGATCTCAGAGTCCTGGTTCCAACGCAACTTGAACGGAGCGAAAAGGAGTCTATTTGCTCAAGTTATGGTCAGTCAAAGGCAGGGTCAAATTGGTACCAAGAGTCGTCCAAGAAGCGAAAAATTTGATCGTCTCAAAAATCAATGGAAGTGGCGTCAACGAGAAGAGTTCGACGAGACGAACCCAACGCTGTTCGTTTCGTCGAAACCCGACATCGTACATGGAAGATATCATCGGTCAAAGTTTGTAGTTGACCAAATTGGATGGAAGGTAAAGTCGATGACGTCAGCATGTTGACTTGGTGACATTCGTCGTACGGATGCTGACGTGGACCAATGGCATCTTGACATGTGTCATGTCATACATGTAACTACTGTTGACGTGGCAGTCCAGTCATCGCTGACGTGTTTTCATTGTCTAATCCGGTGTTACCACGTGGCACGTCCTCGGCATGCCACGTGTCCCTCCTTCCTCCATCAGTGTCAGCGGGCAGTTGTCGAGTTGGTTAAAAAGTGTTTGGTAGAGCTCGACCCCGTGAGTTGTCTGTCGATAGCCCGCGCCTCCACCGTCACACCACTGCGGCCGTCTCTTAACTTTGTGGAGCCCGCTTTTTTTTTGTAGTGAATATTTAAAGGGCGTGAAAACAAAAGGTTGGTCATTGGGGAGTTGGAAGCCCCGACTAACATTATATTAAGGTGGGTGGTCACCGTTCGACCACCAAATACAATTCGATATCAATCTGTGGCCGGATTATTTTGATGTATGTGTTGGCCCGAAGCCTAAACAAAATAGGCTATTTTTGTAAAGCAAACACTCTAACTTCTTTTGCTAAAGGGCCATAGGAGACAAATGAGTCATTGTACGAATGGTTAAAGGGGTTAGAAGGTTATTGTTTTTGTTAAGCCTTTTTAAGCAAATTTTATGTATAAAAAGGGGGAATGTGAAGTTCTTAGGAGCTGGGTAGAGAAATAGTTAAGCATTGAATCAGAGAAACAGGTGACAGGTGAACAAGGGAGATTTTCTTAGGAGATTTTTGAAGACAATTCTTCACATCAGAGGCACGTCGTACTGTTGTGTTTAAGGGGAAAAGTCTTGGTGCAATTGTAACTGATTTTGGGAGATTAATCAGATCGGTCTCACTCTATTGGAGCGAACCCGGAGACATAGTCACGATTGTGGCGAACTCCGTTATCAGATTGTTTGCACTTTCTCTCTCTTCTTTTCTCTCAATTCTAGTTTTCACTTGAAGTTTTTAATGCATAATTTTGATAATATATGTATGTATTGAATTTCCATTAAGTTGTTTTAATTAAGCATTCAAAAATGCAATTATTCTAGATCCTAATCAGATCACTAAGCATTCCTACGGTGGTTAGGAACGAAAATGGACCAATACAAAACTTATTTGGGACCCAAATCAACTCTCACATGCCATGCTATGCCTTCATTAATTCTTAAACATCTTCAAATGTAGTGTAAACACCAAGTCGGATATTACCTTTGTAAACACCATTAAACTTAGAATTACATGCTTCCTCAAATCTAAAGATGACCTGTGAACCACATACCACACTTCATCATGATCTAGAATAGTCCTCTATCCTCCTGAAATCCATCAAACTCCTTCACAACAACTCGTACCATCAAAATGTACATGCCTACTACATTCAAACTACACTGCAAAATAGTACAACTCTACAATCCAACTTCCAGAATACCAAACCACAAATCCTCTTGACACGGGCAAGAGATAAACATCATCAACATACCTTCAGAATTGCAAGACATGAATAACAACTATGGAGAAACACATAGCAAATACATTTCTCCCAAACATCTCTATAAACAACACTAAAAAACCAATTCACACACTGGTGAACATAACTTCATCTAACCATCGATCTAGAAGCCAAAATTTTGGATATAGGAACTCTGAACATCTCTAACCAACACATCCAAACCACACAAGCAAATATTCAACCTAGAAAAAATGTGAAGAAAAACCAAAACACCTTTGCAACACCCTATTTCCTTATTTTATCAATTTTCTCAGTATCCTTAACATCTGAACCATGAATAGAAGCTTATCAAAGCAACACCAAAGGTTAACATCAGCAACTTAACTGATGACAACATAATGCAACTAATTAAAGTAACAATCTCTTATCAATCATTGTACTACTATCATTAATGACAACACAAGGTCGTTAAATCAATGACAACACCTTCATACTTGTAACAATCTTTGCCTTTGTCATTGATAGCAACACAAGACCTGAAAAAACATCAAAGACACAATAGCTCTGAACATACTTATTTCCTTTTCTCTTTTCTCCCCTTACACAACTAACTCATTACACTATCTCTCCCTTTGATACTTTCCTTTTTCACATGACTTCTCTTTCTCTCCCCCTTTGACATCAATGGCAAAGGATAAGGTATTTTACATTATTCTCCCCCTTTGACATAGAACCAAGATACTTGTAACTACTCTCAACACTCCCCCTTAGGATTACACACCAATCAACTCAGCAACCTTTCCATCATGACAAAATAAATTTCATACTACAACAATGTCACTACCTACTCCCCTTGAGAGTTAGCCATCAGCATCAGTCTAGACAAAGAATGAATCCATAGATCCACTGGACTGACGCATCTCTATATGCATTTAGTTCAAAGGAGGGGAAACAACCCCCAAATTCTCCTGGAGATACTCAAAAGTATCCTTAGGAAGAGCCTTAGTAAATATGTTAGAAATTTGATCCTTTGTAGGTACATATTCATGCTTCACTTCATTCTCCATGTTCTTCTCTCTTAAAAAGTGATACCTAATCGATATATGTTTTTTTCTTGAATTCATCACTGGATTCTTTGAAATGTTGATTGCACTTGTATTATGACAAAAGATAGAAATAGGATCATCATACACTACTCTAATATATTTCAATGTTTGTCTCATCCATAATACCTGTGTACAACAAGATGTTGTTGCAATATACTCAGCCTCTATAATAGATAAAGAAAAAAAATCTTGTTTCTTCCTAAGCTATGATACCAATCTACATCTAAGAAATAATGTGCCACCACTAGTACTTTTCCTATCATCAACACAACTAGCCCAATCTACATTTGTGTAAGCACTCAATGTGAAATCAATATCATTAGGATACCACAAGCCATATTTCGGAGTCCCCTTCAAATATCTGAATATCCTCTTCACTGTTGCAACATGTGTCTCTTTAGGATCTTCTTGAAATATAGCCATAAGAAAAAATACATGCATGATATCTAGTCTAGTAGCAGTTAGGTATAGCAGTCCACCAATCATAGATCTATACTTTCTCTAATCGCCATTAGGGCATTCATCATCCTTACTCAATTTGCAACGAGTAATCATAGGAGTACATACCAATTTGGAGTCATTCATTCCAAACTTCTTCAACATCTCTTTAACATACTTTGATTGTGAAATGAATATTCCTTTATTTGTTTGATTGATTTGAAGCCCAAGGAAGAAATTCATCTCCCCAAACATAGACATCTCAAACTCTTTTTGCATCTCTTCTACAAATTTCCTACACATAGCTTCATTTCCTCCAAAGATTATGTCATCAACATACACAACTACTATCAAGATTCGATCTTCCTCAACTTTGAAGTAAAGATTACTATCTATGGTGACGTTATTGAATCCTTTCTTAATCAAATATTTGTCCAACCTTGCATACCAAGCCTTGGGAGCTTTCTTTAATCCATACAATTATTTTTTCAACCTGAAAACCATATTAGGTTTATCTAACACCTAAAATCCTTTTGGTTGTTCCATGTAAAATTCTTCTTACAATTCTCCATTCAAGAAAGAAAACTTCACATCCATCTAATAAACTTTAAATTCTTTATGTTTTGCAAAATCCAAAAACATCTTGATTGCTTCCATTCTAGACACCGGATCAAATGTCTCCTCAAAGTCTATTCCTTCAACTTGTGCATAGCCCTTACACACAAGCCTTGCCTTATTTCTTACCACTTCTCCATTCTCATTCAACTTATTTTTGAATACCCACCTAGTTCTAATAATGTTTTTTCTTTCGAGTCTAGGAACCAATTCCCAAGTTTGATTCTTCTCAATTTACATAATTTATTCTTCCATTGCCTCCATCCAATGTTCATCTTTGCATGCTTCACTTACTGCCTTCAGTTCAATTTTAGAGAGTAAACATAGATTTACCTTTGCTTCAACAACTCTTCTTCTTTTCAACACACCTTTGTTTTTGTCTCCAATGATCTATGTTTTGGAATAATTTCTCTACACATAATTAGGACTTAGGGGTCTTTTTCAGAGCTTCTTCCTCTTCATTCTAAACTTCTTTTTCCTTATATTTTTCTTCTTCTCTGCAAGAAGGCTCATCTAACTCATATCCATGTATTACAACTGAATTTTGCATGTCTTCATCAACCTTGACACTTGCACTTTCAACAATTATCCTTAGTATTTTATTGTAACATCTATAAGATTTTATTAGAGTAGAATATCCATGGATGATACCTTCATCAAACCTTTCATCAAACTTTCTCAAGTTTTCATCATCTCTTTTGATATAGCATTTTCTTCCAAACTCTCTAAAGTACTTGACAGTAGGAATCCTTCCATACCATGACTCATAGGGAGTCTTTGTGATGTTAACTCTTGCTTGAAATATTTTAAGTATGTAAACAGTAGTATGAATTGCTTCTCTCTAGTAGACTTTTAGTAAATTAACTTCTCTCATCATAATCCTTGTAGCTTCTTGAACAATCCTATTTTTCCTTTCAACTACTCCATTTTGCTGAGGAGTCCTAGGGACAAACAAGTTCCTCTTTATGCCATGATTCTCACAAAACATGTTAAATTCATTGGAGGTGAACTATCCACCTCTGATAGACCTAAAACATCTTATCTTCAAATCCATTTCATTTTCAACCATAGCTTTAAATGCTTTAAATCTATCTAGGGCTTCATATTTTTCTCTAAGAAAAGTAACCCATGTCATTCTATAATAATCATCAATCAAAAGCTTAAAATACCTATCACCTTGAAGGCTTCTCACTCTTGTCAGACCAAAAAGATCTATGTGTACCAATTCCAACAATCTGGTGGAAGATTGTTCTTTTCCCTTGAAACTACTTCTAGTTTGTTTTCTAAATTGACAATCTCTGCAAACAGCATTGATAGGCTTTGTAATCCTTGGAAGATCTATCACTACTTGAACTAGACCGATTCTAACTAGGTTATCAAAACTGATGTGACACATTCTCCTGTGTCATAGCCAGCTATCATTAACATGAGTCATAAAACATTGACCATTGGCACCCTTGAGCTGATAAATATTTCCATATGTCCTCTTTCCAACAACAATTACAGTTTTGAACCCTTTTCTGATCTCACATCCATCATCCTGAAACATAATATTGTATCCTTTGCTACACATTTTTCCAACACTCAAGAGGTTATGTCTTAAGCCTTTAACATAGTAAACATCTTCAGTAGTGTGCTTGCCATCAAAACTAATTGAATCTATTCCATAAATCTTAGCACTTGAATCATCTCCAAATTTAAAAAGTCATCCATCATATTTTTCAAGTTTAAAAAACTTACTCTTATCTCCAGTCATATGATTTGAGAAACCATTGTAAATAACCCAATAGTTCTTGTCTCATATAATACAAAAAACAAATACCAAGGTACCTCCAACTTTATCCTTTTTCTCTGAGACACTTTCCTTCATGCAACTCTCAGAGTTAGTAGAACCATATCCATCTTTTAAATCCAATAACAAACATTCATTATCATCAACATCTCCATAATTAGATTCATCATTAGAAATACCAACATCTTCTCTAACATAGTAGCTTTTCTTGATCATTTTTCCTTTGTTTTCCTTTTTCTTATTGTTCACGATTTTGTTTGAACATCTTGAAGCATAGTGACCTATATTTCCACAACTAAAGAATTTGAAAGTTAATTTACCCTTGTACTTACCAGTGCCCTTTTTCATCTTTCTTACAAAGTTAGCTTCCACATCATCAAGATCAACTTCATCTGAATCTTCATCCTTTTTTTAATTTTTCGATCTTGAAAGCAATCTCCACTTTTGTACCATTTTTCAAACCATTTTTCCTCATTTTAAATGTAGTTAGTGTTCCATACAATTGATCTCTGGTGTATGTATTAAAATTTGCAAATTCCTCAATAGCAAAAAAAAGTTCACTATAAGAATTAGGAAGAGTTCCGAGAATTTTCTTTACCACTTTAGGTTCTTTGACTTGTGCACCAAGACCTCTCATAGAACTTACCAATTCATTAACCCTCTACATGTAACTTGTGATTGTTTCATCATCATACATCCACAAAGTCTCAAATTATACCTTCATATTTTTTAACTTATCTTGTTTGACCTTATCATCTCCTTCATAGATACTTTCTAGCTTATCCCAAACTTCTTTAGCAATTTTTTGGATCCATAACTTTCACTAATTCAGTATGTGCAAGACTAGTCAAAAGAACAAACCTTACCTTACCATCTATTTCATAGGCCTTTATTTCATCACTCGTGCATGGACCATTTGCAGGTATAGTGTATGTAGCCTTTACTACCTTTGCATCTTCATATCCAAGATAAATCAAATAGCCTTCCATCTTCACCCTTCAGAATGCATAATCTATACCATCAAACATAGGGATCTCCTTCTTGTCCACCATCTAAATCTACCTCAAGTGGTAAAGCTTTCTCTAAGGGACCTCACTCTGATACCAATTGTTGAATGAACAAGACAACTAAAAGGGGGTTGAATCATTTTAATCACATTAAAACATCAAAACCCTCAATAATAATCAAATCCACATGCATTCATTAAACCCTTAATTTGTTATAATGTTTAAAAATGAAAAGAAAATACCAAAAACTGAAACAACCAACACCATACATAAGATAAAACCGTATTTATGTGGAAAACCCTAGAAGGGAAAAACCATAGTGAGGATTAGCTTGCAATATAAGTAATTGTAAAACTGGTACAAAGAAGCTCACTACAAAATAGGACACACTATCTAGAAAGGCCCATGGCCTAGGCTCATTGTCAAAATAAAAAGAAGAAAGAAGATATAATGTTACATAGAGAACACAATATCAATGCAACATAGATTCTACCACAATAGATCCAATCAGCACTAGCAATCTTCAAGAGATCAAGATACCTCAGCTCACTGCATTCAACAATATTACATTATAGCTCACACTACAATCCACACTTCTACACGTAATTTCACATCACAAAACTCAACACTATTCCACACTCTTTATCTCACATCCATTCATCTTGCATTTATATCATCCACAACTTGAAAAACATCTTCAAGTCGGCTACATTCTCCTTGCACTTTACAAATTCAAATTAGGTTAGCACTAGGAATGAAAGTGGACCAATACAAAACTTAGCTAGGACCCAAATCAACTCTCATACACCACACTACACCTTCATTAATGCTTAAACATATTCGAATGTAGTGTAAATACCAGGTCAGTCGTTACCTATGCAAACACCATTAAAATTTGAATTACATGCTTCCTCAAATCCAAAGATGACTTGAAAACCACATACCAAGCTTCATCATGATCTATAATATTCCTCTATCCTCTTGAAATCCATCAAAATCCTTCACAACAACTCATACCATCAGAATGTACATGCCCAATACATTCAAACTACACTACCAAATATTGTGACTCTACAATCCAACTTCTGGAGTACCAAAACACAAATCCTCTTGACATAGGAAAGATATCAACATCATCAACATACCTTCAAAATTGTAAGACCTAAAGAACAACTACAGAGAAACGTAGAGAAAATACATTTCTCCCAAACACCTCTATAAACAACACTACAAAACTAGTTCACGCACTAGTGAACATAACTTCCTCTGACCATCGATCCAGAAGCCAAAATTCTAGATATAGAAACTCTAAACACCTCTAACCAACATATCCAAACCACACAAGTATATCTTCAACCCATAAAAAATGTGAAGCAAAACCAAAACACCTCTGCAACACCCTATTTGCTTATTTTATTAATTTTTCCAATATCCTCGACATATGAACCATAAATAGAAGCTTATCAAAACAAAACTAGAGGTTAACATCAACAACTTAATTGATAACAACATAATGCTCCTAATCAAATCAACACTCTTCCCAACCACTACACTACTATCATCAATGACAACACAAGCTTGTTGACATCAATGACAATACCTTCATACTTGCAACAGTCTAGACATCAAATCCAAGATAAACCAAAAAACCTTCCACCCTTGTCTTCCAAAATGCATAATCCATTCCATAAAACACAGGGATCTCTTTCTTGTGTTCCATCCTAGATCTACCTCAAGTGATTAAGTTTTCTTCCAAAGAAACTTTCTGTAATACCAATTGTTGAATGCACAAGAAAAGTGAGATGGGGGTGAATCAGTTGTACCTTAAAACTTCAAAACCCTCATAAACATTCATTTCCACATTCATTCAATTAACCCTTAAAAGTTATAATAATTCAACATGAAAAGTAATTAGCAAAAACTGAAAATTTATCAATGCCACACACAAGATAACACCAGATATATGTATAAAACCCAAGATAGGAAAAACCATGATAAGGATTAGCTCACAATATAAAGTAATATCAACACCAAATACAACAGGGCTCACTGCCGAAAGGCTCACTGCCCAAGAGAAAGAAAGGCTCACAACCAAAATAGAAAAGAAGATAGAAAAGAATGTTACATAGAGAAATCCATCTCAATGCAATAGAGAAATCCACCACAATATCACCAACACCTTCACGGCTCAAATGAAGAACCGTAGACACCTTCTTCTCATTGCATCCAGTAATATAACACATGAAATCTTGTAGAAACTTCCCAAATTCACACTCTAACACTTTGTAATTTGCATCATTTGCATACTACTTATATCTCTTCACATCCTTCAACAACTCAACTCATATTTATAGCATCTTCAACCTTTAAACCATTCTCTAAGTTCAGCTATGCACATTAATCGTGCAAATTCAAATTAAGCCAGTACCAAAACACTTTCATGGCAGATAGAAGTGAAGGCGAACCACACCACTCCTTATCTGGGACCCAAATCTATAACACCATACTACAATATTCTTCTACAAGAAATAAACATCCACCACAATTAATGTAAACACCAAGCTCAACTGTTACCCATGTAAACACCATTAAAATTTTAAGTATGTGCTTCCTTTGATACAAAAACCTATGGATAATAAATGTCACCTAAACACAACCTAGAATATTCCACACATACCTTGAAATCCAATAAACTCCTTTGAAACAACTCACCTGAGGAATGTACACACCCAATACATTCAACCAACTTTACCATACACTGTAACTTAAGAAATTGACTTCCAAAGCACCAAACCTCAAACAAATTTGACTAAAGAAAGATATCAACACTAGCAACACATCTTTAGATCCACAAGACCTGATACCAAACTATGGAGAAGCGTGAAGCACAAACAATTCTCCTAGACACCTCTACAATACATAGTTCACATACTAGTGAACACAACTTCTTTTGTACAACAATCCAGCACACCAAATTTTGGATACAACACCTTTGAACACCTCTAATAAACATATCCAAAATGCATAGGCAAATATTCAACCTAGAATAAATTCAGAGCAACACCAGAACACTATTCTATAACCCATAATACACTGCAACTCACTATTTCCTATTTTTATCAAATTTTCTCAAAAGAACTTGAAAACCAAGCACCAAGAACACATCCTCATCATCTCCATCAATTCCTCAACCATAAATGAAATATTATCAAAGCAACACTAGAGGTTAACACCAATAGCTTACTAATGACAGCACAATGCAACTAATCAAATCATCATTAATACAACAACATAGATAGTACCAACAACTACACATAGTCTTGCAACAATCTTCTTCTCATACATTTGACACCAATGACAACACACGCTTGTTGACATCAATGAAATCACCAACTGCTCATACTTGCAACATTAGTATCATTGTTTTGTTATGAAATTATTTATAGTGACACACACTATTACTTCTCTTCAGTTGAAAGAGAAGAATTTGTCTTATCTAAGTAGTACAATGGATTCTTTTATTTTCTTGAGTGACTCTCCAGTGCACCTATTCTTGTAGTACCAAATCCAATTACAAATTTATAGTGTGCATAATTTATCATTAAAGGGTTTAGGGGTATTCCTTATGTAGGATAATCATAGAATTGTTAATGAGTAATAAAATCTCAAGGACCATAAGCTTAGTTACCCCACTCATGATCTTGAGGTTGTAATTTCCATCCATACACTTATTTTATAGAGGCATTCCTTCTTATTCATTTTTTCAATATGTGTACTGATTGTTATAGTCTTATGTACAAGTTGATGCAATCAAACCTAAATACTCTTCAAAATTGTTGCATGGATTTTTTTATTATAAATTTGACGTCTAGTATGTCAAAGGGAAGGATATGTTCTTTCCATATCTTAAAGAAAAATATGGCATGAGGTCTTGGTTATTTTAAGGTCAAAAATTACCCAAATTACAAAAATTTCCATATATTTTTATAATTATTTTGGTGTCCATACCCTAGTATTAGTCTATGTCCATTATTATGGCCTTTATCATGGTCACAAAGGGGAAATGAAATAACACACAATCTAAGGAACCTTCCCTCTATAATCCTTAGAAATTTGTATTTTATATCTTGCAAAGATACCCACTATAGATGGGCACCAATGTCCAAACACATGCATCAAGTGGACATTAGTGTCTATATTCATATTTTAAAAAGTGATGTTTCCTAACCATTTGGATATGTTGATCAGAGGCGTTTGAAGGTGTTATATCCAGAGTTTCAAGTTTTGGATCATTCAGCAGAAGAAGTTGTATTCACTAGTGTGTGAACTACGATGCAATATTGTCTAGAAGAAATGGTTTTGCTCCACATTTCTCCATGTTGTGTTTTTTGGTCTTGCGGATTTGGGAGTGTGCTTATATTTTTCATTTCTATCTTCAACCTGAGTTTTTTGAATTTTGGTGCTTTGCAAGGTTCAATTCATGAGTTATAGTGTGTAGAAGGTTAACTAGGTATACAAAATGAATACATCTTTTAGGTGTATGATGTTGCAAATTATTTTTTTCATTTTGATGTATTTATGGAATATTATAGATTGTGTTTAAGTGTTGTATGTGGTCCATTAGTCATCTTTGGATTTAAGGAAACATGTAAAAAAATTAATGGTGTTAACACAATATCGACCAACCTTGGGTGTTTACACTAATTGTGGATATGCTTCAATGTTTGTGGAAGTGTTGTGTGGAATATATATGTGGATTTAGGTATGATTTAAGGTTTGATATGGTCCACCTTCATTCCTCTCCATCTCAGGAATGTTTTGGTGTCGACCTAATTTGAATTTGCACATTTGAGGTGCATAGTTGACCTTGAAAGATGTTTCTAAGGTTGTGAATGGTATAAAGCCAACATGAATTTTTAGATAAGAGGGTGTAGATGCAAGGATGTGTTCGGATGTGAATTTAATAAAATGCAAATATCTAAAGTCTGATCTTAATGCCTATGAATTCAATGTAGTGAGTAGAAGTGTCTACATTTGCAGAGTACCTAAAGTTTCTGATAGCAGTGAGTCAGAGATTATTGATGGTGCAGAGTTGTAGTGGTGGATATTCTCTATTGCTATGAGATGGATTTCTCATTGTAGCAGTATTATATCTTATTCTTTCTAATCTGGTAGTGAGCCATTGGCAGTGAGCCCTTCTTTCTTTTGGGTAGTGATCCCTTCAACAATGAGCCTATTATATTCAATGATGCAATTACTTTATACTGTGAGCTAATCCTCACTATAGTTTTTTCCTTCTTGGTTTTTCCATGTAAATTTGGTGTTCTCATGTGTATGGATGTGTTTGCATTACTATTTCCCATGTTTATGTTTTTATAATGCATGATAATAGTTTAAAGGTTGTTAAAGGTTTAGGGATTAATGCAGATTTGAATGTTAATGAGAGTTTTGATGTTTTAATGCACAATTGATTCACACCCCTCTCATTTGTCTTATGCATTAAAAAATTGGTATCAGAGCTCAGTCCTTAGAAGGAATCTTAACCACTTGAGGTAGATCAGATGATGCACAAGGAGGATCCTCTCTTTGATGGATTTGATTATGCATTATGGAAGACTAGGATTGAAGGTTTTCTTGTTTCTCTAGGATTTTGAGTTTGGAAGTCAATTGAATATGGATATACAATGCCAACAAATGGATCGTCAACTGATGATGAGATCAAATCTTATGAGAACAATGGCAAAGAAAGGTATGCTCTTTTGAGTGGTCTTTCTAATTTAGAACTTATGAAGGTTATGAGCTATAAATCTGATAAAGAAATATGGAATAAATTGGAAAGTGTTTATGAAGGGGATGATAAGGTCAAGCAAGCAAAGATGAAAAATCTAAAGAATAAGTTTTAAACCCTAAGGATGATTTAAGATGAAGATATTACAGGTTGCATGCATAGAGTGGATGAAGTTTCCAATTCCATTAGAGGCCTTGGTGGAAAACTTGAAGAAGATGAGGTGGTAAAGAAGGTATTAAGAACTCTTCCTAAATCATATAGTCATAAGGTTTATGCTATTAAATAAGCTTAGAATTTAGATCATTAATCTAGAGATTAGTTGTTTGGTTCTTTAACTACTTTTGAATTGAGATAGTTTGGTCCAAGTGATTCAAGAAAAGAGACTGCTTTTAAAGTTGGCAAAGTAGAGAAGAATGAGGAATCTGATCCAGATGAGTTTGATGAGTTAGAGACAAACTTTGTGAGGAGATTGAAAAAGGGTACTAGAAAATACAGAGGTAAGTTACCTTTCAAATGTTTCAATTGTGGAAAGATAGGTCATTATGTTTCAATATGTCCATTCAAAGCTTCAAATGATAGATTTAAGGAGAATAAAGGTAAATCAATTAAGAGAAGTTATAATGTTAAAGAAGATGCAAGTATATTTGATGATGAATTTGATTACCCAAATGATGAAAATGATGAAAGCTTGTTCATGGCTCTAAATTTTGGAACCAATTTTGCTTACTCTGAGAGATGTATGAAGGAATTTTCTCTAGAAGTAGGTCATAATAGAACTATGGTGACTACTTTTCATGCTAGAGAGGACAAAAACTACTGGATTGTTGACAACAGATGCCCAAATCACATGATAGGTGATAAGAGTAAGTTAAACTTGAGAACCTTGAAGGAGGTATTGTTAAGTTTGATGATGATACATCTACTAAGATATGTGGAAAAGTTTCAATTAATTTTGATGTCAAGCATAATACATATGATGTTCTTTATGTTAAGGGGCTCTGACATAATCTTCTAAGTGTAGGAAAAATATGTAGAAAAGGGTATAATCTTGTATTTCAAGATGGCAGTTGTGAGAGATCTACCAAAGATTACAAAGCCTATAAATGCAATTTGTAAGGAATGTTGAGCTGGGAAGAAAACAAGAAAAAGGTTCAATGTCAAAGAATATTTCACTACAGGACCTTTTGAGTTGGTGCATATAGACCTTTGTGGACCTACAAGAATAAGAAGTTTTCAAGGTGACACGTATTTCATATTATTGATTGATAATTACTCTGAATGACTTGGGTAACATTTCTCAAAGAAAAATAAGAAGCTCTAGATAAATTTAAGGAATTTAAAGCTATGGTTGAGAATGAAATGGATATGAAAATCAAATGTTTAAGATCTAATAGAGGTGGAGATTTCACCTCCAATAAGTTTAATAATTTTTGTGAAGATCATGGAATAAAGAGACATTTTTTAGCTCCTAGGACTCCTCATTAGAATGGAGTGGTGGAAAGGAAGAATATGGCAGTTCAGGAAGCAAAAATGACAATAATGAAGGAAGCAAATCTATCATATGTTTATTGGAGAGAAGCAATTCATACTACAATTTATATAATTAACAGAGTACAAGCAAAGACAAACAGGTCAAAGACACCCTACGAGTTATGGTATGGAAGAACTCCTACTGTCAAATATTTCAGAGTGTTTGGAAGCAAGTGCTATATCAAAAGAGATGAAGAAAACTTAGGAAATTTTGATGCTAGATCTAATGAAGGAATCATCTTTGGATATTCTATAAAGAGCAAGGCTTACCAGTGCTACAACAAGAGGCTAAAAAGGATTGTTGAAAGCACAAGTGTCAAAGTGGATGAAGACTTACATAAAAGCTCATTGTTGATAGAAGTATATGAATCAGATGAGTCCTCTTGAAAAGAAGAAGAGAAATATGATGGTAAGGAAAAATAAGTACAGGTTGAAGAGGAAGAAGCTCTAAAAAGGATCCCTAAGACCCCTAAGTATGTACAGAAGAGTCATTTTAAAGATCAGATCATTGGTGACAAAAGCAGAAGTGTATTGACAAGAAGAAAGGCTGCTATGACAGAAGAACAAGTAAATTTATGTTTACTTTCTAAAGTTGGACCTAAAACAGTGATTGAGGCATGCAAAGATAAATTTTGGATCAAATCTATGGAAGAAGAATTGATGTAGATTGAGAAGAATCAGATTTGCGAACTTTTCTCAAGACCAGTAGACAAGAATGTGATCAAAACTAAGTGGGTATTACAAAACAAACTGAATGAGAATGGATAATTTGTAAAGAACAAGGCAAGGCTTGTGCATAAAGGCTACTCACAAGTAGAAGGAATAGACTTTGATGAGACATTTTCTTCGATGGCTAGGATGGAGGCTATTAGGATTTTTTTGGCTTTTGCAACACATAAGGATTTTAAAGTTTATAAGATGGATGTGAAGTCCACGTTCTTAAATGGTGAGTTGGAAGAAGAGGTATACATTGAACAACCAGAAGGATTTCAATTATCAAATAATCCTAATATGTTTTGTAGATTGA
Organism: Sequoiadendron giganteum; assembly: GCA_007115665.2. Lineage (NCBI taxonomy): Eukaryota > Viridiplantae > Streptophyta > Pinopsida > Cupressales > Cupressaceae > Sequoiadendron > Sequoiadendron giganteum. Next base: position 616,759,754 of record CM021100.1, on the reverse strand, counting down.
AGAAGGCATTATATGGACTCAAGCAAGCTCCTAGAGCTTGGTATGCAAGATTGGACAGATACTTGTTGTAGCAAGGATTTAATAAAGCCACCGTAGATAGCAATCTTTATTTTAAGGTTGAGAAAGATTAAATATTGATTATGGTTGTGTATGTTGATATAATATTTGGAGTAAATGAAGGTATGTACAAGAGATTTGTAGAAGAAATGCAAAATGATTTTGAGATGTCCATGTTTGGGGAGATGAATTTCTTCCTTGGGCTTCAAATTAATCAGACAAAGAAAGGAATATTCATATCATAGTCAAAGTATGTTAAGGAAATGTTGAAGAAGTTTGGAATGGAAGACTCTAAACCAATATGTACTCCTATGGTTGTTGGTTGAAATCTAAGTAAGAATGAAGAATATCCTAAGTTTGTTCAGAGATAGTACAGATCAATGATTGGTGGGTTGTTATATCTAACTGCTACTAGATTGGATATCATACATGCAATTTTTCTTGTGGCTAGATTTTAAGATCTTAGAGATTCACATGTGTTAGCAATAAAAAGAATATTCAGATGCTTAAAGGGAACTTTGTAACATGGTTTGTGGCATCCAAAGGATACAAATTTCTCTCTAAGTGCCTATACAGATGCAGATTGGGCAGGTTGTGTGGATGACAAAAAAATTATAAGTGGTGGTACTTTCTTTCTTGGAAGCAGGTTAGTGTCTTGGCTTAGCAAGAAGCAAGATTCAATGTCATTATCTATTGTAGAGACAGAGTACATTGTTGCAACATCATGTTGCATGCAAGTGCTATGGATGAAGCAAACTTTGAATGATATCAAAGTGGTATATGATGAACCTATTTCTATCTTTTGTGATTTTGCATGTTCTATCAACACTTCAAAGAATTCGATAATGCATTCAAGGACAAAGCATATCTCCATCCGGTATCACTTTTTGAGAGAGAAGGTTATAGAGAATGAGGTGAAGATAGAGTATGTGCCTACAAAGGATCACATTAAATATATCTTCACAAAGGATTTTCCTATGGACACTTTTGAGTATCTCCAGGAGAATTTAGGGGTTATTTCCCCTCCTTATTTCAATTAGATGCATAATATTATGCATCAGTCCAATGGATTTCAAGATTCATTCTTTGTTCTAGACTAATGTTGGTGTCTACCTCTTAGGGGGAGTGGGTAGTGGCCTTTTTTTTCATTGCAATCAGAGGGAATAAGTGTTTTTATTGTGTGGGAAGAGAGTAAGCATGCAGATGTTGTCCTTTGTCAATTGTGTCAAAGGGTATGAGCAGAAAAAGGAAAAGTGTAGGTTGCAATGGTTTTTGGTTGATGTAGCATGTTTTGTACTCCTAAGGGGGAGTGTGTAGAGAAGTGAGTTGCAAATTATGTGTATATGTGATTAATTTAAAAGGGGAAGGTAAGAAGAGATATGTGTTTCCATTTTCCATTTATGTCAAAGGGTGAGAGAAAGTTAGCTGAAAAACCATATGAAGAAAGGGGGAGAGAAGTCCTAGTATTGGAAAGAGAAGATGTTTGTCTAAGAGGAAGTAGTGTGCATTGATGTGCAGTATATGTTGTTGATCAGATTTTTTGGTTATTGTTGATGGATTTTCATATCATGTGTTGTCATCAATGACAAAGGGGGAGATTGTTGGAATTTTATATTGTCATCAATATCAAAAGATATTTTTTGTTGCATTAATGTCAACCTATAGGGATTCTTTGATTGGTTGCATTATGTTGTCATTAGTAGTCTCATTGATCTAGTGTTTCTTTGATAAGCATGTGTTTGTGGTGCTTGGTTTCCAAGTGTTTTTGAGAAAATTTGAATAAAAGAGGAAAAAGTGTGGTAAAGAGTGTTTAGTGTGGTATAATGGTGTTCAGTGTTTTTCTCCGTAGTTCTTCATGGTTAAATATTTGCTTATGTGGTTTAGATATGTTCATTAAAGGTGTTTGGAGGTGTTACATCTAGAGTTTTAGGTTTTGGATTGTTCCTCAAAATAAGTTGTGCTCACTAGTGTGTGAACTATGATGTAGTGTTGTCTAGGAAAAATGGTTTTTCTATGCATTTCTTCATGTTGTGGTTTCTGGTCTTGGGGATTTGGGAGTGTGCTTATATTGTTCATATATATCTTTAATATGAGTTTTTAAAGTTTTGGTGCTCTGCAAGATTGGATTCATGAGTTATAGTGTGTACAAGGTTAATTGCGTATACAAAATGAATATATCTTTCAGGTGTATGATGTTGCAAAGGATTTGTTGGATTTCAGGGTGTTTATGGAATATTCCAGATTGTGTTTAAGTGTTGTGCATGTTTCACAAGTTTTCTTTGGATTTAAGGAAGTGTGTACTTAAAGGTTTAATGGTGTTAACAGAGGTTCGACTGACCTTGGGTGTTTACACTGATTTTTGATATGCTTTGGTGTTTGTGGAAGCATGGTGTGGTGTATATATGGATTTAAGTCTTATTTAAGGTGTGATATGGTCCACCTTCATTCCTCTCCACAACAGGAATGTTTTGGCGATGATCTAATTTGAATTTGTACGTTTCAGGTGCATAGTTGACCTTGAAAGATGTTTCTTTAAGGTTGTGAATGGTCTAAAGGCAAGGTGAATTATTGGAGAAGAGGCTATAGATGCAAGGATGTGTTGAGATGCAAATTTAATTAGATGCAAATATTTGAAGTGGGAGCTTAATGCCTATCACTCCAATGTAGTGAGCAAAAGGCTCTAAATTTGCAGAGTACTTGAAGGTTCTGATAGTAGTGAGTCGGAGGTTATTGATGGTGCAAAGTTGTAGTGGTGGATATTCTCTATTGCTCTGAGGTGGATTTCTCATTGTAACAATCTTCTATCTTCTTCCTTCTAATCTAGAATTAAGCCCTTCGGTAGTGAGCCTACTGTATTCAGTGATGCAATTACTTTATATTATGAGCTAATCCTCACTGTGGTTTTTCCTTTATTGGGTTTTCCATGTAAATCTAGTGTTCTCATGTGTATGGATGTGTTTTCATTACTATTTATCATGTTTATATTCTACTAATGCATGATAAGGGTTTAAATTATATTAAAGGTTTAGGGATTAATTTAGATTTGAATTTTAATGAGTGTTTTGATGTTTTAATATTTAACTGATTCAACCCGCCTCTTAATTGTCTTGTTCATTCAACAAAGGTAGTAAGGAATACACCTAAAGTCTCTAATTTTAGGGAATCTATTGTTAGTGTAGATTTTTAATATATATTGTCCCTACACATTATTAAGCATACTTAGGTTATGTGAAACATGGTTTGTGTGAGGACACGTGGCATAATCCATCGATTACATGTGTCTCTCTCACCCACACTTAGGTGTTTGAGTCTCACACCCTCTTTTGGCCTTTTATGCCAACTCACAAAACCACTATCATGTCTCCTTTTGAGTAGGTTATGCCACATGTTTGGTATTTTCCAAGTAGGCATAGCTCCCACCTAATTTAGTTATTTGGGAGTTATTACCCCTCTTGGAATCATATGCCCATATTCTGCTATATATTCAACACTCACCTCTCCCTCATATCTAGTCCAGATGATCTCATATTAGCTCAATCAATTCAAGGGAGTGTTGATGCATATTGTGTCATTTTGAGTGTGATAATATCATCATTTTGTTATTGTACCCTATTCCAAAATTTCATCCTCTTGCTGCTCTCATTCTGAAGGTTAATCTCAGTTTTGCAGGTGATCCTAACTGCTCGATTTCATCAGCAACTCTTACATGGTATCAGAGTGTTCAAATCTGCAAGCCCCTTCTCGAATTTGAGAGAGATTCAGCATTGAACTTTTGTTGGGTCCTTTTTTAGCAAAAATGGACATCACCATCGAGTCTAGAAGGCTTCATAAATGAATTTTGATATAAAATACTCCATATTTTGGCTCCCGAAAAAAATTTGATCAATTTTGGAGGGATCAAGGAATCTTTCACTAGAATCTTTGAAAATTTCTCTACCTATGTCATCCATTAGGTAATTTTTTTTTACAATTTTTTTCTATATTATCAAAAAATATATATATTTGAAAAGTATTTTTTGGAAAAAAAATTGAAAAAAAATCAAAAACAAAAAATATTAAAAAAAGGGTTTAAAGTCTACATATGCAGACTATGCAGGTACTTTGTACATTATAGGGTACCGCAGGTACCAGGAGGGTACTTGTGGACCACCCAACAGCCACCATGTGGCCTCTTCTAGTTTGAGCAGGCCCCATCGCTTGACCACACGAGCCTTGCCATTTGCTCGACCGATAAATAAACCAGCGAATATTTAAAAACAGCAACGAACTCCATTCACTACCGACGAGATTTTCTAAGTAGCAGCGTGTCTAATTCATCCATTCGGTCAACATTTATCAAATCTAACACAAGAACACTTAAATCCGATAGTTGCTATCAAATATTCTGACATCCTTTTTCTAGTTGAAGATTCCTAGGAATCAATTATATTTCGGCCAAGATCTCGTCGGCTGACTGGCGGGGAATATTCCATCGAGGTTTAAGAATATTCTTTTTTGACACCCCCAAAGATGTCAAATTTAATTGGTTGATTTGCTGACATCAGCTCTGCATCAACATGATGTTAGCACCTTCTTAAAAATAATTCCCCCTCTCCAATTGAATTTTCATTTTTGCAGGCGAACTTTGGAGGCCCATAACTTGAGCTCACAACCTCCTTTTCTTGAGAAAAAAAAAAAATTGGGGTAGAATTTCATAGGCTTTGCAGTGGTGGAATCATTTTTTTGTCAAGTGATCCATATTTTCCAAAAATTTAGTTTTCTCAACAGATTTGAAGGACATTTCTCATTTTTTGAACTTCAAACAGCTATAACTTTCACATACGACCTTGAATCAAGGCGATTATTGTTTTGAAAGTTAATATTATTTTGAGAGCTACAATTTGGTGCTATTTTAAAGTTCTGATTCTGAGATTAATTTTTACTTTCAGTATTTGGGGTCCAATATTGGATATTGTAAAACTCTGGTAATAACTCCAGAATTGTAAATGCACTAATTATAAAGTGCCACCATCATATTTTTCTGGGGGGGTCATTGATTGAGTGAATTTTTGGGGGTGTTTTTGTGGTGTTTTTATTGCATTCATTTCTTTGTTGTGTGTTCTTACAATGGGGAAACACAACATTGAAGTCCTAACTCCATATAATTATGCATCATGGAAACAATCAGTATGGAATTATCTAAGGGGAAAAGGTTGCACAGGGTATGTAAAAGAATCTATTCCTGAACCTATTGATGCTAGTGCAAAATCTTTGTGGGAGATCAATCATGAGAAAACTCTTGGTTATATTTGTTCACTAGTCTCTTTTGATTTACAATTTAATCTTGAATCATGCAAGACACCTATTGAGGCTTGGTAGACTCTTGAAAACTTGTATGGTAAAACTAATAAGAATAGGGTTTATCAAATTGATAATAATTTGATGAATCTTGATCCAAAAAGTTTTTACCACATCCAAGACTGTATCTCAAAGATTAAGCAACTAAGAACATAGCTAAAGGATTACAAGATTGATAAGGATGATTTACAGTTGAATATGAATGTGTTATCCAAGCTTGGTCCCGATAATTCTGTGTTTGTTTCTGGATTTCACACCAATAGGATTTCTATGGGAACTGCATACGTTGTGCCTACATTTGATGCATTTTTAGATCTTCTAATCCAAGAGGAAGCGAAGCTAATTCAAATGGGTCTCATCAATATTTCCAAGTCACAAGCATTGGTGGCTAGGGAGCCTAAGGTACAAAAAGAATCAAGGCATCCTGATCAAAAATAAAAGAATAAAAATAACAAGACACGAAAATAATTTGAATCCTCTTCCTCAAAAGGGGAATCATCTAAGAAGGAGAAGCCCACATGTGCATATTACAAGAAATTTGGGCATGATGAACATCAATGCTATTTAAAACAAATTGATGAGTTGAAGAATCTTTTATCAAAGAATAAAATCAATTTGCCTTCAACTATGTCAAAGGATTCATCATATTCTTCTAAACCAAATTCAGAGAAACAAAATGGGAAATCACTTGTTTCTATTGAAAATTTTGAGTCAAGGAGATGGATCCTTGATTCTAGAGCTTCACATCACATGGATTCATCACAAAGTATGTTCTCTTCACTTGAAACTTGTTCATCACCAAACATCTTGATGGCTAACAATACATATTTGTGTGTTTGTGGGAAAGGATCTATTAACATAGACGAAGGATCATTCAATGATGTCCTTAGTGTTCCTTCATTGTCAACAAATATCCTTTCTATCTATAAAATCACACATGGTGGGGAAGGAAAGAGTGTTGAGTTCACACCAAATTCTGTGATTATTCAAAATTTCCATAGTAGAGATATTGTTGTAGTTGGGGAGGTAGATCATCAATCTTGAGTATACACCTTCTCACAGTTTTCCTCTAATGTTCCTTCGGCTGATGTACACACTCAGGCATCTAGTGTGGACACTTTTAATGAGATTCAGTACGGTCAAGTGAATTGTGGTATTATTTCAACTAAGGTTCATGAGACATGTTTTGAGACTTCATCTGCTACATCACCTATTATTTTTTATGATACTGGTATTGCTACATCTATGGATTCTATTGAATCAGTGCAACAGGGTGTTCATTGTCTTCCAGACACAACTACTTGGGATGAATACTTGACAAACCTTACAGGTTTGTTTTGTGAGTCCTATCTTATAGACTTGGAGGACACAATTGAGTGCATACATCTTCTCTTTGATGAATTTGCTTCGTCTTCTTCAAATGTTGAGGGGGAACCATTTGACCCTCTTGTTCTTTACCCACATGATCATTCTTCACAGTTTGATATGATTGTGGCCACTATTGAGCAACATTTGGAGGAGTCACCTTTGTCTTTAGAGGAGATATCTTTGGATTTTGTTCTACATCCATCTCCACTAGGTTATGGATTGCCATCTTCTACAGTGTGCCCTAGAACACTTGATTTGATGGTGACAGCTTTCGGTATCGACATGGGGACACTTGAGCAGAGTTCAAATACATCATACATTTTCATCATTCTTCCTACATATTCCTTTTAGGAATGGGAATATATCCTACATACATCCTTGGTTTTCTTTCTTCCTAAGGGGAGTAATATTGTTTGACAATCTTGGATCATCTTCAGCTTCTTATGTCAAGAATTCACCAACAATGTAGGAGATTCTAAATTGGGGAACTACATTGTCTCACTTCTTCTCTCTTGGGGGGAGTTTTGTCCTGCAAGTTTTCTCTTTCTCATCTTTTGAGAGGTTTCATTATTGTACATGGGTACCTAACATGGCCATGTAGTTGGGACCCATCTTTGCATTATTTCATCCTTTCACCCACCTAAGCTATGCTTAAGGGGGGTGTTAGTGTAGGTGTTTTAATATTTATTTTTCCTACACATTATTAAGCATACATAGGTTATGTGATACATGGTTTATGTGAGGACACGTGGTGTAATCCATTGATTACATGTGTTGCTCTCACCCACACTTGGGTGGTTGAGTCTCACACCCTCTTTTGGCCTTTTATGCCACCTCACAAAACCACTATCTTGTCTCCTTTTGAGTAAGTTATGCCACATGTTTGGCATTTTCCATGTAGGCATAACTCCCACCTAATTTGGTTATTTGGGATTTATTACCCCTCTTGGAATTGTATGCCCATATTTTGCTATATATTCAGCACTCACCTCTCCCTCCTATCTAGTTTATATGAGCTCATATCAGCTCAGTCAATTCAAGGGAGTGTTGATGCATATTGTATCATTTTTAGTGTGATAATATCATCATTTTGTTATTGCACCCTATTCTATCATTTCATCCTCTTGTTTCTCTCGTGTAGAAGGTTAATCTCGATTTTGTAGGTGATCCTGGGTGCTCGAGTTCATCAACAACTCTTACATATATAACCATATATAGAGCATGAATATTTTAAAATTCCCTCCCACAACCACCCTCTCATAATTTCACTCTCTCCTTTATCCATTTGAAAACCATAAATCCATATTTCCCTTCCTTCCATTAAAACTATTTCCCAAAAACCCTTATCTTAGATTATTCCCACAAATTTAAAACTCCTATTATTCCCCCTTTTAGGCATCTATATTTTTATCTCTTTTACCCATTCAAATTTTACCACAATCACACACCACTTTTCATTTAGTTTCCCCTATATTTTTATCATAAGATCACCTTATCATACATGTATAACCAAATATTTACCACTTAGGTTTGTACATACTTCAAATCTTTATAATAGTGATTTTATGGAGGTTGAATTATACCAAAAAATGAATTGAATAAGGTAGCCTCCTATATGGAACAATATTTTCTCCCTTGTCCCAAACTTTAGCTCAAGTATTCTAGTTCTCTAGACAATAAATTACCAATTTATGAGTAAAGAAAAATCAAGGGACCAAGACAAAAAAATCCAAAAAAAAGTAACTATGGAGATAAAGACACTAGCAACCCTACAAGGTAGCTATGCCTAGATTTGAAAAATATTTGTTTGATCCCAAAGTTTCACCAAAGATACTTACAAGGATTCTAGTGTAAGATTAAGCAAAAATAGGTGCACATGTTCTATTTTCATTATTTTTTCTATCATACTTTTAAATAACAATAATCATTTCCCAACTCTAGAATTTTTTACTTTAGATCATATTAGATATTATGTATTATTTTATTTATACTATTTGTAATTTATATATTATTGAATGCATACAAAGTAAAAAGGTTTTTATTTTCTGTTTACCTAGGAACATTTATTTTTTTAATCTTTCATTTGGTGAGCCCAACATTCTTGCACTTCCACTTATGACTTTTCAGAAAAAATTCTAGCAATCTAAATAAATAATAAATATTATGTTATCTTTATTTTATTCCCAAATTAATTTAAAACCAATCAAAAACAAAAAAATAACACCAAAAACACTTGATGGAAAATCCTACCCCTTAATCTAGAGGATGAAATCAGTGGCCTTTAATTAACTTGTTTTTTATTCCTTTTATCTAATCTTGCATCATACTATCTACTCTTCTCAACAACTTCCCTAATCTTCACAACCCCTTATTGTTCTTTCCCAACACCTAACTCACCCATTAGCATGCCTTTCTCTTGCCTCTTTATCTACCAATATCAATCGACACTAATATCCTCAAACACTAATGTGCCCCTTCAACACTAATCCCTAAAGCATAAGCTACAATATGTCATTGATGAGGGTGTTATAATTATTTATTCACATGATACATCTTCGTCATCTTATTTTGATATCATGCATTGGTAAATGAGCCCAAGGAAACACATGAAATACATTTTACTTATGATACATGTTATGATGACCATAGCCTTTTGTTGCAATTTTTATATGAATCATTATACATATGTTCCTTACAAATCCTCCCCTTATTACCTTTTGTTATTGTTGATTTTGTTTCCCTTCTCCAAGATCCTTGGTAGCCTATTTTGTACATTACTTCTTTTGTTATTCATGATGCTTATTGTCTTAATATTATATTGAAATAAAGGGAGATGGGTTCTTTCTATTCAAACAAGAGTTCACCAATAATTTACTATAAATAGAAAGGTTAAAATGGGGTATAATGCACCTATCTCCCTCTATATCATTAGGAAAAAAATATCCCTTAAGCTAAGGTTGACTTTCAACCCTTAGGTGAGTCAACCTTGAAGGAGATCTTGTTGTTTTCCTTATGATCTAGGATGAGGCAGATCTTCAGAAACAAAACTTTTTGGAGAAATACTAAAAATAGTAAATAAACCCAAAAATGAAAAGTAACACTTGAAATTAGAAGATTAAACCTCAATCTACTGGAACCTACAACTTCCTGACAGATCTGAGAAGGTTAAGTATCCTTGTACCTTCCACCAAAATGTTGTTGTTGATTGTCCTCTAGGACTCATTCACCCAAGGGAAAATGGGTCCAACTACAGGGGTTGAAAAACTTCTTTCACAGTCCTTTGATCCTATTTTTGTACTCCCAATTCCTCCAAGTTTCACAGTCGAAAAGTTAGCAATAAATCCTAAAAGTGAGTTTTCGTGGCTTCACGACATCTTTGACAACTTTTGCAACTTTGACAAATTTTCCAATTTTTCTCTTTTGATAGATCTTCAATCCTTCTTCAACCTAAGATCTACAAAACACACAAGAGGGAAAAAATCTTTCTTTTTGGTGAATGGGGGTTGCCTTGGTCAAACCCTGTTTTGGTAATTAAACCTTTAATTGAAACAATGAAAAATGAAAGGAATGATGAATGAACAAGTGTTATGTTGCAACTCACCAAACCCTTGATTTGAAACCCTTGAAGGACTGCAACTTATTAGATCTCTCCAAGGTCTTGATCTTACATGAAATTTCTTGATTGTTGATGTGATCTTGATGCTTCAAATTTGGCTTGAATGCTTGAAACCTACATCACAATGTTAGCTCCAAAAACATGCATGATGATTGATAACTTTGGCATGATGCTTGAGATATTGAATGCTACAACAAATGATTTAGAAATATGCTCTTGAACACCCTTCAAAATAATCTTATCTCTTGTAGCCCACATGGGTAGCGGAGTTGGCTTGGGTCGTGGGTTTTCTCCCCATAGGTTTTAGGTTTGACTCTCGTTCTTGAGCTTAACCAGTGGACTGGCTTGCGGGCTATCATGCCCACCTGCAAGGGATTAGTCTCACCTCAGCTTGCCCCTTGGATGTTGGGCTGGGTCATGGGGATACCCCTATAGCAACAAAAAAAAACTCAGCTCTTGTAAAGTTCACTTCTTGCTAGATGTTTTGAATTGATAAAATAACTATGTATTTATAGATGATTTTTAATTTCTTGACAATTAAAATTCAAAATACGACAATTGCAATTTGAATTGGGATCATTAAAATACCACCAAAAACATATTTTAAATTTGTGTTCTAAGTCTAAGGAGGACCCATTCACCCTTGCGTGAATGGGTCCTATTCCCTAAACCTATGACACACATTTTCCAAGATGTTTAATTTGATGTTTTCAATTGTTTAATGTAGGTTCCCCTTTTGGAAAACAAAATTAATTAGGATTTTAAATGCATGATTGGGCCAATTAGAGGCTTAATTAAGTCCAATTTATTAAGGGACCCAAACATAATGTGAAAATGTAAAGGAGTACATTTTTCGACACTACATATATATACTAAAGTTGTGGAGCTTTCTCGTTCCTTTGATATTCCTACATGTAATACAATTACACATGTTATTATTTATTCACTATTTTCACCAAAGACTTACTTGCCTCTTATGAGTCTACTTCATGCCATACTCCTAGCATGAAAAATTTACATTATAGGATTGTGTAATCATTGATCCTTTAACCAATGTACATTACACTTATATTATTGATCGATTACACTTTTCCTTTGATATCTTTTTCCCTTGTAATTTTCTCATGGTCTATGTGTTATCCATTCTTCTATGTGTACCACCATTTGTTTATGTGACTTTCCTACTTTTCCTATGTTTTTGATACGATAAGAAGCATTTACAAGGTGCCATACCCTTTACACATCGAGTCTCAAGGGCCAAAAAAGATCAAGTCCCAAAAAAAAAAAACCACTAACCAAAAAACCACAGACACAATAGACTAACAGCCAATAGAAACACTAACTAGCATTCTTCCAATTCTGAGAGAGGATGTTAGCAACATCCTTCCCGACCCATTCAGGACCATCATCTGTAGCCTTTTCCATCTCGTCCTTAAGCACAGCAGAGAGGGTGTTAGTCACACATTGGACCAACTCGACAGTGAACCGGGTCAAGCCACTAAACTTCTTCTCAAGATTTTCCATCCACTCCAGCAGCACACTGTGATCAACCTCTTTATCAACTATCTTCGCAATGTCAACACGCTCCACATCCTGAGGGTCAAAGGACTAGGAAGCCGAGTTCTCATTAAGCATTTTGTTGAAATTCAAAAAAAATCTAGGCCCTTCAACAAACTCCTCCTCCTCTTCCTTAGAATATTCCTCATTCCTATTAACTTTGTTGTCAAACCGCTCCTCATCAGAAGAAATTTCCCTAATCTCCACTTTCTTATTATTTTTCACCAACCTACTAGATCTCCTAATTTTTTTATTTTCAACCCTAGTCTCCACCGTAGCAGTAACCATGGTATCCCCCTTGGAATATTTTCCCACCACATTCTTCCCTCTGTTATCAATGGTCGATGGCTCCACCAAACCCTTCCCCTCATCCTTCACTTTCTTCTTTGCAGTAGGTTTTTTGTTAGTCCCGGCAAGGGAAGACTTAAGCTTGCAAGGACCAGTCGTAACATTAGATTGGGCAATTCCCGCACTCCCCTTCAACTTATTGGCGGTCAGTTTAGGCTTAGGGGTATCAACAGTCAAAGAGGGGTTTTTCTTTTGGGACCCTTAGACTCAGTCGGGGAGATATTGGCATGAGAAGGTGGCTCAATTTCCTCAATACGGACAACAGAAATGGGTTTAGGCGGGTAGATCACGAGATGAAAATGATAAAGCCTCAAGATGAGGCCCTGGTGGAGTAGTAGGGGAGGAGAATCCTCAGGGTTTTGGGAAGCAGATTCAATGCACTTCTCAACAGAGCTTTCCAAATCAGCAAGTAAGAAAAATGGGAAGCTTAACAATATTTTATGGCAAAGGTAATTCAGAAGAGGCAAATGATAGAAATAGAAAGTTTTATATTTACCTTCTAAGGTGGCATACTTCATGAGAGTGAGACAAACCTAGTCCCAAGTTCGCGAGAGAGCTTCTCTTTCAAAGTCGAACTGAGAGTGAACAGGTTTTTCATTACCTACAAAGAAGGAATTAAGGCTTTCAATGTCCTGGGCCTTTGTGTGGTTAGGGTACTTCTTCCCAGTGCATGACATCCTCGTCGCCTAAGCAATAACCTCTTTGTTCACCTCGAAGGAGATACCACCCATGGTAACCCTTCTTTCTTTCTAGGAACTCACAAATTACGCAGACAACTTCAAATCATGACCCACCAAGATTTCCATCAAAGGCCCCAACCCACCTACAACACAGATGTGCCAAACCAGCAGGTCCTTGCGAAATTCCCCACAATTTTCTAGCTTCATTCTCACCCTATCACCACCCATATCGCCACTCTGCACACTAAAAAACCAAGAACTTTGTGAAAGAAAAAGGTTAAAATTTTTGACAAAGTGAGAGGTCACCCAATCACTAATATTTTTAAGCCAAATTAGAATGCCTTGGGCAATCAAGACTATGTACTAGACACACGCTTGAAGAGTTAAATCCCAAAGGGAAATCCTCATTATCTCATTAATTAAAATCTCCAAACACTTACGGCTAGGTATGCATAAAATGATGAAATTAATTAGTTTTCCAACCACGTTGCCTTTGCACAAGTACCGATGAAAGTTGGCCGTAGGGCCAAATTTAGAATTCCCTAAAGTCCTGCCTTTTCTCAATAGAAACAAATTAGTTGAATTGATAGGACAAACCAAAAGCTTCACATCATAATTATTTGTCACATCAAATTTGAATTCAAAAATCTGCAAGGATATGCGAAAGTTGAGACAAGACCCCAAAAAAATATTGCATAAGGCCTGACCAAACTTAGTTGTAACTTCAATGTACTCCCCATTACTTCTCATAATTAGCTCTTTAATATTGATCTCCACCCTAATATTCAAATTTTTCTACTTGTTTGACACCTCAATAATCGAACATGTCCACAACACCTAATAGACAAGAATGTGGACCCCCCAAAAGGCCATAGTAATCACATAATCAGGTATCATCATGACAAATACATGTGCCCTGGTCCTTAAGGATTAAACCTTCTATACCCAATAGTAGGTTCCCCATGTTCCTCCAACACTTAGAATCTCTCCAATGGGTCCCTAAATTAGCCAAAGCATCAACAACTTGATTACCCTCCTGAAAAATATGGGTAGAAACCTTCACATTCAACTTAGATACCAAATGATTTATATCTAACAATATGTCATTTGTACTCCATCCCAAAAAATTTCCCATATTAATAGCATCAATCATAGACTTATAATCCCCTTCAATATGTAGATTCTCAATCCCCATTGTGACAGCTAACTGTACGCTCTTTAGCAATGCCCTTGCTTCCGCAATCATGGAGGACTAAATCACTATTCCCCCCAAGTAACCAGCCACAAATTTACCCCTACAATCTCTGATTATACCTCATATACTTTCCCTTCCTGGGTTGCCCTTGGTAGCTCCATCAAAATTGAATTTATTCTAGCCATGGTCTAGGGGTTTCCAAACAGTGTCATGTCTAGCTTGAGACCTGGAATTGTCATAAGAATAAGCCTCAAGATTCAGATGCCAAGCTTTAGCCATTTTAATTTCCCACTCAGAAGGGGCTTTGTCTAGGTTTTTCCCCTTGAAAATCAATATGTTCTCAGAAATTATCCTTGATCCTATACCAAAAACTCCTTAGGGCTCATCTCAATATTCTTGAATATCCTGTTATTCCTCTCTTTCCACAAGCACCAACAGATAATGGGGGGAACTTGGTTCCAGATCTCATGTGGTAAGGGGTGATGGAAGGGCCCAGACCAACCCAAAATAAAGGATTTAGTTTCCTTTCTCATAGTCCACTGAATGCCCAAACGCTCCAGAGCCAGCTCCCACACACTAGCAACAAACGGGCAGTGCAGAAGTAAGTGATCCACAGATTCTTCATTGCACTTGCATAACAAGCACCTGTTAGGGATCTGGAATCCCCTTTTCCTTAGATTATCCTGACTAAGGATTCTGTTATGGCAGGTTGTCCACCAAAAAAAAATTATTTTTGAGATCATGTGTTTGTTCTAAACCTATTTCCAAGCTCCATGTTCAATCCCTAGTCCGACAGTAGATTGTAAGCCGACTTAACATAAATATTATCCTACCAATATTTAGTCCAATAGAAATTATCCTCCATATTGATTAATGGTAATCTGGTAAGGGAGAGCAGGTCTTGTAGTGACTTATCTAGAGAACACAACTCAGGAGATAAAGGGTAGCAAAGGATTAGATCTTTCCACCTCCTGGCTACAAGTTGGCCAAGCAGGTAATCACTAATGTAAAATTCGAAGAAGAGTTGTGTCGGCCTCATAAAGTTCCTAAAATTAGAGAGTACAAGGGGGTGTCTAACAACCAAGGGTCTTCCCAGAATCTGATACTATTAGCATTCCCAACCTTCCATTTCATCCCTATCCTGAGCAAACCCTGCAATCTATAAATGTTCTTCCAAGCCAAAGAACTTGAAGGATGATCATCATAGAGGAAATTAATCAAAGGTCTATTTTTAAGATACTTAACATTCATAATCTTTCACCAATCCTTTTTATTCCTCAGCTGGTCCCAACCCACCTTAGAAATCAAAGCCTTATTGGTGCAAAGGATATTCTTGATTCCAAGCCCACCACAAAGGTTAGGTTTATAGACTTTGTCCCATCTAACCAAAGCAAACTTTTTCTTTTCCTCGATCCTTGACCATAGGAAATTCCTTTGAATTTTTTCAAACTTCTCAGAAATATATCTAGGGATCTTGAAGATGGAGAGGAAGTAAATAGGGATCCCCTAGAGAGCAGCAAACAAAAGCTACATTTTGCTAGCATGACTGAGAATGGAGCCTTTCCAGTTCACCAACTTCCTTTGGATTTTTTCAAGAACCGAGTTCTAGAAGGCAGGAGTGACTTCCTTGATAGTAAGGGGTAAACCAAGATACATCGATGGGAGAGAGCCACCCATACAGCCCAAGTAGCAGCCACCCAAGCTTGGAGAGGAGTTCATATGTTACCATGACTTTATGTATTGGATTCCTTTCTTTTCATCCTTTTCCATGAGATGTCTTCATTATTTTTCATATATGTACCTTCCTCCCCATAAAATCATCAAGATAATGCAAAGTAATGAGGCATCTCTTACCTTATTCATGTTAACCCACATCTATCACATGTATTTTAATTCCATTTACTATATCATGTCTCTTTAAGTTTTCTTCCTCTTTTGTATTATTTTTTTATGCCTATGGGGAATGATAACATGATTATTCATGACCATGGTATTTCAAAAAACAATCATATCTTCCTAATCTAATATGCATAGATCCCTTTATGTTATCCATATTCTTATATAATTAAATATCTCACTCTCTTATTATATATTAGACCTACTCTTATGATTTATTTTCCATATTTTCAATTGACCTTTCCTTTCTTGTTCATGTGTTCCTTATTCTTGGGGGTAATTTCATATTTCCATTTTTAAGGGGCCATCACCCATACGCCACTCTATGTTGGTCCACACATTGTTCTTCCAAATCTATCTCTATTATATGATTTATGATATATTTATATTTGTTTGTACATTAGGGGGCATCCTATAATTATTTTATAGGGGGGAACTACCTTCAATTTCTACCTCCTTTCCTATGATCATGTGTATCTATCACACCATGTTTCACTTAAATTTATCTTCTTTATTTTTACTTCTTGTTTAGGGGCATCATCCCTTTCTACTATATGGGTAATTTTATCTTTTCTCCTCCCTTTTCACCTATATCTATATTCCTACTCCCTCATCTCACATGTTATGACATTTGGATACTCACATAGTTTTATCTCTTCATTTATTTTTTAACTATCACCCTTCTCTCAAGGGAATCTCATATATTATACTACTCCCTTAGACTTGGGAGCATCATCTTAATTATATTTTCCCCTTTTAATTAGACTAATTTTATCTTTTCTTACTCTTCTCACTCGATCACTCACTTTTTATTCTTGATGCTTGTTATTATACAAATTGGCCTCTTACCCCTCACTAAGGGGATTTTTTTCCTATAATTGGGAGAATCAGCCAAATGTTTTCCTCTTTCCTCTATAATCCTATTATCAAATGTACCTTGAATTTTCCTTTCTCCCCTTTACCATTTACCTTAAACTGATTGGCTCTTTTCTTCACTAATCAATTTAAGAGGGAACACTCTATATACATCATATATCTCACACCATTATAGCATTATCACTTCGCTTGACCTATCCTTTTTATCTATTTCAATGGTAACCACTTATCATCATATGGTAATCACATAACCATCATCATTTAACCATTTTATCTTTTGGCCTAGCCTAGCCTTTTCATCCATATGGGTGGAAACCACATATAGTTGAGTGAAATGCATAACCATCATCACTTGACCATTTTATTTTGTCATCTTATATGCAACCAATATTTCCTAATTGTTGTATCTCTCACATCTCAATATTCATAACATAGCTAAACCTTTGCTAAGGTAGTTTCTCCTATGCATTCCATCTACAACCATCTCTCTCATTATATGGTCCTCTATGAATCTAATTTCTCTCTCCTTTAGGGCTATTACATTCATCATATAAATTATTTGGAGTTGTGTGTTCTTTTAGTGCCTCAATTTTTCTAGTGTTTCAACTATGTTTAGTGTTCATTTCCATTTAATGTTTTGTATGTGTAATGTTTCCATTTCATTTTTTATAACATTGCTTTCTTTAATAGACACTAACTATCATTATTTCCTACTGTCTATTACAAGATAGTTTCTTGCATATGGAAGTAGACATGGTTAAGAGAATATTAAGGGCATGTGATCTCCTACATATATCCTTTATAAAATTTAATATATTATGCAATATTACTTTATCTAATTATGATTTACTTCAATATTCTTCTTCACTCAGTGTCATCAACTTCCTAAAGGGGGGGAAGTGTAAAGATAAGTTACCTAATTTACAATCTCTAACTTATATTTATGCACTCATTTTGTTGTACTCTCTCGTAGTGTGTTTTAGGTCCATTTCACATAGTTTTAGCCTTTCCCTTAATCACAAAATGAAAATGCACATACTCCCACATTTAGAAACTTTCCCTCTATCAACCACATAATTTTGGTTTAAATATCCTATAAGGACACTTACATTGGATGGATACTATTTTTATACATGCAAGCCTTCAGTAGATACTCATGTTTGCATTCAACCTTCAAAAAGTGAAGCTTCTTAGTATAAGTGTGAAATTAAAACATTAAATAATGATTTCAAAAAATTAAATATAAACTTAAAATTGAATCACATACTCACCTCTAATAAAGAAAGGAGATGAATTACATAAACATGGTGAATTGAAGACATGATTCAAACAAAAATATAATACCTCTTGACGACAAACATATATGCTTTGGGAAATGATTGAATATTTATTGCACACTTTGATAGCATCTACTCACTCCAAATTAAGATTAATAAGTGATGAATTTGATCTTAATTTTTATATTTTTTATGAGATGGATGAATGTCTAGGATTTGATCTTTGATCTTTGGTCATGAGTTTACCCCTATTCATGGTGAAATGGGTGCTAATAGGTGGAATCTACTACCCATTTTCATAGAGATAATCAACTATTTATCTCATTTAGTTTAGTAGTTATTTATGAGTTAGCCATGTTGATTGGTGAGTTAATTGAATTAGTAACTTGATTGATTGATTATTAATTATGAGGTGTAAATCGTGATTTTTATTAAATTATTTATGAATAATAAATTTATTTGGATTCATTTTAATATTTAAATATTTATGGGAAAAAATATTTATTTAAATTAATTAAATAATAAAGATTATTTAATCAATTTAATTTTGATGGGATGAATTAATTAGGATAAGATGGATTATTTTAATGAATCAAAGAGTGATTACGTTGTTAGGTGTCAAGATTGGGGTAATGGTATGAAGATGAGGATATGTGAAATTTTATTGTCTATATATTACCCCTCTTTAAAATGGAATTGCAACTGCAAGAAGAAATGTTGTTTCAAAGAAAGTAGATACAAGCACTTTGTGGTATGACATTGTTGCTAGATGATTCCTCAAGCTTCAATGATTAAGGACTGATTGTTTTATCTATTGATTGGGATTAGATTGATTTGATTGATTTATTAATATTGGATTTGAGGATAAGTTGAATGTTGGATAGGATTTATATTTTGGGTTAGATAGATTTAGGATTGAATTGGATGATGGAATGATAAATGGTGCTCCAAGACTTAGAGATTAAGGACTGATTGATTTTATTTATTGATTGATTGAGATTGATTAAGGTTAGAGTCCAAGGAACCTTCAATGCTTGGATAGGTGTAATATTTTGGATTGAATTAGATGATGGGATGCCTCCTTGAGATGATGGGTGGGTTTGAAGAATATAGGTATGTTCTCAAAGTGGACAAAATTGATATTAGTAAAGGGGTGAATAGTTTTAGATTTGAGTGATGAAGGAAAGGAGCAAAAATGATGAAGAAAATTAGCTAAATGATGAATGTTAAGGATAAATGTATGAGGATGGAAGGGGTGAAATATGAGGAGAAGGATGAGGATTAGTGGATGCATGATGGTATGGGTAAATGATATGGAATTATGATGGGTGGGGTAATTGATATGAATAAATTGGGTGGGGATGGAGGATTTATTAGATGATTATAAATTTGTGTGGATGTTTTATTATGTCTTATGATGATAGAATTGTGAATAAGAAGTATGATATCTTCTGCATAGGTAAATGTTGTGAATCAACAAAGAGATTTTGATGTGTTTGAGCAATTTTTTTATTTTGCATAGACATGCATCATGATATAATGGACCGTGATGATGATGCACCATGTTCCTAGAGGATTGAATTGAAATTATTAATCCAAAGATAGAAGAAAATAAATATGCAAAAAAATACATGCAAAGAAACAACAAAGATAAAAACAAATACAATGCTCATGCCCCAATGATCATAAAATCGAGATGTAAAATATTATAAAGAACTATGGTTTCGTTGGAGAGCTATGCCATGGAAAATAAACCAAGTATGAAATAAATAACAAAACCAAGTTACCTCTTATCCCCTAAATTTATAAGATCGTGATAGTGATAGTCATAAGTGGGTCATCCAAACCATGGTGATATAATCTAACCAACATTCAAAACTAGGTATTTTGTGAGCCTCGAGTATATAAGCTTTCTAATATGACACTATTTTATTATTTTTATATTGGTGATAGGAGGATTGTAAGAAGTTAGGTCATGCCACAAAAGGTACAATGATATAATTATATTTAAAGGACCAAAGAGATATTGATATAATGAAAGATACATATCATAATATAATAGCAATGATAGGGAATATCTTAGTCATTTTTACAAAGCATTGATCAAGGTGTTGTCTCTTATTCTACACAAGGTTCAAATGATATAAGTGGTAGATGAATGGACAAATAATCTCAATGCCCCCAACTATGTCAAATAATTATAGATAAGAGTGCTCTTGACTATCATAACTAATTCATGTGAATAGAATTTCATCATCATGATTTTCCAAAGCACTAAAAATAATTTTCGCTAGATGGAATTTTTTCTCTTTACTCTTTTTTGAAAAATTTATACTCTTTTTTTAAACTTTTCTATATTTATTTTCTTTTCTTTTTTATAAAGTTATGTTAAGATAAAATATCACAATGCTACTTACAAGTGATACACATATTGGCATATTGATAGGCATATTGCTCCATTATTAGCTAGTAATACTAATTCTGAGAAATTTCTTAGCTAAGGTAATGACATTAGTCTGATCTCGAAAAATACTATTATAGAATTTTGTAAGTGTTGATTTTGCTTCATCCAAGTTAAGACATCATAATAATTTACCATCATAACTCCTATGATAGAGACTACCATCAAGGAGAGTGAAATAAGTAGCATGTTGGATGAAAGTTCTTTTTTTTTTATGGGATAGGTTGGGGGAAAGAGTTTAGTTTCTTAGATAGTTATGAATGTTGTGATACCTGGGGGAACTGGGGCCAACAAAATCACATTCCATTTTTGTATCAAGAACATCATATGCAAGAACTAGCAAGTTATCAACCAAAATAAATCTCCTTTACAAGAATTAGTGGCCATATCAAGAAGAGATCCTATATTTGTCATTGTATATTTAATTTTATCATTCATTCATGGGACATCATGATGAATCTTCTATTCTTCAAGGGTCATACTTGTGAAAATTTTAGTTATATTTTTTCTTCTCTATGCCCAATTTTATGTCAATAGCATCCTCTACTAGGAGAGTGGAACCATCCTACAACCTTAGTGAAGTGGGAGGAATATTAAGTGCCTCGTCAAACGATGTGTCATCTAAATTTTCCATTTTCATTCCCAATCTTAGATTCCATGATTTATTAGATATTTTCATGTTATGTGAATAAAATACTTCTCTTTCTCTCCGGAGTATGACAAAGTGTGGACATTAATATCAAGTAATTTTTGTGGTCCCCTAAAGGAAGATGTTATATGACACCTAGTATTTTAAGGAGAGAATCATCACTCTATAATTAATCTAATTATATGTTCTTTTGTTGGTCTCAGTCAATAAGGTCAAGATGTAATTAAACTTTTATAACATAAATAAAATTATGATGGAATAGGTGGGTAGCGATAAGATCTTCACAAGGATCCTAATTAGTAACAATTTTGACATGAATAACATCAAATGAAGCATCCTCAATAGTGTTTGGAAAGTCACTAAGGTTATCATAAGATTCGTCCTAGGGAAAATACCCTATCCCCATGTAGTCATTGTCTCATAAAGTTGAATAGGCTCTAGGATCCCCTATTTATGGGTACTTAAGCCTTTACCCTTATAGTTCATATTCTTGCATATTTTGATCACTCTTACATATTCATGGTGTTTAAAACATGACACATATTATTTATCATTATGTAACTATGATGCAATGGATGACTCAACTTACTCATTTGATAAGTAGCCATATTTGACAAAAGTGGTAGATTCATATTGGAGGTTGGCTCATTTCTTTTTTTTCTATATAAGGATGACCATGAGATTTTGGTGACAAAGATAGCTTCCCAATGGGGAAAGAAAATTAGATTTGATATCTGTCACACCCTTTGTCTATGATATTGACCTTGTTAGTAGAAGGTATTTTGGATGAAGTGGCACTAGGATCAATACATGATTTTTGTTGGGGATGTGGTTGAGTAACATTTGTGATTGGGAAACGATTTGATCTTTAGAATTTTCCCTCTAATATTTTATAATATTGGAAATGGTGCATACCTATGGGAATAATGATTTAATGGCTTCAAGAAAAAATTTAGGACATTAGTGAAATGTATAAAGGATGGCATGCATGTCATGTATCCTCGGGTGGCCTAGAAGAATATTATATAAAAGGTAAAGATCGATGGCATGAAAAAGAGTGTCATGTACAGTAGGTCCAATATGGAAAAGAAGAAAAATAGTGGTTTTTCTCCCTTTTTGTATGTCATAGGCCTTAATTGTGACAATATGTGGTTCTAAGGCCTTTCCTATGTATCTAAGAAGTGTGACTAGTTGTAAGGTACAAAGATTGAGCCTAGAACCATTACCTATAAGTGCCTTGATCTTATTTCTAATAATTATGGCTTCAATATGGAGTAATAAATTATGGAAATAGTCAAGAGATGGCATATCCTCGAGATTGAATTTGATACAATGGTAAAATTTTATATGGTTAATAAGTGTTTGGAATTGAGAAGGGTTGATGTCAATGGGAACCCTTGAATCCTTTAAGAATTAATTTAATATGCCTTGATGAGTGTTAGATGATTTGAGATCTAGGATTGATATTTGTGCTAAATTATTCTCAATTTATTCAATAAGGTCGTACTTTTTTTAGGAGTACATGGAAGGACTCTTGAGACTGTAACTAACCCTCAACATGTGGTTACAAATCAACTAGGGCTCTTGATTTTAATGGCATTTATGTGAAAAGGAAAAAAATTATTGTAGCTTACAATATAATTATATTTATGGGAGGATTTATGGTAACGAATATTCTAATTATGGTTGTATTCTCTTTTTTTTTTTTAGAGGAAGAGTAACCTCAGTCATGCTTTAAAAATGCATTATGGAAAATTCTTAATTCTACATTAAGTGAAGATGAATTTGTAACTTCAATCTAAAGACTATCTTGGTCATTAAATTTTGGATACATTTGTATTAGCTTCATGCATTTTTTGGTGGTGTGCTCTTTGACCTTATGAATTTTATAATATTCATAGTCTTTAAACCATGTTGGCTTGCCCTCGTTTGAATATATTGGCTTGTAGGATATTTTTGAATTATTTTTTCAAATATTTACCCAAGGGGATATATTATATTTTATTAGGCTCTTGCTCGGGTTGGTTTGTGGGTGGAACAATGTTATGTGTGTTTTGGAACACAAGGATATGTTTTGTGTCTATTCTATCATTTTCTACATTTTTTATTTTTTACAAATATATCTTTTCATTTTAATCATTGGTAGATTATTTTATAAAAAAAAAAAAACCTTTGGTGATCAAGGCATTCACTATTTGGACCCTCTTTTCAATTATCTAGTTGAAGATGGAGATGCAATTCACTTTTAGGTGAAAGTTATTTTCTTAATTGAGATTTGTGATGAATATGTGTATAATTTATTGTTTAGGTGCAGGCAATGAAAACCTACTAATGAGGCTTCACCATCACTGGAGGAAATATGCAAAACTTTCATTATAGTTTTGTTTAGTATTACATGGATCAAGAATTATAATTTTGTGCTCTGTGTTATATGAAAAATGTTTTTCAAAACACTTTGCAAGGTCAATGAATGATGTTATAGTCCCTTTTGGAAAATGTGAGAACCATTTTAAAGCTTAAAACTTTAGACTATGCGAGAAGAGGTGAAGTAAGTATTCATCACTGTAATCCATCTCTTGGCATGCCATGTAAAAATCATGGGTTTGATTTATTTTATCACCTTTCCCATTATATGTGTCAAAATTAGGTATTTTGAAGTTTGAGAGAAAAGGTATTTGTGTCATAAAATTTCCAAAGGGGTAAGTTCAAGGGTCTTTGAAATTGTACCACTTGGTTGAGGATAATCCTACTTCAAGGCTTCTAAGTGTATCTTTTATTTCTTTCTACTCTTGGTCAAAATAAGTCTTAGGTGGTTGATGTTGGTTGAATGAGCCATTAAAGCCCTCAAAAAATAAGATTTCTATACTTATGAGTTTTTGTATGGGATTTATGATGGGAAGGTTTGCCTAGGTCCATCTCTTTTATTTTCTATATGATTCTACTACTATGATGATTTGTATGGCCTATGTGGGTTTCATGTTCTTCATAGTTATGTTCATGGTTTGATGGAAGAGATTCTTCCACTCTAAGTTTTTCAAGGCCAAAATCATGGGGAAACCTAGCTTCTATTTCCAAAATTTATCTAAGTATTTGATTTTGATTAGATTGAATAAATCTTTGGAATGGGGTTGATTGGAAAAAATTAGTTAAGTCATCACCATGCTCACTACGGTTATGGAGAATATCCTCATCATTATCATAGTATCAAGGTGGAATATGAAGTTGATCTTGGGTCTTCACTTTATTTTATCTTTCTTGGCTTCTATTGATGATATGTGGCATAAAACAAATTGGAATATTTACTTAATATAAAGTTAGACTTCTACAATGGTAGATGAGGAAAAATTTAGACTCTGAACTTGGTTAAAAAAGATAATTCTATAATCATGGAATTTGCAAAAAATAGTACTATGTTGACTCCTTGAATAGATTGAAATGATATTATCTTATGACTATGGGATTTGTTTATGTTATGACTATTAGATTTATGGTACATGTATGGACTTGGATTTTCATGGTGTGAAGTGAGATGTGTGGTGGCTATGGACTTAAATAAATGAATATGGTTTGACATGGATTATGGACCAAAAATGAAGGACTTGTTAGAGGACTATGATTTAAAATAGTTATATATTTACCATTTTTTCATTTTTAAAAGTAAGGAGGGTTACCTAATTAATAGAGACATGAAATACACACCAATAATCCTATCTAGTCAAATAGATGTTTCATTCCTTGCAAGCTAAAAAATATACCACCCTTGATGGTGTAGACAACCTTGGCCTTTTATTTTAGGAGCTCGGGTTACAAGGATCAAGGCCTCACCAAAAACCCATCACATAGGACTAAAATTACTTACTACCATAACTTCCTACATGTACTATATGAGTAACTTCTTGGGGTCATTCAATTACTTAATGCACTAGAAGAAAATATAGTTGAGAGGATGCCTAACTGGGATATACAAGGATTACTAAGGGTGTCCTTTATATACCCAAAAGTATGTGAGGCCCAATTTCATGAATGAGAGTTTTGTATAAAGCATTTGATTAGGGTTAATTCCAACCCACTTCACTTTATCTTGTAGAACAAAGTTGTACCAAAATAATATCTCCTCTATCAAGGCAAACTTTAAATTCTTGATCCCACATTTGTACATCCTATGGGAAACATGTTGGTTTGGGTCTTCCTTTAGGTGATGAAATCCTAGTATAGGTTTGTTAAAAACTAAAAAGAAAGAAGGATATTTCTATTTCCCAAGATTTCAAGTATGCACAAAGGAAGAGAAAATGTATCCAACTTCTAAGGTAAAATGGTGAATTGGATTTATTTTAATCCTCAAGTTTTCCTAAAATGCATGACATGAGAGCATACATAAATCCAAAAACTAAAACACACAACTAGTATAAACAAACAAAGCAAACAAATTAACTTTAGCAACCCAAAACCAAATGTTTAATTAAATAGTTTCAAATTGATATATTTGGAAATTAGGATGCCACATGAAACAAGTTAGTATTTTGTAAAATGTACTTTGACAAATGTCATGCATTAAAAATGCATTAGAAAAAAATATTTTATTTTTTTTGACTTGGACTAAAGACTACTTATAACAAAAAAAAATCCCCTACACACAAAATGTTAGGCCAATTTATTTTTTATTTTTTGGTTATTTTTTGTTTCTTATCTTACACTCAACTACATAAACCTCACTTGAAATAGAATGTTGGTCACATAAATCTTACAATAAATATTGGTCACCTCAAGGTCCTATTGATGAAAAGTTATCAATTTCTTCCTTGAATAACAAACTCTTTGGGAGACAAAAAAATGTGCATGGTATCTTCAATGGAGGAAAGGCTATTGATTTAGTGTTGTAAATAAAAAAATAATCCTTGATATAGAGAATAATAATGTGATGATTATCTCTCATGTAGTAGACTATAGGTTTTGTGACAACCTTCAAGAAATTCAAGTTATACTTGAGATAATGAGAGCTAGTTGGGATCTAGCCCATTGTGGAGATCTTGTTTGAACCAATACAACTACCTCACACTTTTGAATCTACTCATATCAGAACAAATAACATGTATATAAATTTTAACTTGTATCTTTCCAAACTAAAATTGTATATTCCCATGTAAACTATACACATCATCCTTATTGTGGTGTTTTGGAAAATGACCTTTACTTGTTACATCCTCATCGATCCTATAAGATAGTAGTCTTTTCCCATTGATGAAATGATAATTCAACCATAACAATCCCATGGAAACACCTCAAATCCTCTATAATTTTTTTAAGACGTGTAATTTACTTTCTTACTACTTAGGACGATGGCTAGTAGGCATGGAGGCTACTAAGATGATAGATGATGATCATCCATCAAGACATAAATGATAAAGGAACTTTATCTAATGTTGTAGTTGTAACTTTATTAGCAATAGTTCAAGCATTGGGTGGAAGCACAAAAAAGGAATTGGAAGCTACTCATGTTGGAATTAATCTTGGGTCGTGACTTCTTCATAAGTGAATATACAATTGGTAAATCTAATCCTAGAACCATTGAATAAACAAATAAAATACATACAAATACCTAAAAATACCTCCAATATTTCCACCACTACATATTCCTTGTAGTTTTTTAACTATTCCTCACACATAATATATAAATCATAAGAAAAATATATAATAAATGACAGTGAAAGTCCCACCAGGCAATGCCAACTTGGAAGTGTGAAATTCAAACACAAAATATTTTTTCAACAAATGAACTATAAAATTTAAATTGAATCACATAGTCACCTGTAATAGAAAAAAAATATGAATTACATAAACACAATGAATTGAAAACATCATTCAAACCAAAATATTATACCTCTTAACACTGAAAATTGATATGCTTTATCCAATGATTGAATATTTGTTGCACACTTTGACAATATATGCTTGCTCCAAATTAGAATGAATAAATGATGGATGTGATCTCAATTGATATATTTTTTATGAGATGGATGAATAGATAGGATTTGATCTTGGATCATGAATTTATCCCATTGATGATGGAATGGATGTTGAGAGGTCACAACTATTACCCATTTTTATGGGGGTGATAATCTATTTATCTCATTTAATTGAGTAGTTATTTATGAGTTGGCCATGTTGATTGATGAGCTAATTGATTTTATTGAATTGTCAACTTAATTGATTGATTAGTTAGTTGTGGGGTGTAAACCATGGTTTTTATTAAATTATTTGTAGATAATAGATTTATTTGGATTTATTTTAATATTTGAATATTTTTGGGAAAATAATTAATTTTAAGTATTAAATAATAAATATTACTTAATCAATTTGACTTCAAGAAAGATGATTAATTAATTTAAGTTATATTAATGAATAGATAAGTGATTATGTTGTTAGGTGTTGACATGGGGGCAATAGTATAAAGATGAGCATATGTGATATTTTAGTGTCTATGCTCACCCATTCATGCTCTAAACCTTACTAAATTTTCAAAGTGTCATTTGCTTAAAAACTTAGTATAAGCATAAAATTGAGCCTTCATTTTCAAGGATATAAGAGATTAGAAAGAGAAGGAAAAAGAGATCTCTCAAAACATAAGAAAATGAAGGAATCCATCAGAAAGAAAAAGGTAACAATTAATATAGATGAAGTTTGTAAATTTAGGGATTTCATAGCCATATTCTAGCCATTAATCTTTTCTAAATCCCTTCTACATTTACCCTTTCATATGTTCAACCTCTCCTTTCCCCATTTGGAAACCACGGGTCCCTATTTCCCTTTCCTACATGACAACTATTTCCCAAAAATATTTATCTTGGCTTCTCCCTTCATTTGTGATCCCTTATATTATCTTCACTTTCCTACATTCGTTTTGTGATCTACATCACCCATTTGGTTTTTTCATAATCACACACCATTTATTGCAATCTACCCTAGGTTTTTATCCTATGATCACCTTATTTTGCACACATCGTCAATATTTTACCACTTAGTTTGCACACACTTTAAATATTGTAATAACACTTTCATTAGGGTTGAAATATACCAAACAAGGAATTGGCTAAGGTAATATCCTATATAAACACATCTTTAACCTTTGTCCCAAAATTTAGCTTAGGTATTCTAGCTCTTTGGACCAAGAGTAATCACTTTGTGAGTGGAAATAGGATAAAGAGACCAAGGTAAAAATGTCCAAAAAACTATAATAGCTATGGATGTAAAGACACCAATGCCCTCAAAAGTTAGTTGTTCCCCTTCAATGCAACTATAGTAACAAGGAAAATGTCTTTGTTTGAGAAATTATTATATACACCATTTAAAGCTCTAAAGTCTAATTCCAATGTCAGTTGGTAAATAATGAGGTGCATAAGTTATATATTCATTATTATTTTATTATATTACTTTTAAATAACAATAAAAATTTCCTGACTCTTGTATTTGATATACTAGATCAAATTAGATAGTGTATATTATGTTATTTATTATTTATAGTTTATTGAATGTAGAAAAAGGAAAAACATGTGTTTTGTTGTGTATTTAACTAAGAACATCTCTTTTTTAACTTTTAGTCACAACCTGAAGTAACTTTAGAGGCTATATATTAGAGTAGTTTTATGAGTATGCTTGGTATACAAAGGTTCATCAAGATATTAATTCACAGAGAACCCTTAATGATATTAGAAAATATGGGCATTGGCAGAAAATTTTGCACTCAATAACAATATAGTCGTCTCATATTTCTTCTTCAATACACTTTACATATTTATAAGATTCTCAAATCCAATTATTTAGGAAACAATATAAACGACATCCCTAAACATATTGACTTATTTTAACAAATCAATTACAAACAAACACTCCTACCACTAACAAACTCTAACAAATAACTATTCTCACATCCGTAATATTTATGTGTGTTGTGATAACAACTCACATTATTAACTTATGTGAACACTAACATTTAATTTTCCCAACATTCCCCCCCTTAGTGTGAACATGGTGAGAACTCACACCCTTCATCTACAGTAAGCCCAACTCTTGTGGGTCGTGATCTTGATTCAAAACAAAAGGAACCTCCCATCAACCTTTCATGGTTTTAAACAAGCTTACCACAAACCTTGACATGACAAGAACTCATCAACTATCCACCTCATGTGGTCTTTTGGATCCTCTCACAAACCTTTCAAGATCCATGAACTGACTTAATTTGGTGCTTTTGTTCGCCACTACATAGGAATCAACATACATATCACAAATCTGAAAAACCCATACTGCAAAAAGTTTCACATTACATTCCATAAGAACACAATGTTCTTAATTGTAGTCACTATTTTTTATCACTACCACTCAATCTCGAACAGCATAGACAACCGCCATTGCCACTAGAAGTTGCCTTTGAATTTAGCCATTTTGGCATGAAATGGGAACGGAACATTGGTTACTATTCCCCCCCACAATGTGAAATTCCATTTATTCACACAAACATGAATATTGAAAAGAAAATCATACCATATTGCATACTACTGTTTGGATCTTGTTGTTTGGATCTTGTTGCACATGGCCATTATTTCCAATGAATGTATTCACCAGTCAACAATCTTCCAATGAAGTATGACACTCAAAAGATCTCTAAAGTCAGAGGATCTCTGCAGTCATCTGCTCTCCAATATAATCATTTTTTCCAGTATCCACACACCACACGAATTTTTTTGAAAAACTAAAAACCAGACCAAAAAATTGAAAACACACTACACACTAGTCACCAAATCAGTTGGGCAGCTCCGTCGTTGGTGATTGATGAGAGGTCGTTGGTTGTCCTCCAGCCTTTGATGCCTCCATTAGGTTTGCTACTTAATTAGCAAATTTAACTTTTAGGCTCAATGTTATAATGCCCCCCCTAATATGGATGTCGCATACAAACGATATTGCATCCAATTACAATAGAGGAAATCTTTATATTTTGACATTTTTTACATAATGACTCATGAAAATAGACCCTATTCTAAATAAAATAATACAACTTGACTTATTGATAACAACTGTAGACTATAAAAAACAAACTAAATAATAAGAATTACTATTTTAAATAACTCAATTCACTTTTGTTGACTGATGATTGCATAAGTATGATTGCATTTATTCAAAGGCAAAAGCTACTAATGATCTTTAGGTGAGCTGACCTCTTCTCTGTATAATTTATTGTTGCTCCAACTTTTATCAGTGTCAATGAATATAACAGATCGCTTCTCAACAGAAGGTTGATCTCAAAAAAAACATCAAAAGAGGAATAACTTGGGTTTTGCAACATTAACACCACCAATAAAAAAAACCTTCCTTTTTTCCAGCCACAGAAGAGGAGAGTGCAACAGAATGGTGAAGGTGTCGATCTGTATGGGCCTCGAACAATGATAAATGGCTAGAAAATGAACTACACAAATAAAACTCAAACCATGCAAATAACACTCCAACCAATGGCACTACAAAAAACACAATGCATCCATTGTTAAATAGATGTTGACCATGCTTACATGCTCACCACGTAGGTCTAATCTCGCTCTGATGTTGTGCAGAGATAAGACGTGGGATTGGAAAGATCCATGATTCTTTCCTGACACACAAATCATGCCAATCATTTCCATTAGGCAAGGGAGATTGCCAATAAAACGCGATCCATAAAGTAGGTCGATAGAGCAAATAATGCCTCCTCCAAAATGGTGGTAGCCCTGGCCAATCAATCAATAACAACCAGCAATCAAAGCACTAAGAAAAAAATGCAACCTCCTGCTACAAATTCATGAATAGGCCCTTGATAACGACTTGAATGAACTCATCAAATATAGTCACTCGAGGAAGCAACGATTACTCCATGTTGCAAACCATTGTGCCCTCAATAATAGATATCAAATGAATAAGTAAATCCCATGGTATCCTCCCTGCTCTAATACCATATTAGAAAATATGGGCATTGGCAAAAAATTGTGCACTCAATAACAATATAGTCATCTCATATTTCTTCTTCAATACATTTTACATATTTATAGGATTCTTAAATCCTATTATTTAGGAAACAACATAAACGACATCTCTAAATATATTGAGTTGTTTTAACAAATTAATTACAAACAAACACTCCTGCCACTGACAAACTCTAACAAATAACTATTCTCACATCCATAATAGATATGTGAGTTGTGATAACAACTCACATTATTAACTTCTGTGAACACTAACATTTAATTTTCCCAACAAATGATAAGTTTTTGGGTTATGCCTTAGAGCTTCATGATTTATTGTGATATCATATTAGTCACATATATGCTCCTATTTTGCGAGAATCTTTGCATAGTTGTTTTTATTGAGGTGCATTGATTACCATATATAACAAATTCTAAGGTGAAGAAGATGTATGTGTACTTTTGTTAATTTTATCATTGACCAAGGTTTAGATACAATATTATAAATTTTGTGTCTTATTACTTTGAATCCAAAGAGTTAAGGGAAATCATAAAAATCTTATAAGAATTTTGTATCCTCATGATATTCTAAATTGGAAATGAGACACCATTTATGTAGACTTAATTATTCGTTCACTTATATTATCATTTCTTCATGGTGATGGTTGACAAGATTATCAAAGTTTTTCATTTATCTCCCTTGAAAATAATTCATAATGATGAATCAATGGCAATAATCTTCTTTCAAGATGTTCAATTTTATAGTCACTCATAAGATATTTATGATAATTTTTTATCATTTACATCACCATAAGATCATTTATGATAGTTATCTATCATTGGCATCATACTTATGAAATTAATTATAAAACATATAGGGCACTAATCTCAACTTTAATTCCACTTAACATTCTAAACCAATGGTTAAAAAGAGAAGATGAATCAAGTGTTAAAGGACATGCTTTGTCTGTGTGTGATGCACTAGCAGTCTAAAATGTAGGATTACCTCTATCTTGTGGAATTTACATATAATAAAAAATACCATAATTAATTGTGCATATCACCATTTTGAGAATTCAATAGTTTACTATGTATGATGTAGGATCATCTAAGATCACAGGTAATCTTGTGTCACCCAAAAATATTTCTTGCTTTCAATTCATGGTTGTTTAGCTTTTTATTGTTGATTTTTTGTGAGTTTTTACAGGAGGAAGGTTTGATGGAATTTTGGACAAGTAATGATTTCACCTATTAGAAGACCCAAATGGGTATCTCTAGTTTCAATTTGGCGAGATTTCGACTAAAATTGGCCAAGTTATGGCCAATTTGATGTTTGGTCTCAAGCAGGAACAAATCAACGGAATGTTAGGTTTCAAGAACACTTGAAACCCTTGATGGAGTTCTAAGTTCCCACTAGAACCCCAATCACTAGTAAGCACTTAAATATGTTGGAGGTTTGGGAATTCTCGTACCCTCAATCTCATTTTGGGATAAGGTTCGGGTTCACTTGAACCTAGAAACCCTCAAAAGCCCTATCGAGTTTGGGCTATCAATTTTTGGCACGCTCATTAACCACAAAGAGAATAGAGATTGGTGACGGAATTTGTCAAGCTTCTACCCAAATGCCAAAACAAATGGAAGCAAGGGTTATGGCCACTGGTTAACATCCAATGGACAAAGGTTCACATTAGACTTTGACCAAGAGTAATGACCATCAACAAAGGCCGACAAAAGAATTTGAAATTGTGAACATGGTGTAGTGTAGAAAAATATATCCCTTTACATTTTCACACTTTTTTGGGACCTCCTAATTAAAATGAACTTAATAGTGCCTTAATTTAGTGTTGGTAAATGTATCCCTTTACATTTTCACACTTATTTGGGCCCTCTTATTTAAATTAATCTTAATTATGTCTTAATTAGCCCTTTTATTCATTTACAATCCTAATAAATTATATTTTCCTATTGGGAAACCCAACAATAATTAATTCCAATACATAACACTTTACCTTGAGCAATGTGTGTTCTAGGAATAGGGACCTGGGACCCATTTTCCCATGGGTGAATGGGTCCTCCCTAGACTTTTGGGCCTAAATTTAAATTATATTTTTTGCGGTATTTTAACATTTCTAAATCTATAATTCAATGTCAGCTTGTGATATTTGAATTTTAGGAAATTAAGGATACATACCTATAAATACAAGGTTATTTCACTAAGTTTCACCTATATTTACAAGATATCTTAAGAGCATTTTCAAGAAAAAATTCACAAGATTAAAGTCGATGATCAAGAGCAATCAAGAGTAGAGGTATCAGATATTTATTGCAACAATCAAGATCTATCCATCATGTCAAAGTATTCTTGCATGATGCATGTTTTTGGAGCTAACATTGTGATGTAGGTTTCAAGATCAAGTTCAAGCATTCAAAGCATTATTCAAGTATCAAGTTCCACATCCAATTTATCCATTTCATGCAAGTTGTAGACTTCCTAAGATCTCCATTATCAAGGTTTAATTCAAGGGTTTGTTGAGTGGTAACATAGATTTATTCATTCTTCATTTTGTCTTTCATTTCATTGTTTCAATTCAAGGTTTGATTACCAAAATGGGGTTTGACCAAGGCAAACCCTCATTCACCCAAAAACAAACATTTTTATCTATTGTGTGTGTGATTTTAGATTTAGGTTAAAGAATGATTGAAAACCTTTTGAAGTGCAAGATTGAAAAGTTATCAAATCATAGAGTCTAATCTATAGAGCTACTTTCTGACTTTGTGACACTAAAACCTAGACAAATCTACTTGTGTCAAAGGCTCCCAAAAGTTGTAGAAAAACCTTGAGCAAAGACCCATTCACACATGGGTGAATGAGTCCCAGTCAGCCTTCAAAAACTGCCCCTTGGTGACTAGTAAACACATTTTTTCCCTTCTCAAATATGCAATCTATTTTCTAGTTCTGCTAATATTAAGTTTAATATTGTTTTTTATTAAGGTAAAAGCAGATTTTGAAGGAACCCCAAAACCCTTTAACAACAAATATAGTAAATATAAATCATAATAAAGTTTAGCATATAAGATAATAATCTACCTACAAATATAAACACAAAGACCAGCACAGAGACAGCACAACAAAAAACCAGCAAGAGTTCAGTAAAAATCCAGCTGCTAAGCCAGATTGCTTAGGATATCAACCACTTGTTTTTCCAGATTGTTCATACTAATTGTTGCTTTCTTCATCTCCTAGATATCCACAGGGGTCTTATCCACCTTCCCTTTTAGGTTGTCTTTGGTTCATTTGCTCGGCCCTGCACCCTCAACCTAGCTTTGCTCTTTGTCTTCTTCCACATCCACAACAGTTCTTACCTGATGCGCCCTTTCCAAATTCTCAACCATCATATTCATGGTACTTGTGGTGGACTTCAGGATCTTGTGGCTCATTTCTAGAAATTTTTGAATTGACTCTTTGACATTCTTTAGCTTTTCCTCCATTTTTGAAAGCTTTTCGTCATGATTGCTCTTGAATTGTTGCAAATCCTCCACAATTTTCTTAAGGCAATCAACCATGTATCTCTTTTCATCTTCCATCCACAAATCCTTGGCTTTATCTTTGTCCTTATTAGTATTAACCATCATTTCATTCTTTTCCAGCTTGTTAAAGGCCCTTTGATTCAACTTTATCTCCTTAATCTCAAAGAAAACCCACTGAATCAACCGGAAAAAATCTACGGACCCATTGCG
Organism: Sequoiadendron giganteum; assembly: GCA_007115665.2. Classification (NCBI taxonomy): domain Eukaryota; kingdom Viridiplantae; phylum Streptophyta; class Pinopsida; order Cupressales; family Cupressaceae; genus Sequoiadendron; species Sequoiadendron giganteum. The sequence continues at coordinate 616,724,719 of CM021100.1, read as the reverse complement.
GACAATTCCAAGGATATCAGCAGGATACCCATGATCAACTTTAAAGTAGTGGTCATCCTCCTTAAGGTCACTGGGGTACTGAGGTTTGTCCTCCCTATCTGTAGGTGGGTAGCTAGAATACTCAGACGAATTGGTATGTTGAGACTCCTCTTGGTTGGTATCATAGGAGGGGTCCTCCACAACCTTCCTCTTGCCCTTCCCCTGAGGTGAAACACTGGGTTTATCTTTCGGCTTCATTTAAGTAACATCAAACCATGGGAAGATGACTTTTTCCCTACCAGTAGAGTTCATAGCACTAGGTTTAGGAAGAGCACAGACTTTAGACTTATTTTTGTTACTTCCCTTCCTTTTAGCCTTCGAGGGGTGTTCTTCCTCCTCCATATCATTCTCCCACTCATCCTTATCTGTATAGCTAGCACCCAATTCCTCCTTATCATAAATAGAGTATGGATAAGGGGTTTGATGGGTAATAGTCGACATTGCTTTAAAATGTTCATAAATGAGAACAAGGAAACCCTCATGACGAATGGGGTACCTCACCGGGTTTGAATTATGGTCCTAAAGACTAGTATTCAAAGAAGTAGAGAGATAGAAAGGGAGGGAAACCCTGACCTGGTGCCGAAAATGATTCAGGAGCACAGAGTGATAGTTGAAAACCCTAGTATATTTATCGTCCAAAGTAATATATTCCATAATCACTCTCAAGACCTCCCGCCAAAGAAATTTAATTTTGGTGGAGTCATAGCTACTTTTGGTAGATCTCTACAAATCCTCCTCCTCCTTATCAGACTTAGGAAAATTCTTAACTGCCTATCAAGTTTACTATTATTTTTTCAAGTGTTAGGTTGCATTTTGGAGTTGGTTTACTATTTTTAGTTTTTCTCCCATAAGTGTTGTTTGAACTTGATCCTCATCCTTCAAGCATAAGGAAATTTGAAGATTCTCACATTGAGTTGATTCACCTAAGCGTTGTTAGTCAATTCATTATGGGGATCTCATTTTCTAATAAAATATTGAAGAATATGTCCCCCCTTATTATCATTCCATAGTTGGATAAAAAACCCCTATTTTTATTTGTTTCATTTTGGTGAACCCAAATTTTGAGCATCATAACTTTCTGATTTTGGAGTCCATTTTCAACCCTAGATCTAGGATTTGTATTACTTTGCATTGCATTACATTGATTTGCATCTCATTTAGGGTTTTAGGTTTGCATTTTTGCATCCTTTAAAATCTGAAAAATTCAAAAATCTCAATCATTTTGCATAGTGTTTACATAACATTACATGATTAGTCATTTAAATCAGAAAATTGAATCAAAATTGTATCTCAAATTAGGTATTTTTACTTGTCACTTAACAACATTTTGCACTTGCATTTCGACCTCATTTTCCAAAAAATTGAAACTATAACTTACTATCTGAAACTAGAATTTGAAAACAAATATAAATCATCTCAGAAACCTATAAATTGTTTTTTTTAAACCTTGAAGCTAGACCCATTCGCCCATGGGAAAACAAGTCCCTGATCAGGGCTTTTTCTGAATTTTTGAGCATTAAAATTGCTACTTTTGTATTTTGTGTTTCTGTATTTAATTTATTGTTTTAGTTTCCAAAATTTCTATTATCTGAAATTATTCATATTAAGCTTAATTTGTCAAATTTAGTGCATTGTTTCAATTTGAAATTGCATCTAAAAGACATCATTTTCAGGTTTTTACATAGCATAATCAGAAATTTATCTTGTTTTAAATCTGAAAATTGCTTTTACATACTTGCATTGCACTTTACATTCTAGGGTATTTGATTGAATGTCACATATTATCCATTTTGCGTGCACCTTGGATTTGTGAAACTTTTATGAGATTCACAACCTAGTGTCCTATTGCCAATAATTTCATGAGACATAGCTTGAGACTCATGTCATATCACAATACATCACTCATCATGGATCTTGAGTTTTTTAACTCTTTCACTCATAGTGTTAACACTAGTCAACCCACTATGGATCATACCCTTAACACTTCATTTCCCATGACTTCCCCACCCACAACTAATGTGATTAGTGTTTATATAATGGTTGCTAATGTCCCTCATGAGAGCCTTAGGAGAATGGATGAAGAACTTGAAAAATTGCGAGACTTTGTGAGTTCTAAATACATTACTGGTAATGCCATTCCTATGATAGATAACATGAGGAGAATGATTGAAAATGAACAAGGAATAGATATTATTCATAGTTTATCTCATATTATTGATAAACATGTCCCTACCATGACTAGTTACGCTCAAGATTTGGGTTATACTCAAAGCCAAGGTGGAATTCCAATTCATCTTTCCACAACCATAACCTCTATTTTGATATACACTAATCCAATTTTTACAACAACCCTACAACCTAATAGCAATGCCAATACTTCTTTAGGTATTTCCATTGGGAATCCCTTTAGCTTTGTGCATTCCAATATCATATCTCCTAATCCATCCCCCCTCACAAACTTACAAGTCACTTGCCCTCCAATACACATACACCTCCACCTTATTCACCTCCATTCACACTACAAACAACGATCACGTCCTTAACACATTTGAAAAATGTTTCATCCCTCCAACAAAAAATTGCTACATTAAGTCAAAATCAAAATGGCCAACCTTCATAATACGTCAAAATAAACCCCTTATCCTTGGAGATATTAAGAATACAAATACCACAAGGTATAAAGATTCCTAGATTTGAGAAATATGGTGGGAAAGGAGATCATGTTAGTCATGTTTCCACATAGGCAGCCCTATGTAGTGACTTCATTTTTTAGGATGAACTCTTCCCTAGATCCTTGAAGGATACTGATTTGGAATGCTTTTTCTCATTACTAAATAATTCAATACGTTCATTCAATGAACTTATTAATTCCTTCTACAATCACTTCCAAATGCATATGGGTCCTAAGATGACCTTAGCTAATTTAATGACATGCAAACAAAAGGATGATGAAAAGGTCATTGATTTCATAGCATGATACCAATTGCTTTACTCACAAATAAACATTAAGATTCTTGATGCTGACCTTCAAAGAATGTTTATTTCCAATTTGCAAAAAAAATCCAAGCTAAACTTTAGATGTTGAAATGTCCCTCCTTCACACAGATGTGTACTACCCTTCGTGATTACCAAAATTTGATTAGTATTCATGAAGTGAAAACTCCCTCTAGTCATCTTGAAAAATCTGAATCCATGCCTCATAACAATTATCACCCATTTAAAAAAAAATAAGGGATTTTTAAAAAGTTAATCCCCCTCAACCAACTCAACATGTTGATAACCAAGTGGCTACTATAAAGATGAAAAATCTATACACATTTGGAGATAGAAATAGAAAATTCACCCCTCTACTTGATACCCTTCATAATTTCATGTTGCAGCTCTTAAATCATAAACTAATTTTCTTACCTCCTATTAGAGCTCCTGATCCTACTAAAACTTTACCTCCTAACTATAGAAAAAATGCCTATTTCCATTTTCACTGACAAAATGGACATGATACAAAACATTGCAAGTGTCTTAAACATCTTGTACAAGACCTCATTGACTCTAATAATATTCAAATTGGTGGTGTTAATGATCAAGTTAATAAGTATGTAGCCCCTCCTAATCAAAATTTTCAAATCTTTACTAATCCTATGCCAAATCATGACATTTCCTTTGTCAAAGCTAGTGAAACAAAGAATGATGTGATGAATGTTGATACGAGTGATGAAATCATGAAAAACATAGACAATATGATTGGACTTATTGAAGTTCAACCTTGTAAGGGCCTAACCAAGATGTCGCTCGATATTGCTTTCTCACAACATGACATAATCAAACATGCACCCGATGGTCCTCTTTACATAGCTGGAAGAATCAATGACAAGCCTACTGATGGGATATTAATTGATCCCATTGTTGTAGAGAATGTGATCACTAAAGAATTCTTATTTGTACATGAGCTTTATCAATATACTTATGAAAAATTGAAAGCATGGATTAAAATGCATAATGGTTTTGCTTTCCCTATGATGGGTTTGATAACTCTTCCTCTAAAATTTGAAGCAAAAACATTAAGTGTCTCATTTTCCATCATCCTATTGTCGAACCAATTTTGTGTGAAGTTAGGCTATCCATGGATTTGCTTCGTGAAATTCATCTCGTCGGTAGTGCATAAATGATTAAAGTTTCCATTTGGCAATGAGATCTTCACTGTGCATAATAGTGGCTTTAACCATGTGTCTTCCCATGGGAATTTATCATTAGACTTCTTTTGGCCTAAACCTATGAAACCTATTAGGCATTGTGATGACTTATTTTTCAAATCCTATCAAAAGTTTAAAGCAAAACACATAGAAAAATTATCCCTTACCAATTTTCCTCAGCCCATGATTGAGCCTCCTATCCTTGATGAGACTATGATTGAACCAAAAGCCCTTCCAAGTAACCAAGACCAAAACATAGCAAATCCTTCACCCATTTCCTATAAGAGATCATGAGATAATCAAATAAGTCTCGTTGTGCCTCCTAAAATCAAACTTTACAAAGATAAAGAGAAAGTGGTTGAACAACCTCCCATGGTTCCTTTCGTTCCTCCCTTAAGTGAAGAAAAGAAACCTATGGTTGATAAACCTACTCCTACACAATCACAACTTTAAAATTGAAAAAAAAAAATTGAAATGATAGAGAGTAGGCGTAGACTTCGTGCTATTGCTCGTTTGTTACAAGAAAAAGAAGAAAAGAATATCATAAATCCAACCTTATCTCAAGAAATGCATGATGATTCTCCACCTTCATCGAAACAAGAAAATCCTAAATCTCAAACACAACAAGAACAAGCATCTTCTATGGATATTATCATTAGAATTTTTGTTGTAGTTAACTTAGATGATGAAAATTAAATTGCAAAAATTGATGAGGAAGTGCATAAAGAGTTAAAATTATTGTTTTCCTCTTCCATGAGCTTAAATGATAACAATCATGATGATCCTCCTAAAAATATTGATTCACCACGTGTTGAACTTGGTGATTGTCCTAGTTTGGCACTTGATGTTGTACCTTTGGTTAGTTGTTTCCCTTTCGCATACAATGAACAAGATTGGGATATGAACGACCTTCTATAGGCTGACTTGCATTTACCTTACTATTCTTGTCTTTATCTTCTTTTCATGTTCTTTGTGTGATTGCATGTGTGTAATGTGATCCCTCATACTATTTTATTTGATGTATCTTCATGTTCATTCCTCTATTTGTACCTTCATTCTTCTATATGTCGTAAACACTTTATCTTTTATTTTGTCTCGAGTTTTCCTTTTGGGGATGACACAAGGCATCAAGACATTTAGGTCTCTTCCATGTTGACCTAAAATCTTTTTCTTTGTTTTCACTCTCTATGTGTCATTCTTCCTGTTCCATGAGTTATTTTGGGAATGAAAAAAAAATTGAGCTTTATAATATCATTGTAGAAAAGACATACGCTAACCCTGAATCCGTGGATCCCTTATGTGATTTTGGGATTTCATTTTGGGGGAAACCCCTTCCTTTTCATGATGTAGCTTCATTTGGAAACATATGCTTGACATAGAGATTTTTGAATAAGCTCTCATCTCTTGTTTAGTATTTATCATTTTCTATAAAGTAATTTCTCACATGATGGTGTGAACAATTTCTTTAAAGTGGGGACATACATTGGAATTGTCATTTTGGAGATCTTGGACTATATCTTATGTTTCATTGTGCAGTCTTCTTACTTCTTGCGATGTGTCTTCTTCTTAGTGGTGTCATTAGGTTTGATGTCCTCCAAGGGTGTGACATTTCTTGGCATATGAGTTTCCTCTTATTGGTGATGCTACACATTGCATTCCCTAAGTTGTGAATTTTTTATCCTAGACTTGTCCTCTCTTGGAGACATTAAGCACAATGTTCCCTAAGAGGAGCCCTTACATGAACTAAGCAAAACCCCTTTGAACATGTCTTATCCTATTTGTATTTTTTCATAAGTTTTTAGCATAATTCATCTTTCTAACCTTGTGAAGCTCGAAGTTACAACCTTTTTCATGGCCACCAAGCATAACACACTTTGCTTGCCTATGGTGCCTTGTTTGTTCATAAGTGTTTAGCATAACGCAACTTGCTAAGCCTTATGAAGCTCAAAGTTCATATTGTGTGGTGCCTTATTAAAGTTATAAGAGGTATAAATTGTGTATGGTATGGGAGCTTAATAAGATTCTCTCATTTGCCACCCTTGGGGGCTCACCTAGTGGACAATGGATTTCACTAGCTCGTGTGAGTGTGCATTGTTTTTTATTATAGGTAAAGCAAGTTTTGATGGGGCACTGAAACCTAATACAATTGGTTTTGAAGGGATTTATAACCCTATCTAAGTCAAGCAAGTTATAGAAAATATTAATCACATACAATGAACAACATAAAAATAACAACGGATAACAAGAAGACATGACTACACAAGCTGAAACAAAAAACAAGAGAGGGACTAGATCCCTAAACAACCAAAATTTAACTAGGACCTAGAAACCTTAAGTGAACATAGAACCTTCCTGTATCAGCCAGACATTAGAAAACCATCTACTCAAGAAAAATATCACTGAACCAAGAGAAAAAGGCAACTTAATGGTTAAGAACACCATTAACCCCAAACCTATAATAAAAAAACACCAGCAACTCCAAGATCCCCATCTCAATAGGAGAGCTAGATAGCACACCAAAACACTAAAGCACATCCATCTTCAAGTAGTGGCACCCCATGCAAGCCAATCCCACCTCCACCTCAATAGGAGAGAGCTCCCCTTTATAGGAGAAGAAGAGATGAGAGCCCCATCCTCCAAATCCTTCACACAATTGCCCACACAAGCTCCACCTCAATAGGAACAAGTTGACCAGAAACTCCATTGAATCTACAACAACCATCTCCACCTCAATAGAAGAGGACTCCACCTTAATGGGAGCATTCTCCACCTCCATAGAAGACCCCACCTATAGATCTAGAGAGAACGGAAAGACTTTAAAAGGCCAAGCTATAATATCCTCTTTCGGCATAACAAAGTGCAAATATAGGACAAAAGAATGCACTTTAGCTAACTGGACAAAACCCAAAGAAATCTAAACCTTCAAAATAAAAACATGAAGTTTCCCAACCCAAGAAAGAACCTCAAACGCCTACATCAGAAACAACTTTGAAACCCAATCAAGGCACAAAAAAACCAAATCAAGACAAGGCCCAAAGCCCAAAACAAAGAGAAATTGAAAGGGTTCAACAAGCAAAATCAAAACTTTGGACCAAAGGATTTGAACCCCACCAAAAGAGAGAACATCACAAGCCACCCAAGGGTTAAGAGGAACAACAATGACCTCAACAAAGAGGATCCAAAGACACTCAGCCATAGAGAACATGGTTGTAAAACACACTCAGCTGGAGAGAATAAGGCTATAGAGAACATAGTAGCAAAAAGAAATGCATGCCAAAAGACCACCAAAGGTAAATTCCTAATCTTAGATTGAACGGGAAGAACCAAGCCCCAAGAGGAATAGGGGAGCCCAAACAGGACGAAAATAAAGAGATGGCCCACCAAAAAGTAACACCAAGCTACCCCAACACACTGGTCAAAGCCAAAGATGGGCCAAAACTCCACATGGCCAACCAGAGGTAGACACCACCATTCCACAGAAAGGAGACAAGAAGAACCCAAAACACTCTGAGAACAAAAACACCAAAAAGAGAGCCACCAAACAAATAGCGGAAAGAAACTAAGGACGACCAAGAGGAAGCAAGAAGCAAAATGGGACAACATGAGGAGCCCCCAATCCATCCTACTACATTGAATAGGAGCATAAATAAGCCTATTCTTCAATCAAACTTCCTCAAAGAAACCAACGCACACCCACACCCACTACAAGGAGAGTAGCTAGAAAAAAATCAGGGAGGGAAAACATAGCCAGATCGAGAGAGGGAGAAAGAGAAAGCATCCTCCAATCACTCCAAGAACAACATCAAAGATACCCACCCCAAAGACACTAGTGTCATACCAACCAAAGAAACCTAAAGGGAGAGCCATAGAAACCGCAACAACAAGACGAACATAGCAGCCTCCCAAAACAACAACCACAACTAGGGCAAGGAGGAAGAGAATATGAGTCTTCTCAACCTCCTAGTCACCCCCACCTGCATCGTTGTCATCTCCATCCTCATCGCCACCATATGCATCTTTCAAATAGGAATTCCTACTCCCATTCCTACCCTTCAGCTGCTTCATCTCCATTTTTATCAAATTCATGGGAGCATATGTATGTAAGAGGTTAGGTGAGTGTGAGTGTGCATTGTTGTTTGCATAGTGCACAATGAGTTCCACTTATAAAAAATTTTGGACAAACATTTGAGGTGTGATCCACATCATGTTAGATAGTCAAGGCTCGATCCACCTGCTTTTTCTTTTCTTTCTTTCTTTTATCCTTTGACATTGTATGATTGAGTATCTTGTCATTGTTGCATATATATGTTTAACATAGGCATGTGTCTCCTTGTGCCTTTATTTGTTTTACCATTATATTTTAGATCTTAGAGGCTTGATCATCCTCCCTGACCTTTGCTACCTTATCCTTCCAACGATTGTGCAACTAGACCTCTCTTGATTGTCTACTTTAGTGTGATTTTGACGCAGAGTCATCCTCTCACTAAAGTGGGGGCTAAATGTAGTGTAGAAAAATGTATACCTTTACATTTTCACACTTGTTTGGGCCCTCCTAATTGAAATGGACTTAATAGTGCCTTTATTTAGTGTTGGTAGATGTATCCCTTTGCATTTTCACACTTATTTCGGCCCTCATAATTAAATTAAACTTAATTGTGTCTTAATTAGCCCTTTTATTCATTTACAATCCTAATAAATTATATTTTTTAAAGGGGAAACCCAACAATAATTAATGCCAATACATAACACTTTACCTTAAGCAATGTGTGTTCCAAGAATAGGGACCTTGGACCCATTCACCCATGGGTGAATGGGTCCTCCCTATACCTTTGGAGCTAAATTTAAATTATATTTTGGTGGTATTTTAACATCTCTAAATCTATACTTAAATGTCGGCTTGTGATATTTAAATTTCAAGAAATTAAGGATACATACCTATAAATACAAGGTTATTTCACTAAGTTTCACCTAGATTTACAAGATATCTTAAGAGCACTTTCAGAGAAATTTCACAAGAGAAAAGTTGATCAATAGCATTCAAGAGCAGATATATCAAAGATTTATTGCAGCAATCAAGATCTATCCATCATGTCAAAGTATTCTTGCATCATGCACATTTTTGGAGCTAACATTGTGATGTAGGTTTCAAGATCAAGTTCAAGCATTCAAACCATTATTCAATTGTTAAGATCCACATACAATTCAGCCAAATCATACAAGTTGTGGACTTACTAAGATCTCCATTATCAAGGTTCATTCAAGGGTTTATTGAGTGGTAACATAGTTTTTTCATTCTTCATTCCTTCTTTCATTTCATTGTTTCAATTCAAGATTTGATTACCAAAAAGGGGTTTGACCAAGGCAAACCCCCATTCACCCAAAAAAAAAAAAAATTCTCTCTTGTGTGTGTGATTGCAAATTTAGGTTGAAGAAGGATTGAAGACCTTTTGAAGTGCAAGATTGAAAAATTGTCAAAGTTGCAAAAGTTATCAAAGTTGTTATCAAATCACATAATCTAACCTACATATCTGATTTCTAACTTTCTGACACTGAAACCTAAACAAATCAGAATTTACAGATCTATGTTAGAGGCTTCTGAAAGTTGCAGAAAAACCCTAAGCCTCCATTCACCCATGAGCGAATGAGTCCCATTCAGCCTTCAAAAACTGCCTCTTGGTGACCGGTAAACACATTTCTTGCCTTCTTAGATCTACAATCTATTTTTTGGTTTTCCTAATATTGATTTTAATATTGCTATTTCAAGTGCTAGATTGCATTTTGGAGTTGATTCACTATTTTTAGTTTTTCTATCAAAAGTGTTGTTTGACCTTGACCCTCATCCTTCAAGCATAAGGAAATCTGAATATTCTCACATTGAGTTGATTCACCTACAGTCTGTTAGTCAATTCATTTTGGGGATCTCATTTCCTAATGAAATATTGAAGAATAGGTCCCCCCTTATTATCATTCCACGATTGGATAAAAAATCCCATATTTTTCTTTGTTTCACATGGTAATGAATTAGAACAAATACAATTGAATTATGCAATTAAACAATCAATTGAAAAAATCAAACCATAATCCCAATGAAATCTTTGAAATGAATTAACTAGAAGCCATGAAAACATGAAATGAACTCAAATTTGATAAAGGAAATTAATTAACCAATGCAAATATGATCCCATTGGGGGATTGGTGTTGAATTGATGTGGAATGTCATCCCTTTCTCAATCCCATGATTGAAACAAGCTTTTGATGATGCTCCAATGGAGAAAATATCTAAAATGGATTCTAAATTGCTAAATGCTCTTAAGAAATGCCCTAAAATTTGTTATCGTCTAATTTCTCTAAATGAATGTAGAAGAATTGCTCATGAAATGAAGGCTATTTATAAGAATTCTAGGTGAATCAATGGCTAAGATTGATTTGAGTAATCAATGGATGCAAATTAATAAGAATAATTGGCATGGATCAAGGATCAAATCCATGGAGGAGATTGAATAATCACATGGATTAATGCAATTAATCAAGGGTTTAAATTGATTCAAACAAACATAAATCTTTAATTTTAGGAGGAATGTGCAAGATATTTCCATGTGGGGGGAAATAGTTTGAATTTGAATTGAAGGGATATTCCATGAGAATATTCATTTGCAAGTGGGAGAAATTGGAGGGATTAAAGATATTATCCAATTAAATAAGTAGGATATTATTTAATTATGCAAGATGGAGGAATTTAGAAATTTAATTAAACAATTAACTCATTTAATTAAAAGAGGAAATTAATGACATTTCATTAAATAATTCAGATTATTTAATCAACTAAGAGGACTTGAGGGATTTAATTAAATAACTCATATTATTTAATCAAATAGGATGAAAATTAATATGAAAAAGGTGAATTAACCTAATAATGTTGATTATTTGATTAATAGAAGAAAATGATGAATTTAATTAAACAATTTGGATTATTTAATTAAATAGACAAAATTGGTCGAATCAGGGTAGAAATGGTGTTAGTAAGTGAGATTAGGTATGCGATATTGTTAGGAAATTTTTAAGTATCTAAATTTTTCCCATCTTTGAAGCAATGCACTTGTTACATTTTTTCAAATAACTAATGCTTCTTAGATAAACATCAATGCTTAGATCAAAAATTTAAAAATTCATGAGTTTTTGGATGCCTCACTGTGCCCCAATGGAAGGAATTTATGCTGGTATACTACCCCCTCGAGAGAGATCAAGCAATTTTTTTTATTTTTAGGTTGAGATCATGACAAGGGTTCAAGATCAGTTCAACTCAGAGATGACGTAAAGATACTTCTTTAGAAATATCAGATATTTGATGTAGACAAATTTTAAGATGTATAGATTCATCCGAAATGTGTAGCCTCATGTACATTTTGATATATATCACATGAATTTGATACTTGGATATAACTATTAGTAAAGATAGAAGAATAATATAGAATGAGAATGAATGTTTATTAACCATTATTTTTTAAATTGATTCAAAAGTCCAACAAGTCTATGATCATTAAAAACTTTATTGGATATGGTGATGAGAAAGATGATACTGATTTCTTTTGGGATTGGAATAAATTCATCATATCATTCCTTATTTGTGATATAAAAAATAGATCGATACATCAAGGTACTATGAACCAAGATGGCGTTGTATCTAATGCGATGGACTTTGACTCTGCAAATAGACAAGAATATCCTTGTTCATACCTAACATACAAAAACCTTGTTTGACCATGTAAAAGAATAAGCCATTGAAGTAAATATACCAACACACCAAAGGTATGAAGAACCTAATATGCCCTAGCCATTGTTTCACTTGAGACCATCCCTATACATGCAAGGCAAGTATTCGTCGAGGTCATAATACAAGAACATCCAACAAGCACAAAAAATGAAAGCAATGGTCAATGCCCCATTCCTTTCTCTCTAAATAATTTTGATAGACATCATTGAGAGGTCATTGGAATGGGTCAATAAGATAAATCAAAGGAAAGGATCAAAATGAACAAACAGTCAACATTATTCATATCTATTGCCACAGAGATGTGTTTTGAGCATAAAAATCCAAAATGATTGCCAATGATGATGCCCATTGTAGGAAAGATGTATCCTAAGACGTGTTGGTGGATGTTGGCTATTGATTGATAGGTTTTTTTAAAGGTCATTGATATAAGGTTTGATTGACATGTCTGATAATGATCAAGAGTTTGATTTTTCACGTTTAAGGTTTGCTTTCTAGTTATTGTTGTATTTGTTTCTATTTGCATCACCAAAGGTTGAAAATGATGATTGATTTATTATGGATGGAATTTTATTATCGGTGAAAGTGAAATTAGATGGGTGATTTTGGGCTTTGTAGAATATTTCAATGTTTTTGATGTTTTTCAATGTTTTAAGGTTGTTTTTTGAACTTTTGAGATTATGTGAATGTATAAGTTTTCAAGTAATTTGAGGTTGTTTTTAGGTTTTTGAATATTTTTCACTTGTTTTTTTGTTTTCCAAGATTAGAAAAAGACCTAATTTGAAACTAACTTAATGCATATGGGGCTCATCAGTGATGGCCTTACTTACGTAAGTGCAGAGATGACATAGTTCGACTGACTCTGACTAGTAACCGTTTATTGATGACATATGAAGATTGATGGATTGTCAGTTTATGACAGACTCCTAAAGACTAACCTAATGTCTCAAGGGCTCATCGATGATGGCCTTTCCTATGTTCAAGCTTAGAGACAACGTAGTTCGACAAGTTTTTTTTACCTTTTAGACTTTTTGACCTATTTAGGGATTTTGTTGTGATTTGGATGTTTTGGGGGGTTTTGATGATGTTATGAATATTTTTGGCTTTTATAACTTACACAATTTTGGATTTTTTTGGACTTCTTACTGTACAACTTTTTGAATGTTTTGCGATTTTGACTTTACAAGATTTCAAATATTTTTGGTATTTTGACTTTTCAAGATTTTGGATGTTTTTGGATTTTCTAAGCTATACAAATGTTTTGGATTTTTTTTGGATTTTATGAGCTATACAAATTTTTTGGATGTTTTTTTGATTTTGATGATTTTGAAATTTTTGGAGGGATTCTTTTGATATTTTACAACTATTTTTGGAGTTTTGAGGTTTTACGACTATTTTTTGGAGTTTTGAGGTTTTACGATTATTTTGAGATTTTATGACTATTTTTGGATTTTGAGATAAATGATACCTAGATCACGATGTCAATGAGATATAAGACATGAATCAAGAATTATTTAAAAATAAGAGTGTAATAACCTGCCCCCAGTGTCGAGCAATGTTTTATATTTCATGAGATAATCAAGATAGGTAATGGACAATCATGCGAAGAGTATGTGATAGGTTTTAGTGCACGCTAGGATCAATGTTATAGATAGGAAATCAGACTTCATGGAATTGAAAATACCATTTCAAGACTTTTCCATGAGTAGGGTTGAAGTATACATCAAACTTTTGTCAAGATCAAGATATACTGGAAGATCTGGATAAAAATGGATTGGATGAGCAAAGGAAGCACTGAACTTATTATGAAAGTGTTGAAATTCCACATCAATTCAACACTTACCTTGTCAAAAAATTTAAAGAATTTTTAAATACTTATGAGAAGGATGACCTAAGAGCCTTTTACTTTCATGCTTTAGCTAAATAACACTTCAATTTGGGTTGAAAATCAATTCACACTTTAATTTGGTTTAACAATGAACACTTTATCTTGCATTTTCAAGTTGGATTAAAATTGAACCAAACATCATTTTCCCTTGGGTTTAAAATTGAACAAGACAAATTCATACTCAATTTTGGTGCTTAAAACGAACATAACATTTATCTTTGGTGCACTAAAATGAACCTGTAGACATCCAAATTTGACCACTTCCATATGGTCAAAGTCCTATCATTTATTCATCTAATTTGTCTATATTAATTAAATAACCTATTTAATTAATATTACCCCTTCCTCTAAGGTTTCTAAAAGTATTTAATTAGATACTTTATCCTTTACCATTTCCTCTCTAAATTAAATAAATGTATCAATTTATTTAATCTAGTCACTTATCTTCATCAATTTTAAATTCATTATTTCTCTCTCATTGTCTCATCCTCCATAACCCTTCTTTTAATCTGGATTAATCTAATTAATCCCTGACTAAGATGTGCACATCCTTAATCAAGATTAATTTCACATCCTCCATATTTGGCCACTTGTCCCTAATCTTCATTAATTTAGTTAATCACCTATTTGCACAACCTTAATCTAATCACTTACCTTTTTTGGCATGTCCTTAAGTCAACCTTTCATGGTACTTAACTTATCAGGTATTGACCTCTTCCCCATGTGAATTAAAAATTCACATTTATTCTTCCCATGCATTTCTCTTCCCCATAACCTCTCATAGGTCACATCAGGCACATGGGACAAGGACCTCCTTTAAGAGGACCTTGTCTTATCCACTAGGTACTTCCAACCATGTGAATTAAAAATTCACATTTATTTCTCCAACACCATCTCAAATCCCCATGGTGACAAGAGAGGACATCCTAAAAGTTCTCACTTGTCACTATCAACCCCATATGGGTACAAGAAATTTATTTTTGAGGAAATCCTCTCCAATCCCAAGGTACTTGCAAGTACCTCCACCTCACATGTCCTTTTCCATGTCACTTGACCTCTTTCCATCTCACCTTCCACATGGCAATATGTGAGGGCTTGTGATTCCTCAACTCACCACAGCCCTCCATCTTATCCATGGTGGTTTAATCTCAACCGTCTATTCTTCTTTAAATTAAGAGGCTTGGCCTAAAGTTAAGGAGGTTAGACAAGTATTTGAGACTCTCTAGCATTCAAGCCATTTTTTCTTAATAGCATTTGCAGCTATTTTGAAGCTATTATTTCATTCACCTACCATCTTCATCTCTATACCCACCTCCATTATTACATGTATTTTGACATCAAAGGAGCATACAACCAAGCATCATCAAAGGGCCAACCAACTTGTCAATCCAAGTGAACAAGGTATAACTTTCCATTTGCTTTTGTTATTTTGTTTGGATTCAACTTTGGCTAATCTTAAATGTTTGTTTGTGTATTTTCCTTTTTGCATTTCCATTCTATTTTGCATTCTAGAGTAGAAAAACACACATTTCTGGCATACCCAGTGGGACCCACAAATGGGTCTGTACTTTTTTTATGTTTTATGTCGTTTAACATTTTGTAGGTTCAAGAATGTAGAGGCAGCCTTGCCCAGAATATAGAGGCGGCTCCTCCCACAAAGGGGCGACACAGCCCATTTGTTTGTTTTTTGTTTTTTTTTGTTTTTTTGACATTTTGCAGGTTCAAATACACAGAGGCGACCCTGTCTAGAATACAGAGGCGACTCTTTCCACAAAGGGGCAACCCCGCCCACAAAGGGGCGACCGTGCCCATAAAGGGGTGACCCTCCCCAAAGAGTCGGTTATGCCCAAAGAGTCAGTTGCACCCAAAACATAAAGGTGGCCCCGCCTTGAACAGAGGTAAATCAGGTAAAACAAAGAGCTAAAATTGTATTTCAAGAATTCAGATTGCTCCTGTTTTCTTTAATACTGACCCTCTAATGTGCTTTGTTTGTGAGTGTGTTGTTCATGCTAATTTTTGTGCAGCTGTTTAACGGTTGTAGAAGACCAAAAACAACAAACTACTAACATATTTGTTACAAGGGGAGAAAAATTGTTTTCTTTAGTTAGAGTTTTACTTGTTGATTTTAGCTTAACTAGGAACATAGATCTAATTAGGGGAGTCAAAGAACTTGTTTTCCATGTTTTTAAAGTGGACTATTGACTTATCCAATCCCCTTGCGTCATTTGGCGATCCTGGGTGAAGAGGAATCCTAGTCCACTTTAGTCCTTTTTACTCTTTTTATTTTTCTTAGCAGGACTTGCTTGGGGATTTCATCACCCCAAAGGGCGATCCCAACCACATGTTACCGGTGGGGTATATAAAGGAGGGAGGTGAAATCTATAACTCAATCTTGTCATGTCATGTTTGGCGAAGTGTCGAAGCTAGGGTGATACCTAGATAAGACGTGAAGATTTGGTCTAAGCTTCCAATACCTCGTTGGTTGCTCCCAACTCACGCTTGTAGATGGTCTGGTGTTCACGGTTATGCCCCACATACCATGTGTATATTGAGGACTCCCTTAGTTTCCTTGTTCAGTCTAGATAGAGGACTGTGTTGACCATACCTTACCACTAATCTTAGGATTGTGTTGCTTGAACTGTCTTCTTTGTGCAAAACCAGTGTTTATCAGTCAGTCTTGGTCGTTTGCTTGTTTTTTTGCCATAGCTATTTTTTCCTTCCTAACCAACACACAGAGGCAACCCTACCCTCAAATGGGAAACCTTCCCCTTTTGTGTCAGCTATTTTTCATCTGGACCAAGTCAAATTTGATCAATTTTCCTAAAACAGGTGACCTTGCCCTCAAAAGGGCGACCCTGCCCTTAAAGAGGTGACCTTGCCCTTTTGCCTCAGCTACTTTTCACCTTGTCCAAGTCAAATCTAAGTATTTTTTCCTAAACATGCAACCTTGCTCTCCAAAGGGGCGACCCTGCCCTCAAAGGGGTGACCTTTCCCTCCAAACAATCATTTTCATCTTTCGTTTGTCAGTCATTTTTCCATTCCATCCATCTATTTTCTCATTTTGAGTATTGTTCCCTCATTCTGGGTATCCGTTCTCCCATTCTGAGTATCATTCCCTCATTCTGGGTATCTGCTCTCCCATTCTGAGTATCTGTTCACCCATTCTGAGTATCCACTTGTCTATTTTGATCATCATTCCCTCATTCTAAGTATACATTTTCTCATTTCGTATGTTCGTTCATCTGTTCCGAGCATCATTCCCCATTTTGTGCATCATTTTTCCTGTTGCGAGCATTCGTTCACCCGTTCTGAGTAACCATTCACCCATTTTGTGCACTCGTTTTCCCATCTTGGAAGTCATTCACCTCGTTTATCGATATCACTTAACTGTTTTTCAGACTAAGTCAAATCTGAAACTATTTGGCCAGCCCTGCCCAAGTTTGGGTGACCCTACCCTAGTTTGGGCAGCCTTGACCCAAAATTGAATGACCTTGTATGCGTTACGTGAACCTGATCTTTGTCTGAAAAGCTAGCCTACTGGGATTCCAAAAAGCTTGGCGTTTTCCTAATCATTTTTGCATTTCGTCCACACAAAACCGTCACATCAATTTATTTGCATATCGATCCATCTGTATCCAAATTATTATCCATAGCATATAGATGTATCCTTAATCATCCTTCGGTTACATATCCATTATCATTTTCTTAATCCAAATCCTCTGAACTTCATTTGAAGTTATTATCTGAATTGACCTAGGTGTCTGAAACTGATCGCCATCCTTCAACATCTACTTAGGATCGCCATCCATCCTAAGTCAATCATCATCCTCGGCCCTATCAATCCCTTCCATCTCAAAGAAGATTTGGTGTCGTGATCATCAGTTCATCCTTTAATCTGATCAATCAACACCTTAAGTCACCTTAGGTGATTTCTGAACTCAGTTTAGAATCCCTTCCAATCATCCAATCTCATCCAATCCTATCAATCATTTTATCAATCAATCTTATCCAACCTAATCCAATCACATCCTTATCCAATTATCTAACTATCCAATCAATTGATCCCTCATCTAGTCTTATCAATCAATCCAATCATCATTTAGATCGTCTTTGCAATGCATCCTAGAAATTTAGTTGCATCTTAGTCCACCTAGTTGTTTTTCACTTTCATGCCTGTACAGACCCGATCACAAGTCAAACAGCAAATGGCAGAACAACAATCCCAAGGTTCCCATCCGAACATCCCACAAGATCCTAACAACGTTCCAAATATCCCACAAGATCCCCATAACAGTGCCTTGTCAAAATCCAATACTGACGTTCAAAATACCACACCACCTGGAGACGAAAACATGGTCAATCAACCTGAAGTCACTGTTGACGAATACCTTAGTGATCCTATCAATGTTTAGATGACATATCATCTCCTCAACGAGTGTGGAGATAAGATCCTCGCCACTTTGATCATGAGAGGAATCAAACCACCATCTGATTTTGATGTGTCACAATATGCCAGTACCCATACTCTTCCAGCACCTACAAATCCACAAACTTTGCAAAATGTTCCAAGGAATTCATATGTCCTCGAAAGTACACCCATAGAGAATTGGTATCACCTCGAGTTTAAAAATTTTTTGATACATCAAGTTGCTAGTTATCCTCGCCTCCCAACTGCAACCTCTACCACACCACCCAATAATAGTGATCCCTACACCTACTGCATGCCACCGTACATCCCATTCACTCCACCACTTCCACCTCAACATCCTGGTCAACCACACGTCAATACTGGGGGCACACCTGTCCTTGCGTTGATTCCACCTCTAGGATCTACACCCACTAGAAAATTACCACCACCTACATTCTAACAACCTCTCATTAATCCTCACCAATCCATTGCATTTCAAACACCACCACAACACACTAAAACTATTGTTGCTTCATCCCAACCACCTCATCAACAACCTCTACATCACAACATCACAATCCCACAACAAAATGCTCTGATTCCTCAACAACACTCTGTTGTTCTCATGCAGCCACCACACTAGGTGACACAAACTACATCACAGTCACCACAACCACCACATGGTGCTTCAGTAGCAGTCCCACAACAACAACATATCCCATCTCTCCCATATTACCAACAACTACCACAACATTAACATCCAATGCATCATATACACATTCCCATGCAAACACAACATAATCCTCTTACAAAATATCTTTATCATCCATCCAGCACGTATACTGCTCCATCCCATCCTAATTCAAATCCCCACCTGGCCTTCCAGAATCAAGCACGGACCCAATAGCCTCTTTACACCAACCCTTCGCAATCACACACACATCCTTATCAACAGCCATCAAATCCACAACCACCTCCTTATGTCACGCAACAACCCACTATTGTGTATCCCTACCAATCTAATCCATCCTATCTCTAGCAACAGTCGTCTTATCAGCAGGGTGCTCCATCCACCTCTTACTATCAACAACCACTACCATATCAACAAGGGGCTTCTACCTCTTCATATTATCAAAATCCTACAAAGTATCAATAGGGTGATCCATCCACCTCTTATTATCACCAACAACCACACTACCAACAAGCAACTTCCACCTCTTACCATCAAAATTCATCATCCTCATATCTGTCTTACGTTAATCTGTAATCAGCTTACATCAATCAGAGCCAAAAAATGCCTCCTTATACACCTCAACCCACTTATGATCTAGCCACTGCTATACTATCCTCATCATACCAACAATATTATATGTACAATCAGCCTACTCTGACTCCTACAATACCTATCAACAAAGACTTGGAAGAAGTCAAAGCTCCATTGAAAGACTTACAAGCAGGGATGGGAAAACAATCATTCAAATTTGAGGACATTTGTCCTTATCCATTTGATCCCTCCATTTCCTTGGTTCCTTTCCCAAAACATTTCAAAATTCCAAAATTTGATAAGTACAAGGGAACCAAAGACCCCAAAGCACAATGACAACTACCTCATACGATTGTTCCCTAGGAGTCTATAAGGAATTGCTCTTGACTAGTTCATGGGTCTTGAGAAGGGATCCATCAAATCCTTTGTGCAGCTATCAGAAGAATTTATTTCCCACTTCTCCTTTAATCTGGAGAAGGATATTGATACGCTTAATCTCCTGAAAGAAAAATAGCGTGATGGGGAAACATTTGCAAGCTATCTACAAAGATGGCGAGCCTTAGCCAGTCGGATAAAATCCCCACTCAGGGAGAAGGACATGGTCACTTTGTTCATTGAAAATTCCCATCCGTACATGGCCCACAACTTCTGACTTCACTATGTCACGACCTTCGCAGCCATAGTGGAGAAATTTCCTATCCTGGAAAGAGCGCTTATTGCCAAAGGGTAGGTCAAAATCTTCAATTTTGATAAAGACAGGTCCTTTGGGGACAAGCCTCGTTATTGGAACAAGAATAAGAATGTTGTTAATGATGGTGTCACGGACACCAAACATGTCCAAGTGGCTAATGCCTCACAAAATCCGCAATATCCTCCTCAACAACAGCAATCAATCCCAAATGCCATATTTGTGCCACAAGGAGCACCTCGTCCCCAACAATAGTCAAATCAAAACAACCAAGGGGGAAACAAACACTAGTTTACTCAACTGGGAGAACCCCTCAGCGCTATGTTTAACAAGCTCCTTCAAGCTAACTACCCGATCACATATCCTGTGACTAAGCCCCTTGACGAATCTAAGCCTAAACCGACTTGGTTCAAAGAAAACGAGTATTATGAATTTCACAAGATCAAAGGACATACATTAAACAAGTTTAAAGTTTTGAAAACATACATCCAGGATCTCATAGATCAGGTTGAAATACATGTGGATGCCAACACTACAACCTCATCTAATGCTCAAATTCAAATATATCGGAATGCTTTTCCCAAGCATAACCAAGGTCCTAGTACAATTAACTCTAATTCAGGGCCTAGCAACAACAACAACCAGAATAACAACACTAATAATATCAATTAAAAAAATGTGCCATACAATTACCAAGGCATTATTATGCACATCAAACAAGTGGAGCCACATGTATCTATGATACACGTTAAAGGTAAAGACCCAAAATGTGTTGTTACCACTCGTTGTACCTATATCATAGTCCCAAGAGCTTTCGCATCTACCCAACCACCATTTGTCAGTTCATAATATAATATCCTTGATCACTTAGGAAAAACCTCAGCCCAGATTTCTATCCTGGATCTGCTTAAGACTTCTCCTATACACCAAGAGATCCTAAATAAGGCCTTACAGAACACTCAAATTCCCAACAACATAGATCCCACACAATTCCAAGCACTGGTAGGAAATCTCTCAGCAACCTACCAATTAGGCTTTAGCCAGAAAGATATGCCCCACCTTGACTCAATTCATAATCATCCCCTTCACCTTAAGACTGGTGTAAATTGTCACAAAGTAAAAAGGGTATTGGTAGATAATGGTTCTACCCTAAATCTTTGTACATTAAAATTTATACAACAGGTGGGATATACCCAAGCTGACCTAAACAATCAAGTTATCACCATCAAAGCATATGATAGTGCAGAACGAGATTCTGAGGGCACTATTTGTCTTCCAAATCAGGTGGGCCCCATTGTGCAATACACTATGTGTCATGTTTTGGACCTTGATCTTCCATATAACATCCTTCTTTGTTGTCCATGGATTCACTCTATGCAAGTCATTCCATCAACTTATCACTAATGTCTGAAATTCCCATTTCAAGGAATGGAAGTAACTATACAAGCTGAACCTCAGCCATTCGAATATTTCCACGCACTACAGGATTCCTTTCCCCATTCTCATTACTGCCCTAGGGTAGAAATGGGGGCATCTCAGGCATTAGCATCTCATCCATCCACCAACACATTAACCACCACTTCATCCACTCCATCATCCACGTCTGATTCCACCATCACTAAGGTCCAAATCATTGACAAGGGGTGTGGTGAGTATTATATGTGCACAACATTAAATGCGACAACCATGCCACCCTCACCACATACATATGGTCAACCTTCTCAGTGTGTCCCAAAAGATTAAGAGAAGAAAATCACCCTTAATGCTCCAAATGTGGGGTCTAGCACTTTCCGCTCTCCTGGATTACGACAAGATACACCAAAAGATGACATCAGCCAATGGGTGTACTAGGAGGAACCTGAACCCTCTCCCCCCTTGAAAAATACTTCCAAGAGGTCTATCCTTGACCTTCTAATTTTGCGGAAACATAACTATCGGGGGGAGGCCTTGGTGTAGAAGAGCAAGGTAGATGACAACCGATAGAAGCTTCTATGCATCTGAAGAAGATGGGATTGGGCTATGATACTAAACAAAAGGGTCTCGTGGCATCATCTACTACCTCTAACAATGTCAGTGTGGATGATGGTTCTCTCAAAGACATACCAGAGGAGGAATCCATCATACACGCATACAATGATGTCGATCACATTGACCTCCCTTCTATGTTTGTGCCTATCTGTTTGCACCATCACCCTATCCCTCAAACACCCTGAGCTTATAGATTACAACCTATAAGGTACTGCACCTCCCAACACTTTTCCCCCAGTGGACCAATATATCCATTTTATGGGATTGGGGGAAGATGAACGCCCCAACCGCAAAAATAAAAAGAAACAAAATAAAAAGGGGTCGCCTAGTGAAAACCTCCCTGAGGCACTTTGTAACTTTGAAAAAGTAAAAACAAAGGGTGTATATACTAGAGAAAACCTCGACGAGGCACTAGAATATGGGGACATTCATCTTCCCCTTATAGGAACTCAACTATTCAGATGATCATCCATCTTGATTGAAGAAACACAAGCTATAAACTTGGGAACTGGAGAGAATCCCAATATCACCTATGTAGCCAAAGCATTGTCAGAAGAAGAAAACTCTACCATCACCAAACTCCTCCAAGAAGGAGTCATCAACTTTTCTTGGACATATTTAGACATGCCTGGACTTGATCTTGCTTTGGTGGTACATCACCTAGACGTCCATCCTGATGCAAGACCTATCAAGCAAAAACTTCATAAAATGCACCCTCAAGTAGCTCTACTAGTTAAGAAAGAATTGGAAAAGTTGTTGGGGGCAGGATTCATCCGACCAATTGACTACTCTGATTGGATCTCCAACATAGTGCCATTCGCTAAACCCAATGGAGATATCAAAATCTGCACAAATTTCTAAGACCTTAACAAAGCTTGTCCCAAGGACAACTTCCCTTTGCCAAATATTGATATGTTGGTCGATCTCACCGTAGGACATGAGATGTTATCCTTCATGGATGGTTTCTCCGATTACAACTAGATTAAGATTACCCCCAAGGATCAACACAAGACTACCTTCACTACACCTTGGGGTACATTTTGTTATAATGTCATGCCTTTTGGCCTCAAGAATGTGGGGGCAACATATCAGCGTGCTATGACAATCATCTTCCATGACCTCATCCATATCATAATGAAAGATTATGTTGATGACCTATTAGTAAAATAAAGAATGAGGGAAGAGCACCTGACAATCCTCAAAAGGATCTTTGAATGTCTGGAATAGTACAAGCTACGCCTCAATCCAAAGAAATGTGTCTTCGGTGTCACATCCAGAAAACTCTTGGGGTTCATTGTCTCCAACAAAGGAATAGAGGTCGATCTTGCTAAGGTCAAGGAAATCATGGAAATGCCTCCACCTCGCAATCTGAAACAACTACAAAGCCTGCAAGGTAAGCTCCAATCCATCTAAAGTTTCATTGCTCAACTAGCCGACAAGTGTCAGTTGTTCACGCATCTCCTGAAGAAAGATACTGCATTTCAATGGAACCAACAATGTCAACTTGGCTTCGATCAAATCAAAGAATATCTGGCTCACCTACCTATTCTGGGTAAACCACTCCTACTTTATATTTTAGCTACTTCCATGGCACTGGGGGTATTGTTAGCACAGCATGATGAGTCATCCAAGGAAAGAGAAATTTACCACATCAGTCGGACCTTAGTAGGTTACAAACTAAACTATTCCCCAACAGAGAAGGCTTGCCTAGCCATAGTCTTCAGCACAAAGAAACTCTGACACTACATGCTTAGCCATCCGGTCAAGCTAAATCTCTAAGGTTGATCCGCTTAAATATTTGCTATCCAAAATAACACTAATTGGCCACATGGCTAAGTGGGTCATGTTGCTAAGTGAATTCAAAATAGAGTATGTGGATCGTAAAGCAATCAAAGGGCATGTAATCACAGATCAGTTGGCAGATGCTCCATTAATAGATGTTTATCCTTTAAAAACAAAGTTTCCTGATGAAGGATTCTTCGCAGTTTCAGAAGCCACCACATGGACACTATACTTTGATGGATCACGCACAAACAATGGATCAGGAGCAGGAGTCTTGCTTGTCACCCCCCAGGGTGATTACATACTGAAGTCATTTAGATTAGCCTTCTCTTGTACCAACAACATTGCTGAATATGAAGCTCTTCTTATAGGCCTTAGGATTGCAGTCCAATGGTGTATCTCTCACCTGCAAGTCTTTGGTGACTCCCAACTTGTTTTCAAGCAGCTCAATGACAAGTTTCTAATAAAATATGATAAGATGTTACCATACAAATGTATGGTAGATGACTTCAAAAATTACTTCACCTCCATCCAATTTGATCAAATACCTAGAGTGAAGAATAAAGTAGTTGATGTCATGGCCACCATTGGTTCTCTCCTTGACATGCCCAAAGATCTGACCGAATGTGAGTTCCTCGTGGAGAAAATTTTAATCCTTGCATATGACATCCCTGAGAGAAAAATGGTATGTGACATTGTAGGTCCCGAATCCCCCTAGTATCAAGACATCTACACTTACCTCCATGATAATACCTTACCCCCTGACCTCACACGTAACCAATGAAAATATTTTATCCAACGCACATCCCGTTACACCATCATAGGTGATACACTTTATCAATGTGGGTATGGTGGAACCCTCCTCTGGTGTTTAAATGAGACCAAATCCCGCACCCCGTTGGTAGAAGTACATAGTGGTATCTATGGGGCCCATTCTAATGGCATGGCCCTAGCCAAAAGGATTCTAAGAGCAGGATATTATTGGCCTACTATGGAACATGATTTTTATGAGTTTGTAAAGAGGTGCCTTCCCTATCAACAACATACATATCTGATTCATGCTCTTGCACAAGATTTACAACCCATCACAACCCCATGGCCATTTTCATAATGGGGTTTCGATTTGATCGACAAGATTTACACTCCATCCTCTGACGGCAATACTTTCATCATCACCACCACTGAATACTTTACTAAGTGGGTGGAAACAATGCCACTCACCCAAATTACTGGTGTTCAGATATCCAAATTCATCCTTTACCATATCCTCTATAAGTATGGAATCCTCTCCACCATCATTACTGATAATGAAAATCTATTCAAAAACAAGTGCATCAAATTCATCTGTGAGACTTATCACATACAACATCGTTGGTCTACCCCATATTACCCCCAAGGTAATGGTCAAGAAGAAGCAACCAACAAAACCTTAATTAAAACTATTAAAAATATGGTTAACACTGGTCACAATTAGCATCTCCACCTCCATCCCACCCTTTGGGCCTACCACACTTCCATCGGCACCCCCATTGATGCCACTCCATATTCACTAGTTTATGGTGTTGAAGCTATCCTGCCAATTGAAGTCAAAATCCCATCACTTCACATATCTCTGAAGAATCTAATAAGTGATGAAGACACCCGATTGCATGACTTGCTCAATTGGAACTCCTGGATGAAAAATGGATCAAAGCCTACAACCATTTAAAATCCTATCAACATAGGCTCAAGAGAATCTAAAACAAGAAGTTCCATCCTCGCCAATTCGGCGTTGGCTACTTAGTTCTTAAGGAGAATCACTGCAACTAGCAAGATCGAGAAAAGAAGGGCAAGTTAGAAGCAAATTGGCTAGGACCTTACGTCATAATAGCAAAATATGGTTTAGGAGAATATAGGCTTGCTACACCTAAAGGAGAACCCCTAGAGGATCCCATCAATATCATGCACCTGAAGAAGTTTTATACTTAGTTCAGCTGGGGTATCCTTCCTGTCAAAATCGAAAAAAATACAAAAAAAGTAAAAAATTGTCAAAATAAAATAAAATCAGAAAAATCCAAAAATAGTATAGAGAAACAATTCATCCTATGGTGAAAACCACCTTTGGTGGTGCCTTGGATATGTACGTTTGGTGAAAACCTGGCAACGGGCGCCATTTGTATAGGGCTTAATTATTATCTACCTTGCGTCCTAGTTACTTTACAATTCATCCATCCAAATCTCATATCCTCATCATCCTATCAATCTTATCCTTCCATCCACTTGCATCATTTGGTCGCTTGGTATATTTTGGTTTAGCATTGGATGAACTTCATTCATTATCCGTCATCCTGATCTTTTATCCTAATCTGAGCTTGTGTCATATGTCTTGTCATTTTATCTGATTCCATCTAGGTTCTTTCATCATGTCAGTCTCCATCTAGATCTTCTCTTGTCTTTGGTGAACTATGTTGCCCCTTTGCTTTCACGCAAACAAGGCCGATCATTTGATCCACCCCTGGGGCTCTTTTTCTGGTCTGTCATTTTCCACTGTCGTATATTTCCTATCTTCGGCAAACTATGTTCCCCCTGCGCTTTAACGTAGGCAAGGTTGATCATTTAATATTCCCCTGGGGCATTTTTTCCTTCATCATTTGTCCCCATTATCCTCTTTTCACCCTTATCCATCATTAGTCTTTTGTCCTTTTCGAACTATGTTGCCCCTGTGCTTGCACGTAGGCAAGGTCAATCATTTGATCCACCCCCGGGGCTTTTCTTTTGTCTTTTCTTTGTTTTTTCTCTGCTTTGTCCTGTTGTTTTCCTCCATCATTTGTCTTCATTGACCTCTTTTTGCTTTTATCCATGGTCTTTTCCTGAACTACGAGGGCTTTGCGCTTTCACATAGGCAAGGTTGATCTTTGATGAACCCCAGAGCCCCTAGGTCTGTAGGGTGTGTCGGTCATGTGTCTTGTTCCTTGTGTCGCGTTGTCGAGTATGTCCTTATCTAGCTAGTTCTTCACAAATGGGATCCATTTGTATCATGGGATTTAATCAGTTTTAGAATCTCCTGCGTCATTATTGATCTTTTAGTTTAGTATCCATCCTTGGTCTCAACAGGATGTATCCTTCTTAATAGACCTCATCAACCCCATCCATCCTCTCAATCCTATGGCAAAGGATGTTTTGAAATTGATTGCAATATTTTGATGCTTTTGGATTTTGTTTATCATTTGAGCTCCCTATCATCACTTGTCAATACCACCATGATCTATCATATTACAGTGTGTTTTGACTGGTTTACATAGGGGCATATTTTGATCTTTGTTTGTTTGTTGTCTTCCCGATTGTCCCACGTAGTACCCACCAAGACCCCTGAGGTCTTGTGTTATGCTGGGACATCCTTTTGTGCTTGTGGTTATCCCAATACCTAGCCCGACCAAATTCATTGCGACTTTGGGGTGTTGGGATAGATTTTTTGTTTGTTGCGTTTGTTTATGCATTAGACACTAATTCGCCTTGGTTCCACATACCATGGTACCTAGTGTCTTATGCTATAGCAAAGTTCAGTGCTCTGAAAATGGCAAATTGCATTAGGACTACATTTCATGTTCTCTTCCATTGCATTGCATATATCCTCCATCCCCTTATTTTTTCCTAACTTATGATTTTAGTTGTGCAAACATTGATTCCTTCCATTTTCCTTTCTCCTCAAGATTCCTTTAGTTCTTGACTGGTGCATTTGCACACCCATCACCTCCGTCTCTTCCATCATTATGCAGGCCTTTATTTCCACTCATAATCACATTGCATTTCATTTACTTAAGAAATTTAATTACATTTTTCATCCCATATTTTAGGTTTGCTACGTTGCATGTGCATAATTATTTTTAAGTTGTTTAGATTAATTTTAATTTATTATTCTATACATTTGAAATTCATTTCATTATTAATCCATTGCATAGAATATATCATTAACAGCTCCCATGCATCGTCTCCTGCATCACAAATTATTAGAACCATATCCACATCCATAGCATTATACAATCATAAATCATCCATCACATCCTGCATCATAGGTGTTAGACATCATGCATATCATCCATATTATCCATATAGGCATAAACA
Source organism: Sequoiadendron giganteum (assembly GCA_007115665.2). Classification (NCBI taxonomy): domain Eukaryota; kingdom Viridiplantae; phylum Streptophyta; class Pinopsida; order Cupressales; family Cupressaceae; genus Sequoiadendron; species Sequoiadendron giganteum. Next base: position 616,696,563 of record CM021100.1, on the reverse strand, counting down.
TAAATCATTATAGGCATATCCATACATCGCATCATAATAATCATCCATAATAAAACCATAAACATACACATATGCATACATAACTCATCCATCACATCAAAACATCACATAGTGTCAATAAGGGTTCTCGCATAGCATATCAAAAATAACAAAAATATAATGTCCATCACATAATCCATAATAATGTCCATCATATACATCACAATGCATATCCATCATATCTATCATCACATAAAGTATGAGTACAAAGCTATGGTTCAACTCTAATCTCTGCTACTCTGAACTGAACCCCATCCTATACCTGTCAAATACCACGATCTTGTCCCTCTGATCCTCTAAACCATGAGTTGCCTACATCCGACCTCTGTGGTTACTCCGGCACTAGCCCTCTATGTGGAGGAGTATCCCTCAAGCTACTATATCCTCGAGTATGCATCCTTGCTAACTGGGATGACACTGGCATATGTGGCCTCGTTCGAACATAGGCGGCTACCTGTTGTCCTAGATCTAACACTACTGAGAAATAAGCACACATATGTTAGCTAGCCTCTCTCATATACTCATCCTACTCTGAAACCTGCAATCTAGTTGAGTCTTGCTCTGCCCTTTACCTATCACGAAATCCACATATGGATCCCCTCTCCTATGCCCATGCACCCTGTGCTAACTGTAGCTGCTCAACCTCTACTCCCATTCGTGACACCTGATCCATGGCTCTAACCCTCTTCTCTTGCATGGCTTGTACCTATGCCTATAGCCTTTGAATCTCTACCCCAGTCTCACCACCCTGTGCTACCTATGCTTGCCCCTGTGTTGCATCTCTCTCCACACCTTGTATCTATGCCACTATTGCATCCCTCTCACCCTGCAGGACCTGCACCTGTGTCTGTAAGGCATCCCTCTATGTCTCCAACACATGTACCCAGGCCCTCATGGCCTCCTCCCTCTCTTGCATCTATCCCATGTCCCCCACTATCTTCTCTACCACCTCAAATTTGTCACGAAGCTCATCTCACTCCTGTCTCAACTCCACCCTCTCTCTCAACAACCCCTCCACCTGTCTCCTCAAATCCTCCATATCCCTCTCTACCTCTGCAAGGGTCTCTATTGATATTTGCCCCGTCACCCCTCCTGACTCTCGTTGACCCCCTGCCTACAATATCATCATTGTCACCTTTATTTTTTGCACTCCCATCTCGTCGCCTCCCTTGCCTCATTCTCCCTGGCTACCTCTCCCTCCAAATGAGTCACCTTTTCTCATAACTCACTCACCTCTGCTCGCAGCTCATCCACCTCGACTCGTAGGCTATCTCTCTCCTCCCGCATCTTCGACTCATGTCGCAGCACTGTCTCGGCTACATCTTGAAAAACCCTCTCACTCTCTGCCTGCACCCTGGCTATCTTTGCTCGATAATATGTAACCTCACCTCTGGTCCTCTCAGCAGCATAGTTAGATCCTTTATAATCGGCAGCATCATAGCCAATGGGTGAATATCATGCACATCCATATCCATCTCCTCTACCCCCGCCTCATCTCCCATGTCCATCACCTTTGCCTCATATCTCTCCTCCTCTGCCTTGATCTCCATCGGGGCCCTCCTCCGTGATCTCCTCCTCCCCCTCCTCCCCCTCCTCCGGTTACCTCCCACCTCATCATCCCCCTGTCCTCTCTCCTGTCCTCCTACTCCAAGTGCCTTCGACCCTCTCCTATGTTGTCCTCCTACTCTAATTGCCTCCAGCCCTCTCCTCTGCTACCCTGTAGCTCCTACCACCTCTGACTCTCTCCTTTGTTGACCTCCTCTTGCTACGGCTGCCCCTAGCCCTCTCCTGTACTACCCTCCTGCCCTACCTGCCTCTGGCTCTCTCCTCAGTTGTCCCCTCCCCCTCCCTCTCCTTTTCCTACCAATCTAACCTCATCCTCTGGTCCAAATCCTAATGCCCCTATGATCAGCTCCTCTGGAGTAATCCATGGGGGTCGGTGACGAGCAAACCACGTAGCATATCAATTGTCACCCCTGTGTCTACCATCCCTTTGGCCCTCCCTGGATAGGTCACTAGATCCTACTCCAGTGTCTCCAAATGCTCCCTCACAAACTCCGATGAAATTGGCTCCCCCATGGTCACTCTCGTGTAATTCGTCTGAACCTCTCTGCTCCGTCTGGAATATCTCGTGTCAGCCCAAACTGCATGTGATGAAGGACTATTTTCTACAATGTTTAAAAATGGATTAGTAACACCTGCAAGTCAATAAAACATCAAACAATAGAATGCAAAGGAGAAATGTAAAGAAATTCAAGAAACTAGAAAGATCTCACCCATTCCTACACTCCATGACTGATTTCCATTGTACCTCCTCAAGCTTCCTATGATAATGGATGCCCTCAGATTTGTGAGCAAACTCTATATGCCTAGCCTTAACAAATCCTTTGAAGGATTTATAAAATAACTCTATGCAAACCAGAATTTTACTTCTATTATGCAAATAGTAATATAAGCCTAAGATGATATGAGAATGCTAATAATGAGATTGCCAAAATAATAATAGATTAAGTGATCCCAAAAATGAGATCAAGATTGTCATTTTATAGAAAATGCAATCTTGAACAGACGGATGAGATGAGATATTGAGAAATGCCCTAGAATCAATGGTTAAGATTCAGAATGGCAACTCTCAATTAGGGTTAGGGAAAAATCCCCAAATGTGTGGACAAGATTTAATTTAATAAATTAAATCAACGGTAGAGAATAAACATGACCTTGAGATGAAATTAGTAAAAATCAGAAGATAAGGGGATGACATTTTAGAAAATCAGTAATTTTAGCAATTACTTGATTTGTAGAAGAATATTTCCATTTTGAATTAAACTAATTCAAAATATGGATTTTGTGAGATAATAAGTAATTGATTTTTGAAATTAATTACTAAAGAAGAATCAACTAACTATGTGAGACATTTTTAAATGATTTGTTTTATTTAAAATATAGAAATGGAGGACATTGAGTTAGCCAAAATGCCGATCAAAAGTGGTCAAATGAGCTTCCAGCACAACCTACTAGGTCAAAACCCTAATTTTCAGCCTATAAATAGGTTGAAAAGGTCAATCCAAGTGTCATTTTCTCATTTGTCATATAAAAAATTCAAAAATCAGAGCTCAGAAAGATGATGGTGATTCCAATGACCACTCACCGTGGATACTGCGTGCGGACATCCGACGACCTGAGGGCGTAGAGGCACCGGTAAGTACTTTATCCAACTTGTCAATTTTTGAATTTAATGCATTTATTAGGGTTTTAGGAGGGTCTAACATATGCGTTGCGATGCAAATGATGTCGCGTAAACCGCAAACGCCTTCACGTTCGACGCATTTGGTTACGTCGCGACTCAAGTACGATGGGTAGGTTAGGATTTGTTGTGTGATTGCACATCCGCAAGGGGAAATGATGCAATCGCCAGGTTGCGACGCAAGTGAGGATTTTGTGATGCATATGCCATTTTTGTGACATAATTGCCAGGTCGACGATGCATTTGCCAAATCGCAACGCAATTGTCATGCCAAATGACGCATTTGTTGTTAGGTTGTGCATTTGATTGATAGAACGGCGCATTCATTGTATTGCAACGCAAGTGTCATGTGTAGGGCCGTAATTGAATAATTGTGACGCATTTGTGGTCAACATGATGCAATTACAGTTGACCAAAATTTACTTTTGTTTACCTTGTGTCGATATTAGTTTGGATGCACCCTTGACTTGCCAGTAGTAGTAATCTTTCCACAATGTTGCTCAATATGCGCTAATCCTTGGCCTTTCTTGTGCAGATTTGATTTGTGCCTATTTACACCCGAGAGTTTCGGCTGATGACATATGACTTTAGAGATCACCTGAGTGATAGACAGAGACAGTGACTGATGGCCCTAGGTCTGTACCATGTTACCTATATGCCCATTATTCGGGCAAACAGGGGTTTGCTAATAGCTCTTTGTGAGAGGTGGCATTTAAAGACCTATTCATTTCACCTGCCTACTAGAGAGGCGACAGTGACCTTGCAGGATGTTTACCGCATTCTCCGCATTCTGATTAGCAGAGAGAGAGTTATCTATGATCCGCATCGAGGGCGACAGGCCCTATCAGAGATGTATGAGGGTGTTGATGGTGCCCAGTTGGGCATGGATGGTTACGAGATCGGTTGGGATGTTGTATTTGACCGGTTTCCCAGGTTTGACGCCATGTTGATGACCTTGATTGCCGGATTACTAATCCCAGATCGTCGTGGTCACGGATTTCCCATTGGATGGGGGATGTACTTGTTCGTATGTGAGGATAGAGGACTATTTTTTCTTGGGGGCCTTGCTTGTTGGCCATGCTTTATCATCAGCTGGATGAGGTTGTTTATCACCAGGGGCACAGTATTAGTTGCGGGACTACTTTACTCATGATTTGGGTATGGGAGCACATTCTCATTTTTTGACCACCGGTGCAGATTCAGCAGCTAGGTGATGGGAAGCCGTATGTTTACCTGTATCCAGGATCAGTTAGCCAGACTTGTGTGCGAGATACCGGGTACTGACATCATCAGATTGATACGATGATCAGTTTTGTTTGGAGGCCTTATAGAGATTGTGCTCAGTGGTCAGATGAGGATGGCCATTTATCTTTTTGTAAACAGTTTCGGTATTTGATTGGTGGCACAATATAGACCTAGCGGATTATTGAGATGTACCTACCCTAGCGGGTACTATGACAATTTGGAGAGCAATAGGTTGTGCCAATAGGCACGACAGAGTATGCTCGGTCTTCCAAGGACACCATGTGGGGGCCACCCATATCAGTGACAGTGGTCGAGCAGCAGGTTGATGGTTTGTTGGCAATTCAATGGGTGTGGAGAGGGGGTCCAGCAGATCCAGGGACATCTGCTGAGTTCGACGTCTGGTGGTAAATTCATAGGCCCATCCCGTTGATAGATCTAGATGGTCCACTGCCAATAGATCGGAGGTTAGTCATTCTATGGATACGGAGGAGAGGTCGGGGTGGCAGAGATGGAGGGAGAGATGGTAGAGGTATCGGGGGTAGAGATGGAGGCAGGGGAGGAGGAGGCAGAGGTGGGGGAGATGGAGGAGGTGGAGGAGATGATGGGGGTGGTGGAAATGGGAGGGGTGCGAGGAGGAGTAGGGATGGCGGAGGGCGGAGGCATCCTAGGAGAGTTAGGCAGAGAGTGGGTGGTGTACCATTGTCACCCATTCAGGAGGAGGTTGAGGAGAGAGAGCAAGAGGGGAGGGTCGAGGAGGTCAGAGGAAGAGGTGGAGGTGAGGGTTGAGGAGGAGGTGAGGGGTGAGGAGGAGGTGAGGGGTGGAGAGGAGGAGGCTGAGGTGAGGGCGGAGGAGAGAGCAGAGGAGGATCCATTTGTTGGGGGACACCCTCTTGATATAGATGTGGAGGAGGTCTGGGCCGAGGAGGAGGAGGATGAGGCAGACCAGAGACTACGGGAGCGTATGATTTTTGGGGATGATGAGGGTGACATATCACCCATTTTTCCTATCGATGCCACTATTGATCAGTGGATCACAAATTTTAAGAGCAAACTTGATGCAGCCTTGTCTCAGAACAAGGCCTTGGCAGCAGAGTTAGAGGTCACCCGGGTGGAGAGAGATCAGGTTATTCTCCGACGAGAGGAGTCAGATCGGTGGGTGACAAAGTTTGTCGAGTTATGTTCAGGGTCGATAGGAGACATGGCCAGAGAGTTGGCCAGGATGGCAGAGAGCAGGGGGCGGTACAGGGTATTATATGAGCAGGCAGTTCCCCCAGAGAGACAGGACCCAGGATTGTCCCGATCCTACAGCAGGACAGGCAATGGCAACCAAACACATAGCAGCAGCAGATCTCATAGCAATAGTCATACCAGTGTTGGGGGGTCTACTACATCAGGGCAGTCATCAGGCCACAGGTCACACAACTCTCATAGGTATTCATCAAGCCATAGTCATAGGTCAGAGCATGGGCACAGATCAGTGTCCTCAGGGCAGCAGACAGGGCAAAGTCAGCCTCCTATTACTGATCCTACAGGATCTCAAAGTGATACATAGGAGAGGATGCCTATTCAGGTCACTTTTCACTTGATGGGTCAGCCACGGTCACTTTGCAGTTCACCTCCACGGGACGAAGGAGGGCCATCCTAGGACTTGCTTTTAGACGCTTGTATATTTTGATATTCGAGCTTGTGAGCTCCATTTTTGGGATACCATATGACTCTATCCTATGACATGACATGTTTTTGAGATTATACATATGCAATGCAATTTTGATGTGACCTATCTGATGTTATGTGTTATGGTATTCTAATGTTTTATCATATGTTTATGTGATGCTTTTATGATGCTATGAGGTGTATGGATATTATGCTTTATGTTTATGAATGCAATTATGGATGTGGTTATGTATGCATTGTGTAATGTGATGATGATGTGATTTCTATATGCTAATGCAAATGTTTATTTATGATGCTTATATGTTGATACAAATGGTAGTTTTATGATGTGAGATGGATGAATGTACCTAATAGTGTTTATGAAATGTGAATTGTGGTATTTGATTTATGCAGATGTGAATATGAAATGTTTATGCCATTATGTATGCAACTTTGTTTTTTGCATGTCACAGGATATCATCAGAGAATGAGAGAAAAAGAAGGTGAAGATTGATGTTAGTGCAAAGAAAAATATGCATGTTAGTGCGGAAATTAAAAATCTTTCAAAGCTTTGCTATAGTACTATCCTAGATATTGCTCTTTAATCATCATTGGGCGAAAAATGTCATGATGGTCGACAAACACTATGATATGACATAGATCAATAGTGTGCAAGGTCGAACCATCAAGTAGATCAACAGTCGCAGACAAAGGATGATCCTGACTCGTTCAAGGAACACAATTGCCCCTAGTCACTTTGTCATGACCAACCGCCAGAAAAACCAAACTAATCATGAGACGTCATTGCTTCTCTAAATCTTGATGATAGGACATCCTTGAGAAACTAGCCACATTATAGTAAAAAACAGACAGTAAAATCATCGTACTACGTCATTGCTTCTCCAAATCCTCAAGTCAGGACATCTTGGAGAAACTACTAGTAGAGTGATAAGCAATCAAGGATAATCAAGAGATCGATTCTCGGAGTTAGGAGAATCCATCAAAATTCTAGATGATGATGATGATGATGCTTAGGAAGGACACATCCAAAAGCATAAATAAGTGACAAGAGTTGCTCTTCAGAAGGACACATCTTGAAGAAGAACCCAAAGTTTTTCCATGATAGATTGCATTGATATGATTTTGACTACATGTCATTGCTGGCATGTTGAATTGACTGAAAGTGTTTGATAAAATAGATTTCTGATAGATTCATAGCTCAAGATTGACATAAGATTTGCTTGACTTGAAGATAGTTTGACATGTGTGAATGTGTAGTTCCATGAACCCTAATGGACTGACCTAGTGCGGCCTCAGGGGTCCATCGATTGATGGCCTTGCCTACGTCGTGCACTCAGAGACCTCGTAGTTCGATGCGACCAATGACATTGTCCGAAGGAAAAAAGCTTGAATCATGATTTTATTTTGAAAAACCTAGAAGGACTTACCTAATGTCTCGGCAATTCAAAGATGAATCTTGCCTACGTAGCAAATGCACAGAGACAATGTAGTTCGGACAGGGACAAAAGATTGATTGACGTGATCGATTGAATTGATCAGATTGACTTTGATCTTGGATTTTGACATTGATTTGGATGTTTTTGTATTTTCTCATGATGTTTTCAAGTTTTTAGGATTTTTTTCAGGACTTTTTCACATTTTTAGGATTTTTTCAGGACTTTTTCTCATTTTTAAGTTTTTTTAAGTTTTTTTAGGAATTTTTTAAGAATGCAGGATCATGTACAACACCCACTGCAATTGCATGATAACAGTCTTTCCCCCAGACAGAGCGGGGATTATCTGAGTCCAATGATATGGAGATAAGCAGACAAAAGGCAAGGATATGCAAGGGATGATGTCAACCAAATGCTAACCATGGTCGGAATTGACAGGACTTAGGACAGATGTCGTGAATGTGTCAGGCCTTTGTGATTATGACAAATGGATAAAGGTCAATTTGAGTAACAGTAGATGGCGGAGCAATGATCGACTACGCATGGCGCCTGTTTGCCAGGTTTTCACCATGGTACTTATCCAAAGTGCCTGTTTTCCAGGTTTTCATCTATGGACGATTTTTTTCTTTATTTTTCAATTTTTTTATATTTTGTAGGTTTTTTAGCCCAGCTCTTTGATGCTATGTGTAGAACTTTCTCAGATGTAAACTGTTGATGGGTTATGTCAGTTGTTCTCCATCTGGTGTGGCTAGCTGATAAGCTCTGAAACCAAATGCGGCAGTAATGATATAAGGACCAAGCCAATTAGCCTCAAACTTACTAGGTTTTTCACGATCCGCCTGATTTCTGGGGTTCTGCATGAGAACCAAGTCACCGATTTCAAACTTTCTCACCATGACTCTTTTGTTATAGCTCTGGCAGAGACGATTTTGATATGCCTGTAAATGATTTAAGGCATTTTGTCATCTTTCTTGTAACATTTCAGGCTCATGTAGGTGAGTATGTCTGTACTCTTCATCATCAATCATTCCTTTCAAAGAGACTCGGAGAGAAGGAATTTCGACCTCGATGGGTAATATGGCCTCAGATCCGTAGACCAGGGAAAATGGAGTGGCTCCAATGGGGGTAGGAATGCTGGTACGATAGGCACATAAAGCAGGATTAAGTTGTAGGTGCCAATCTCGGCCAGCGTCATTGACGGTCTTTTTCAGGATTCAAAGAATTGTTTTATTTGACGCCTCAGCTTGGTCGTTGCCTTATGGATAATAGGGGGTGGAGAAATGGTGTTGGATGTGGAATCGCTCATAGAGTTCACGAACGTCCTGATTTTTGAATGGACTGTGGTTATCTATGATGATGGATTGTGGGACACCATACCGGAAAATGATGTAATTTAGGATAAACTTGGATATTTGCTTACCGGTGATGTAAGTGAGAGGGATGGCTTCAATCCACTTAGTAAAATACTCAGTGGTGGTGATTATGAATTTATGGCCATTAGAAGAGGATGGATGGATCTTACCCATGAGGTCAAGTCCCCATTGTGCGAAAGGCCATGGAGAAGTGATCGGTCTCAATTCCTATGCAGGTGCATGAATTAGGTCGCTATACACCTGGCATTTTTGACATGTTCTGACAAACTGAAGAGCATCTTTTTCCAATGTCGGCTAGTAGTATCCCAGTTTGGTGACTTTCCTAGCTAACATTGGACCACTTGAATGAGATCCGCATATACCCTCATGTACTTCTCGTAAAGTCGTTTGGGCTTCATCAGTGTTGAGACAGCGAAGAAGGGTGTTATCAAAGCCACGACGGTATAAGGTGTCACTGACGATGGTGTGTCTAGCCGCTTTTCAGATAAAGGATTTTCGTTGGTTGTTGGACAGGTTGGGTGGGAGGGTTTGGGACTTAAGATAGTCGTATATGTCCTGATACCAAGGTGAACTAGGACCAACAATCTCGCACACCATTTCTGACTCTCGAATATCGTATGCAGGCATCAATAGTTGTTCCACTAAGAATTCAAATTGTGACACATTCTTGGGGATGTCTAGGAGAGATCCAATGGTAACCATTGCTCAGCCGCCTTATTCTGTGTCCTTGGGATTTGTTCAAATGCAATCATTTTGAAATACATCAGGAAACTATCCACCATTTGTTTGTAGGGAAGCAACTTCTCATCTTTTGTGTCATAGTCATCATTCACTTGATTGATGACTAACTGAGAATCTCTGAATACGAGCAACGTCTGAATTTTCCATTTAATTGCTATATTGAGACCTATGACCAATGCCTCATATTCTGCAATATTATTTGTACAAGGGAAGGCAATCTGAAATGACTTAGGAATTGAACCCTTGTGGTGTGATAAATAATATGCTAGCTCCTGAGCCGTGACCAGTGTGGGACCCATCAAAGTATAGTTTCCATGGTAAAGTTGGTTATGCGTGAAAGATAGACTCATCAAGAAAATCAGTTATCAATGGATGAGTGGCTTGGATTGGTGCATCTTCCGGTTGATCTACTATTACTTGACATTTTATTGCCTTGCGCTCCACATATTGTATGTCATACTCGCTTAATATCATGACCCACTTCGCCAAACGACCTTTCAATGTTGCTCGACTCAAGAGATATTTTAGTGGGTCAATCTTAGCTACCAAATGTGTTTGATGGCTCAGCATATAATGTCTTAATTTTTGTGCCGCGAAGGCATGCCCTTTCAATGGCTGTGTAGTTGAGCTCATAGCCAATTAGTGTGCGACTAATGTAGTATATGGCTCTTTCTTTTTCTTCATGGTCATTTTGCGCCAATAATGCCCCCAATGCATTTGTCATTGCAGAGACATACAGGATTAATGGTTTGCCCTTAATAGGCGGCATCAACACTGGTGGTGTCAATAGATATTCTTTAATTTTCTTAAAGGCTATGTGGCATTTGTCCGTCCATACAAAAGGAATTATTTTGCATAATAGATATTGAAATGGTTGACACTTGTCTGCTAACTATGTGATGAAGCAGCGGATAGACTACAATCTGCCCTGAAGTGTTCGCAACTCATTGATTCCTTTTGGAGGAGGCATGTCTAGAATTGCTTTTACTTTTGTTGGGTCAACCTCAATGCCTTGTCGCGAAACTATGTACCCCAACAGCTTGCCTGAAGTAACTCTAAAGACACATTTCTTTGGGTTCAATCAAACTTTGTAATCCTCAAGCCGTCTAAAAATTTTGTCCAGGACTTTGAGATAATCTATCCTTGTCAAAGATTTTTCCAATAGGTCGTCCACATAATCTTCCATTAGGATATGCATCATGTCATGGAAGATTGTTGTCATAGCCCTTTGGTATGTGGCGCCTACATTCTTTAGGCCAAAAGGCATGGCATTCCAATAGTATGTTCCCCACGGGCAAGTGAATGTCATTTTGTGTTGATCCTCTGTTGTAATTTGAATTTGGTTATAACCCGAGAAACCATCCATGAGAGATAGCATCTCATACCCTGCCATGAGGTCAACAATCATGTCTATATTTGGTAAGGGGAAGTCATCTTTTGGGCAAGCCTTATTCAAATCTCTGAAATCCGTGCAGATACGGATTTGTCCATTTGGCTTTGTAATAGGGACAATGTTTGATATCCAATTAGCATAGTCTATTGACCTTATGAACTTAGCATCCAGTAACTTCTTTAGTTCATCCTTGACAAGTAGTGCAATCTGTGGATGCATTTTGTGCAACTTTTGTTTGACCGGCTTGATTCTTGGGATTAAAGGAAGATGATGCAGAACCAATTCGGGATCAAGGTCTGGCATGTCAGCATATGACCATGTGAAGTTAACTTTCTTGTCCGTGAAGAATTGTTTAAATTCAGGTTTTTCTTCGTCTGACAATGATGCAGCCAAGTGAATCATTTTGGGATTCTCTGGTGTGGCTATGTTAAATTCCATTGTGTCCTCAATGAGCATAGCTGATTTTTCATGTGTTACGGGGAGAAATTCCAATCCTCCATCCTTAGGCACCTCAAAGAGGTTTTCACCTTCAGATACGTCCTTTGTTTTTACTATTTTACTGTCAGAAGGTGCCTTGCGGTTTTCACCTAAAGACATTTTTTCTTTTTTATTCTTTGTATTTTTGCGACTGGAGGATTGCACAATCTCCCCAAAGTAAGTTGCACAATCTAGATCAATGGAGAACCCTGTTTCATGATCACCCCATGGAATACCTTCTCTTAGTCCCATGAATTCTGCAATTGCCTCGTCATTCTGAAATATGTCCATCACCGGTGCATCTTGTTGGTCCCAGTCGATCAATTGTGGGTAAACAAGGGGGATTCCATCGTCATTATTGGAAAAGGATGGGGAAGATGCAGAAAGTGTGCAAATTGATGCCTCAAGTGTAAAGGAAAAGTTGTCAATTTCTACTTCCGTGTCAGATGCAATGGACGGTCCATACTCCGAGTCAGATGAATCGAATTCAAAATCATAACATGGGAAAATTATCAACATCGTGACTAGTGGTTGGCATTTCAGAAGTATGGATAGTGGGCTCAGGTAAGTTAGGCTCATGGGTGGGCTCAGGAATGGGGTGGGATGATTTAGGTGTTGCCGACGACACCTTGTGTTCTTCTAGATTCCAAGGAATGCTTACCCATTCCTTATTTTTGGAATGTCGGTCAATAGGGTCAATGTTATATTTTTGTCGGAACCTTTCCTCAAAGGACAGTTGGCCAGGTTCCAAGAATAGTTCATCAATGTCATAGTCATTGACGGTTTTGTCAGATCCCCATTCCCATTCATTTGAGTCAGTTTCAGTAAGGGATTCTTCACATGTCTCAACACCTTCTGTAGCCATTAAAACCTTACTTGAAAGTTCATGGGTACGTTGATCGTCAGTTCCAAATTGGTCAAACCCTAGCCCTATATTCCTTGGTCTAGCAGTCATGATAATAGGTTCCCTTCTTCCATTGATGTTCTTTCCAAGGCCGCTTGTGCCGTCGAAACCTAGGTCTTTGCATATATCATAGCCTTTGCCATAGAGATGCAGCGGTAGTGGAGATAACTTTGTTGGGTCTTTGTAGATCCAGTTATCTATGTTGATAATGACTTCATTACCCATATCACCCCACTGTGTAAAAACACTTTTTGGTGGAACCTTGAAAGTTATTTTGGGCTCAACTGCAAAACATGGTCTACCATAGACTTTAGGTGGCTTCGGTATTGTGGTGATACAATAAGTCGTATTCAATTTGAACTCTCCACAACCAAGGTCCTGAATCTGAAGGTCTTTACTTGGGATTGAGGCTGATGAAGATGGTGTGGTAGAAGGTGATGGAATGGATGATTTTGTGAGTGTCGATGGGTCAATATATTTTGACGAGGTGGAAGATGAGGCTTCCCAATTGATGGGTACCTGGTGCTCAGCAGTGGCTCACAGGTTGTTACAGTATTGAAATGGATTGGGATCTCTTGGGATAGTGATCTTAGTACCATCAAAAGGGAATTTCAGGCATTGGTGGTATGTGGATGGAATGGCCTTTAGAGTATGAATCTAGGGGCGGCCAAGTAAGATATTATAGTGTATGTCACGATCCAGGACCTGGCATGTTGTATCTATGATAACTGGTCCTACCCGAAGTGGAATGGTAATGATGCCTTTAGAAGCACGTTCTTCATCATCGTATGCCTTGATGATGATGCTCTTGCTAGCATCTACACATGCATCAGAGAAACCAAGAGCTTTGACCAATTTTAGAGAGTAGATGTTCAATCCTGCTCCACCATCTACTAGGACTCGTCTAACCTTATGCTTGTGGACAAAAACCTCAATGTGAAGGGCATCATTATGTGATGGTTTGGGTGAGGAATAGTCACTATCCGAAAAGGTGATGTGATGAGGCGAATTCAGATATCCGGCCATAGTCTCAAAGTGGTTGACATCGATGTTGGTTGGGACGGATGACTCTTGCAATACTTTATCTAGGATGGCCTTATGTGCGGGTGAAATATGAAGCAGTTCAAGAATGGATATTTGAGCAGGTGTTTTATTTAATTGCTCAATAATGTTGAACTCCGATTTTGGATTGGGTTGTCTAGTGGACGGACCAGGTATGGTGATTTTTGGCTGACGTGCAAAAGGACCTGGGATGGTGACCTTTCCTTTACGTGTGGTTACATTGCATTCTGGGGCCTTTTTAAAGGTAATTGTATTAAAACATTTATCTTCATTAGCAGCGCGAAGATTGTTAATGATGGTACCATTGGGATAATTGTATGCAAGACGGATAGTATTGTAGGTCAGATGGATGTGGTTGGCTTGATTGTTGGTATTCTTTGTGCCAGATGAGGAAGCTTTACCATGATCCTGCAGTGGGTTTTTGTGGATAGTATGATCCACATTAGATGTAAATTATTGACCACCTAGCTCAATAGTGTGGTTCTCAATGAGGTCTTGTACCAGATTTTGCATTTGATGACAAGAGGAAGTTTTGTGCCCTTTGGCATGGTGGTAATCACAAAATGAACTATCATCCCACCATGACGGCTTGAACTGACCAAGGTCATATGGTTTTGGCTCTTCTAGCATTATGACGCCGTTTTGAAGAAGTTTTTTCAAGACAATTTCAATAGGTTCACCCAAAGGGGTGTATGTGCATTTTTGGAATTGTCAGGGTTGACGCAGCTGCCTTTGATTAGATTGTGCATGATTGCTTTGGATAGCATTGGTAGTTGGTGTCGGTGTAGTTACAGGTGCATTTTGATTTTGTACTCCTTTGATTGTGAGTACATGACCTGTTGCATTGACGGTTTTTGCATCAACTACATCGTCATTTGTGATGTGCTTGTTCTTAACCCAGTATTTGGTTTTGTCATTTGAGCTAATTGGGTTATTATTTGTGGTGGTATTGATGGTTTTGCCACCATATTTTAATTCACCTTTGGTGATCAAGGCTTTCTCAAGTTGAACACCCTTTTCAACAAGGTCAACAAAGGTGGTGCAACAATGGACTTGTAAGCCATACCTTAGTGGTCCTAGGAGAGTTTGTACAAACATGGTGACTTTCTCCTTTTTAGGTATTTCTACCAGACATCTGCTTGCTAAGGTTCTCCATCTTTGAAAGAATGGAATAAAAGTCTCTCCTGCATCCTCTTGGGTAAGTCTGCATAAGGAGGCAATGTCGATATCTATGTCAATTTTATAGGCGTAGTTTTCAACAAACTTGTTTGCCAATTCACCCCATCTTCTAATTCCCTTAGGCAAAAGCGAGAACCATTCTAGTGCATGACCTGCGAGACTTCTAGAAAAGAGTCTCATGAGATAAGTTTTCTCATATGCAATGTCCATGCAACTAGTGGTGAATTCTCTTATGTGTTCAATGGGGTTTGTTTTGCCTTTGTATTTGGAAAAATGAGGTACCACATATCCATGAGGAAAGGGTGGCATATACAAGGTTGTGTCAAATGGATATGGACACGTCATGTGACAAGTATGAATTTTTATTGGATTGTTGCAAGGTCTCCACTTGTGTTTGAAGAGCAGCGAATTGGAGTGTGAGTGCTTCCACCATGGGATGGTTGGTAGCATCACTCATGTTGGTGATAGGGGCAGCTTGAGTCCCCAACTGTTCTGATGAGATGTGTTGATTTGAAATCGGTTGTCGATAAGCAAAATGAGTGTTTTGATTAGGCGGTTGTTGGAAATGAGTGTTTTCATGAGGGATGTGTTTCTATGTATGGACTTGAGAGGCATAAGTGGGGATGTGATATCCTGCCACGTTGGATTGAACTTGAGGACCTTGTGGGTTTTGATTTTTTTGATGTCCAAATGGAGTGAAGGGTTGAGGGCCTTGTTGATTTTGAGCTTGTTGATGCCCAAATGAAGTGAAGGATTGAGCGCCTTGATTGCCTTGCCCAAATAAGAGATTGTGGCCTTGAGGAATGTCAGTGCTTTGGGTCACAGGAATGTTGGTATTAACCTGTGAGGGAGTGGGTTGGGTGCCTTGTATGGAAACTCTTCGTTTATTTCTCCCAAAAGGGTTGGATGAGTTGGTTGCCATAGCATTTGAAGAACCTAATAATAGGTTTGCTGATGTAATCATGGAACTAGATGTAGTTCCAAAGAGGTTTGATGTGGTTGCCCCCATTGTTTGGGAAGGGGTGGTGGATGTTTGTTGGGGGATGGATTGTGATGTAGTGTTGGTTTGGGAAGATGATCCCGCAATAGATGTTGTGTTGGTTGTGGTGGTAGTATGACCAAGGGAGGTAGCATTGATTATGTTGATGAAATTTTTTGAAGAGGCTCCCATGGAAGGATTGTGTGATGGTGGAGTGGGAGAAGTTGATCTAAGAGTTTTAAGATCAAATCCCTTTGGTAACTTAGCCCCTTGATCAAGGAGCATAGCTAGGAATCTAGAAGAGTCATTTAAGACTACTTCTACAATAGCAGCAACTTATGGATGTTGGGCAACAGCTAATACATCTTCTTCAAAGACTTCCCCATTTTGATCCTGTCGGATAAATGGTTCAAAAATATGTGATAGAGATGGTGGGATGTTCATTTCACTGAAAGGATTGATGTTGGAATTTCCCATGTCAAAACAAGGATTGTTCATTGCATTAGGGAATGAATCCATGCCAATTGTGAACTCGAGAAAGTTGGTGTCTTGTCTAAAGGAATCCATGAGTCTTTTATTTTTTTGTAATCTAGTTTCAACCATACAAGGTTTTGCTCAACTTGGGATGATGGAGAGAATGATCTAAGTATGACACTATGTTTTTGGTTTCTTTGGATTTTTAAAGAATGCAATGAAATGCCAGTGAGACTAGAGACTTATGAATGTAAAATGGTGTGATACTAAAATGGAGATGCTAAATGATATGCCACTAAAGGAGCCTAAGATGTACTTACTAGTGAGGGATCTAAAGAGGAAAAGTTGGGCAAACAAAGTTTTTTGCAATGATTCAAATTTGGAAGACCAATGGACCATAAAAGGACTATAAAGAGGACAAAGTGAAGTTTCCACACTAGATTATTGAGTGGGAAATAATTCACAAAAGTTTTGACAAAGTGACAAGGGTAATTGGGTCCAACGATAACCTACTATTGAATGCAAAGTTTTGACAATGAATGGTAAGAGTCAACCCCTAAAATTTGCAAAAGTAATTGTCTAAGGAGATGGTGAAGCTATCAATGCAATCTAATGGACTAGAAAGGGAACCCTATTGTGATCCTAAAATGGCACCTAAAATGCAATATTCAATGATAGTTGAGCAATTCAGAGTCTGGTTTGAACTGTAATAGTGAAGGAAGACTTGATTGAATTAAAGACAAGTTGTGGACTTTCAGTTTTTGACAGTGAGAAAGTGATTTGAATTTCTTCTCAAATGCGTCGCAAAAAATGCAGTACG
This sequence comes from Sequoiadendron giganteum, assembly GCA_007115665.2. Lineage (NCBI taxonomy): Eukaryota > Viridiplantae > Streptophyta > Pinopsida > Cupressales > Cupressaceae > Sequoiadendron > Sequoiadendron giganteum. The sequence continues at coordinate 616,679,526 of CM021100.1, read as the reverse complement.
AAAGAGCGAATGCGGCTCATAGAGGTGAATGCAGTTCAGAAAGTGTTGATTGCGACACAATCTGGTGAATGCGAGTTGATATTTCTCAAATGCGACTAAAGATACTGAATGTGGTTTGATATTGGCAAATGCGGCTCTGTATGTTTCAATTGCGGCTCATCAGAGCGAATGCAGCTCAGGATGATTCAAATGCGGCCCATCAGAGCGAATGCGGCTTGAGATATGGCGATTGCGGTTTAACAGATCGATTGCGTCGCAATAGGCAAATTTTTGGAAAATAGAAAACCGTTTTGCAGACTTGACAAGTTTTTGACCCAGATTTTTGATGTTCAGTTTGTTGAAGTTTGTTTGAAAACAGTAGGCAAACACATAGAAACTAAAACATTGAGTGTATGTTCAAGGGCCAAGCATGACCTTTTTTTGTTTGCACTGGTATTTGAACAAAAAAAAGACACTTTAAGCAGACTCACTCTTAATAGTCAAAAGGTCATCATAACAATCACAACCCACAGCTTAAAATAATGTCAACTCACACAGCCATGTCACCCCCTAGAGGGCGCCCGTGTTTTTGTCTTTTCCAAGTGCGTACTCAAGGTGACAGAATTGGATACCGAATCCCCTGAGCAAACAATTTGTGGCGATTATATGGTAAGTGTCTTGGGGAGATTCTTCCCTCCCCTTGCATCGTGATTGAAACAATGTCTGGATGCTGACACGGCTGGCTTCTACATTATGGTTCTTAGTCAAGATTTTTCGTTCGGCGTGGCAATAGATAAAATCCCTCAGGAGACCTCCCAATCTTTAGAACAAAAACTTTGGGGATGGTTATCTTGCCTACTGCCGTTGAATATGGGTTTCCCCAAAATTCACTTTTGATTATAGTAGGTTGGAAAACCTAGCTTTGGTTGTTCCCACTTAGGTCATTCCCGTAGGGTGAGTACTTATTCCCACTACGACAGGCCTTCTAAAGGATTTAAGAAAACATGAAATGCATAAATGTAAAAAAAAATGGATAAGTCTGGCTTTTTCATCACCCAGTAAAGGGGAGAGCATATACCTATTATCCAATCAAACACAGTAGACAAATTGTTCAGTTTTAAACCCAAATGAAAATTTTCTACTCTAAGTGAAGATATTGCTTCACAAAAACATGGGGTTCATTTTAACCAGACAAAAATAAAATGTGGTGACTATCCTAGGATTGATAATTCCAAATTAAATTTTTTATCCTAGGATTGGTAAATTCTGAATTAAATGTCTATCCTAGGATTGGTTTATTTTAATCCCCTCAAAAAGAAAAACTAGCTGTGGTCGCGCTGGATCCAAAAAACAAAATTAAAACAAAATACAACCAGTCACTTGCGGCTCACTAGAGCGGATGTGGTGTGAGGGTTGTCAAATGTGTTGCATCCTTTTGAATGCGTCGTTATAGCTCTCATATGCATCACGACAAAACGTATGCATTGATCGCGATCGCAAATGCGGTACGACAAAGCACTTGTGTCGTGTAGGCCTGCAGTTGCATCATTTCGTACTCCTGTACCTGCAAAAAAGAATCTGAGGCCGTACAAAAACCTGCAAAAAATTGTTAGATTGTCGGGTTCACCAATGTAATAAAGGATTATTTTCTGCAATGTTTAAAATTGGATTAGTAACACCTACAAGTCAATAAAACATCAAACAATAGAATGCAAAGGAGAAATGTAAAGAAATGCAAGAAACTAAAAAGATCTCACCCATTCCTACACTCCATGACTGATTTCCATTGTACCTCCTCAAGCTTGTTGTGATAATAGATGCCCTCATATTTGTGAGCAAACTCTATATGCCTAGCCTTAACAAAGCCTTTGAAGGATTTATAAAATAACTCTATGCAAACCAGAATTTTACTTCTATTATGCAAATAGTAATATAAGCCTAAGATGATATGAGAATGCCAATAATGAGATTGCCAAAATAATAATAGATTAAGTGATCCCAAAAATGAGATCAAGATTGTCATTTTATAGAAAAAGCAATCTTGAACAGACGGATGAGATGAGATATTGAGAAATGCCCTAGAATCAATGGTTAAGATTCAGAATGACAACTCTCAATTAGGGTTAGGGCAAAATCCCCAAATGTGTGGACAAGATTTAATTTAATAAATTAAATCAATGGTCGAGAATAAACGTGACCTTGAGATGAAATTAGTAAAAATCAGAAGATAAGGGGATGAGATTTTAGAAAATCAGTAATTTTAGCAATTACTTGATTTGTAGAAGAATATTTCCATTTTGAATTAAATTAATTCAAAATATGGATTTTGTGAGATAATAAGTAATTGATTTTTGAAATTAATTACTAAAAGAAGAATCAGTTAACTATGTGAGACATTTTTAAATGATTTGTTTTATTTAAAAATATAGAAGTGTCACATACAACAATTAAATAATTAAAAATAATTATTTAATTTAGAAGTAGTTAAATTAATTAAATAAATTAGCAAATGTATTTAATTAAGAGGATTTTAGGGATTAGTGACATATTAAATGAATATATTTAAAATATATTTATTTAATAATCAAGAGGACATTATTGATAAGGATTAATTAAATAAATAAGACTTTATTTAATTGCAAGAAGACTTTGATAATTAGTGACATATTAAATAAATAAATAAGATTTATTTATTTAATAATCATGAAGAATGAGAGATTATGAATTAATTAAATAATTATAAATTATTTAATTAATAGTTGAATGTGGGTTAGAAACATAATTACAGAGTTATAACCATGTTATGACGAAAGGTGGTAAAATAGTGATCGCAAGCCTAAGTCATTTTTAGGTGTTTACACTGCCTAGTCACATGATCTATCTTGTGTGACTCCACTATTTGTGGCTCCTTCCTGACTATATAACATCGGGTCATGAAATTTCCTTTATGTCTCGCCTCATCCCCCCTCCACCTAGAAAAGTGTTGTGTCATATACGGCCTCCACACTATCTCCTCCTCCTCAAGATCATCAAATAACCTCCTCCATCCGTCTAGATCCCCACAACCCTGATAACGCCATACCCAGCCATACTCTACACCATACTAGTATGCCACCAGTAGTGTCTCATCCTTTGTCCCACTGTCACAACATCTGACCTTGTCACACTAATGTGCTCCCACGCCCATACCTGTAGTAGCGTCACATGTGCCACACTGAGTTCCTTGTGGTAGCACACCACATGCATGTCCCTGTATAGTTGTGCTAGGATGCATGGACCCCATGCAAACTCCCCATCTCTCCCCTCAATAATGTGTCAAATCACCTCCATATAGTTGAGGCTACAAAATCGTCCACTCCTATCCGGTATCAGTATGTCACTGATTAGTCCACACAGATATAGTGGCAACGCTGGTACTCTAAACCCCAATCATCTATCAACATCTAATACCTTCTTCTACATAGGCAGGTCCTCTCACCCGAACATGACCCATACAGTTTGATCCAATACGTTGTCGCCCCTTGGGGCAAGGCCACCCCTTTGAGGCGGGGCCGCCCCTTAAGGGCGCGGGAGGGGTCGCCCCCGTCAGGGGCGCCAACACCCCTGTCGGGGGCACAACCACCCCTTTGTAGGCACAATGAACCCTTGATGGGCACGACTGTCCTTTGATGGGCGGGGCCACCCCTCATGGGGCACAACCACCCCTGTTAGGGGTAAAAACGCTTGTTTTTTCGATTCCTCTACTATTTTTTTTTTAATAAAAAACCCCTTTTTTCCCTCACCTCTAATAGGCGTTTCTCCTTACCTAGTAGGCGAAATAGACTTTCGCCCTCTACCCATTTTTCTAATCTACACCCATTCCCAAACCCATGTTTTTAAAATTAATCAAACAATGTTGAAACTCACAAGGAGGGTTTGGGCCTAACCTAGCGTGGGACCGCACGCTCATGGTAGAATCTCCGCACCTCGTCTTCTCGGTGGATGATGTCATCATCATAGTCCTCTGGCATCTTCTCTCCTTGTCTCTTTCCTCTCATCTTGTCTCTCTCACTCAACTACCAACTGTGAAAATGAAGAATAGTAATTCTAAAATTACAATTTATAATTTTCCCCCCTTTTTTCTTCTTTTTAAATAAAGCGTATTTTTTTCCTTTATTTAACTTTCTTCTTATTCAATTAATCTTCTAACTTCCCGAGGCCACCATTTTCACCCCGTGTGTCTGTTTGACTTTGTTCAAAATCCAATCTTCATGGTTTTTCGAGCTCTATCCAACGACACCTTCTATTTCTTCATATCAAGAAGTCATCTAGAGCCCCGCTTTTCTTCCCCAACCATCCTCTCGAGGGGACATACCCTACCATGTTCATACATACCTCCTTTTTGGTCATTTTCCCGTGAGATTGGGGCATCTCCCTTCACTGCCCTCTATTTGGATAGCTCACGCAACCTCTCCCATGCTGGGGCATCTTTTTCCAGTCGCTTCCTCTATAGAGTCATCTGCATTTTATTTTTTTCTTTGAAACACTGTTATTCTAACAATATTTTGAAGAGGGGTAAGATGTAGACATAAACCACTTCCATATGGTCAAAGTCCTATCATTTATTCATCTAATTCATCTATATTAATTAAATAACCTATTTAATTAATATTACCCCTTACTCTAAGGTTTCTAAAAGTATTTAATTAGATACTTTATCCTTTACCATTTCCTCTCTAAATTAAATAAATGTATCAATTTATTTAATTTAGTCACTTATCTTCTTCAATTTTAAATTAATTTTTTCTCTCATTGTCCCATCCTCCATAACCCTTATTTTAATCTAGATTAATCTAATTAATCCCTGACTAAGATGTGCACATCCTTAATCAGGATTAATGTCACATCCTCCATATTTGGCCACTTGCCTCTAATCTTCATTAATTTATTTAATCACCTATTTGGACAACCTTAATCTAATCACTTACCTTTTTTGGCATGTCCTTAAGTCAACCTTTCATGGTACTTATCTTATCAAGTATTGACCTCTTCCCCATTTGAATTAAAAATTCACATTTATTCCTCCCATGCATTTCTCTTCCCTATAACCTTTCATAGGTCACATCAGGCACATGGGACAAGGACCTCCTTTAAGAGGACTTTGTCTTATCCACTGGGTACTTCCAATCATGTGAATTAAAAATTCACATTTATTTCTCCAACACCATCTCAAATCCCCATGGTGACACGAGATGACTTTCTAAAAGTCTTCACTTGTCACTATCAGCCCCATATGGGGACAAATAATTCTTTTTTGATGAAATCCTCTCCAATCCCCAGGTATTTGCAAGTACCTCCACCTCACATGTCCTTTTCCATGTCACTTGACCTCTTTCCATCTAACCTTCCACATGACAAGATGTGAGGGCTTGTGAGTCCTCAACTCACCGCAACCCTCCATCTTGTCCATGGTGGATTAATCTCAACTGTTTGTTCTTCTTTAAATTGAGAGGCTTGGCCTCAAATTAAGGAACTTAGACAAGCATTTGAGACTCTCTAGCATTCAATCCATTTTTCCTTCATAGCATTTGCAACCATTTTGAAGCCATTATTGCATTCACCTACCATCTCCATCTCAATACCCACCTCCATTATTGCATGCATTTTGACATCAAAGGAGCATACAACCAAGCATCATCAAAGGGCCAACCAACTCATCAATCCAAGCGAACAAGGTATAACTTTCCATATTTTTTTTGTTGTTTTGTTTGGATTCAACTATGGCTAATCTTGAGTGTTTGTTTGTGTATTTTCCTTTTTGCATTTCCATTTTGTTTTGCATTCTAGAGTAGAAAAACACTTGCACATAGAACCATTGTCTACTTTGCTTGCTATGATTAGAAAACTTGTAGTGTGTGTCCTCTCCCCTTACGCTTCATACGATATTGGGTTCACAAAGAGAAACACTCTTAGTTTACAACCTGTTTTGAGTCACCTAAGGCTTGTTACGTATCCTCTCCCCTTGCGCTTTGTGTGATCGTAGGTGAAGAGAAATAATATTTTTTCTTTTATTAGAGGGGCCTACTTTGAGACACATCCCACAATAGAGAACTCAAGGTGACCCTAAAGCATGTTTACCGACGGGCTATATAAAGTATGTGAAAACCAAAGTAAGTAGCATAAATTTGTGGACATTATAACTTGTGGGCCTACTCTTATGCGAACGAATGGGTTGCTTAAGGGAAGATAGATACTTTGGTGTCTCTTGTCTAAAGTATACATGTGGTATTCATGGTGTCATTAAAAAATTGTGTATTTAGAGGCCATCCAAGTTTTTTGAAATGATTCTTCAAAGTAGTGCATGGGAATAGCACCATTCCTAGAAGTTACTTATCACATTCGATTTATGGTTGAGGCATAAGGCTTAAGAGTTCATTCTCTTTCATAAATCCAAGAGTATCAAGGTTGTACATGACCTTGGTATGTCCTATTCGACTCCTCCATAAATTTGGATTCATCACTCTTTTGGGGGTGAGGTAAGCCTACTACGAAGAAACATACCTTTACTTCTCTAGATTGTAGTTGACTGGTTTTTATGAGCTAAACTAGTAAGTCTTATAGAATAAATCTTGTGAAATATCCTCCTCACCCGTTGAGTCGATAAACACATTGCTTGAAATTTAAACTAAAAAACAAACATCAACATTGTCACAAAATTTTAAACCATTTGAATATAATTGAGTACACTTGAAGAACACTATACTACTACATGTCCCTGAGTATATCTTGTTTTTACTAAAATAATATCTTAGTGGCTTCCTATTATTTGGGTTCATATATCTCTACTCTTTATTTCAAATTCAACCTATGGGACTATGATTTTAGCATCTTGATTTTCAAAAATTTCAAGCTTTGTGGAAAAAGTTTTGCTTGGTTGTAGATATTTTAGATTCAAACATAATCAAGATCTCCATGTGGTAAAAACAATTTCACATTAATCAAATTTTAAGAATTGAACCACAAAGCAGGTATCCATTGGTCCTATATTTTCAAAACATTTTGGTTACAATAATAAAGAGAAAAATAAGGAAATTCATGCTTAAGTTGTTTTATTTAAACAATTTTGGGTATATCACACCTTTAAACATCATACCAAAGTTACTTCATCAAACAATCATTGATCTTTTAGGTTTAAAAACTCAAAGGAAAATGGATGTCTTTCAACACCTTGATCTTGTCACAAGTCCCTCATAGGTATAAACATTAGGATCACACATCAGCCAACACAACATCAAACATCAAACATATCATCTCACCAACAACTTTAAAATTTGGACAAACAAATCTCCTAGACCTAGGTTTTCATAAATCATCATCTAGTTTAGCTACATGTTTGGAAACAACATCCCTTTTCATACATCTAGTTGGATTAGCACACATCCTTTTGAACAAATTTATCCTAAATTCACAAGTCTACTTCTAGTATTTGCAAATTCATTAGCATCCTCATCAAACACAAACATCAAAACTCAAGTCTAGTTTGTCTAAAATTGAGAGTTACTTATCATCCACATCACTCATCTCTTCATCATTCATAAAATAATTGGTCCTAAATCCCTTAGAGGTTCACTTTTAGGAAAATTTGAATCAACAAAGTTTCAACAATACAAATCCCATCACACTAGTCCAAAAGTTGATCCAAGTTTTATGGTAACAACAAGGTCAAAACATAAGAGAGACATGGAGCAAAACCAAAATTTATCACCCACGAGTGATCCAAACCAACAAAACCTTTCAATGCAAGAATTCAATCCTAGAGATTTCACAACTCCATCACAAAATCAACCACAACCACCTCAAATTTCATAAGAAATGGGGTACCAAGTAGAGGATGTTACCAATTATCCTAATGAACTCATCGCAGATGAACTACTTGAGTTACAACAAGATCCTAAGACTCGCTATCTTATCAACACCATGATGAAATTGAATCCAACCCAATACATGTTAGGCTTTCCAAAAGAGGGAGCTAAACTCCCTTCCACATTTGATTTGAACACGCTTAGGGAACAACCTTTAGTGAATGTGGCATCCATATCTTAAACATATATTGCACAACCCTTGGTCCAAAATGTCATTCAATCCATCACACAACCATCCTCATCACATGTACCAATCCAACCTTTAGCTTCTAGGTTGGATTCATCTAGTATTGCAACTCAACTTGGTCTTACTCAAAGTCTAGGGAACAACACAAATTTGGGTACTCAAAACATGAGAATCCCCCAAAATATCCCCATTCCTCAACACCCTCAACATCCAAACATGCCACTTACATCACATATCCACAACACAAATATGACACCAACATTTCATTCCCAACCATATTATTCAATCACAACAAATACCCAAAATGTTCAAACCAATGTGCCTAGTGTTCAACAACCCCAAGTCAATCTCCAAGGACAAATGAACACAACATTGCAAGGTCAATCATCACAACACCATCCAATTGATCCCCAAAATCAAATGGTTCCACATCAAGTGCCTCAACATCAAGTAAATTCACTAACCCAAGATCAATTTAATCAAAAACAAGTGTGTGGCTTTGCAAGTGCACACCAATGCAACAAGTGTGTCGCTCTGGCTTGAAACAAGTATGTCACCCTGCCTTAGAAACCTAAAAAAACACAAAATTTTCAAGCAAAATTGATTAAAATAAAGGGTTAGGTCCCATTAGGCATGCTAAATATGTGAACATGGTAATGAATTAGATCAAATATAATTTAATTATACAATTAAATAATCAATTGAACAAATCAAACCACATTCCCAATAAAATCTTTGAAATGAATTAACCAGAAGCCATGAAAACTATAAATGAACTCAAATTTGATAAAGGAAACTAATTGACCAATACAAACCTGATCCCATTTGGAGATTGGCATTGAATTGATACGGAATGTTGGCCCTTTCCTAATCCTATGATTGAAACAAGCTTTTGATGATGTTCCAATGGAGAAAATACATAAAATGGATGCTAAATTGCTAAATGCTCTAAAAAAATTTATAGTGTAATTGCTCTAAATGAATGTAAATGAATTGCTCATGAAATGAAGCCTATTTATAAGAATTCTAGGTGAATCAATTGCTAAGATTGATTTGATTAATCAACGGATGCAAATTAATGAGAAGAACTGGCATGGATCAAGGATCAAATCCATGGAGGAGATTGAATAATCACTTGGATTGATGCAATTAATCAAGGGTTAAAATTGATTAAAATAAAAACAAATCCTTAATTTTAGGAGGAATGTGCAAGATATTTTCATGTGGGAGGGAAATAGTTTGAATTTGAATTGGAGGAATATTACTTTACAAATGGGAGAAATTGGATGAATTAAAGATATTAGCCAATTAAATAATTAGGATATTATTTAATTATGCAAGGTGGAGGAATTTCTAAATTTAATTAAATAATTAACTCATTAATTAAAAGAGGGAATTAATGACATGTAATTAAATAATTCAAATTATTTAATCAACTAAGAGGACTTAAGAAAATTTAATTAAATAATTTATATTATTTAAGCAAATTGGATGAAAATTAGTATGAAAAGGGTGAATTAACTTAATAATGTCGATTATTTGATTAATAGAAGAGAATAATGAATTTAATTAATCAGTCAAGATTATTTAATTAAATAGACAAAAATGGTCAAATCAGGGTAGAAATGGTATCCGTTAGCGAGATTAGGTATGTAATATTATTAGGACATTTTTAAGTGTCTATAGAAACATGAACAACCAAATGAATTCACATGGCACAATGTCATTGAACCAATTTATTTTTTGGTTTAAATTCCTAAAAAATGGACATAAAAACCAGACGATTTTAGCATGTGAGACAGTTGGTGAATTAAGCAAGAAAGGGTTCATGTGCTTTTGTTGGTGAAAAAAGTGAAGGATGATGTGATGTTGGACATGAAATTTGGTGAATTTCAATGAAGATCATAAAGTGTTAATGGATGGAATAATGTTGTACTGGTAATTTGAGATTGTAAAATCAAATAAGAGAAGAATGCCAAAGGCCTACACGTGCAATTCAATGCTTGTACTTCTCAATTTTTTTAATTTATAAATGAGACTTTGTTTCCCTATTTTGAAAATTTTGCAAACTAGGATTGGTTAATTGATTGACTTGAGGCTGCATGATTAATCTCATATCCATAGCACAACTATACCATGTGGTATTAGAGTAGGTTACTAATTTTTTATTATGAACATTTCAACAAAGGCTTCTGAAGAATTTGTTGTGGGTAAAGAACATTGAAAATAGACCTGCAACTATAGAGAACTTGAAGCAAACATACATGTAACTGAGATGACATTGTCATAAAGGAGGAGTGCCAGAAGGTGGTAATGTAGTGATTGTACAAATTTTAAGAGGAATAACAATGAGATTGGAGGCAATAAAACCAACATAGAGAAGAGGGGTACATGTTAAGGATGTTAGTGAGGACGAAGAAGAGGTGATAGAAGGAGGAATTGAAGCCAACCAAGGTGCATTAGATCAAGGAGAAGAAATATTTTGAGGGCCATCACAAGAATAAATACTAAACCAAGGATTTGTCCCTTGAGTTGCAATGGAAGTTTAAACCCTAAAGATCTTGTTGATTGGATATTAGAAATGGAGAAGTAATTTTACTTTGAAGGCACCAAGGATGGAAAAAAATTAAATATGCCTACACAAAACTAAAAGGAAATGCATCCTTATGGTGTGATCACTTAAAGACGAACAAAAAGAGGAAAGGGGAAGAAAATATTAATTCATGGGATCAAATGGTTACAAAGATGATAACCAAGTTCTTGCTAGAAAACTATCATATCTGTTTGTTTAAAATTCCAAAACTTGAAGCAATGAGAAACAAGTGTCAAAGACTACAATGAGGAGTTTTATCAATTGAGCATTAGAGCAAGAAATGTGGAAGATGATGTTGACCAAGTATCAAGGTATGCAAATGGTGTTCATTTTTCAATCCAAGATGCGATAAGTTTGGTTAGGTTGCAAAGCATAGAAGAATCCTACCAATGCACCTTAAAGGAAAAAGAAAATTTGAATAGAAAATGATAGAATAATGTAAGAGGATGGGGAAGAAAATTTCATGGTAGAGGATAATCAAGTGGTAAGAGGTTAATATATAAATAAATAAGAGTCTAGCACCTCTCAAACAAGTTCATACACTCAAGAAATTGGAGGAAGGGGAAATTATCCTAGACGTAGAGGTGACTATTCTTAAGGAAGAAGAAGAGGCAAATATTTGACTGATACATGTTAACAATGTGGATAAGTAGGCCACAAAATATTTGAGTATTCACAAGTAGAACAAAATAAAAATAAGAGTAAAGAGGAAAAAAATTATGTGGCCCAATTGGAAGAGGAAAGTTTTTCTTCACTCAAGTGTGGATAAGATCCAAAAGATAGTGTCTTTGATGACAAGGATGATCTTGTTGAAACAAGAAAGAGAGAACGAGGACCTAGCACAATGATGAAATTTATTTCATACCAAATGTAAATTTAGAATTAAGTTTTACAAGGTTATCATAGATAGTGGTAGCATTGATAATTTAGTATCAAATAAAATGGTAGAAAAGTTGTATTCGAAGAGGATGAAACATCCCAATCCCTATAAGGTTTCTTGACTGCAAATGGGACACTAGTTATTGGTAAGTGAATAATACTTGGTAAATTTTCATATATGAAGTTACAAGGATGACATAATGTGTGATATAATGCTAATAGACACATGACACATTATATTGGGAAAAATTTAGAAATATGATAGGTAAGTGATTCATGATGGCAAGAAAAATTGTTATAGTATACAGACGAATGAGAATGAGTATACCTTGAATCCCATGAAGGATAAGGATGAAGAAGTAGAAAATAATGGCAAATTTGTTTTAGTGACCAAGAAACAATTTTTCAAAGAATTGAAGAGGAAGGCATGTTATGATTTCATTCCTAAGCCTACAGAGGTTGGGACAATAGATAAGGAGGAAGTACCCATGGAGGTAAACGATACTTTGGGTGATTTTTTTATTTTAATGAAATAATAACCTGATAGATTACCACCAACGAGGAGCATGAGTCATTGTGTGAATTTGATACTAGGGTTAGTTTTCTAAACAAGGCACCATACAAGATGATATTAATGGAGAATGAAGAAATAAATAGACAAGTGTAGGAACTATTACATAAAGAATTGATTAGAGAAGGCTTGAGTTTGTGTGTTGTACTAGAAATACTCACACCAAAGAAGGATAGAGAATTATGGATACAATCAAGTATAGATTCTTATTACCCTAGATGGATGATATGATGGACTACTTGAATGGAGTGAATTATTTTACAAATTGAAGAGTGAGTACCATTAAATAAGGATGCAAGAAGGAGATGAGTGGAATACATCATTCAAAATAAAATATGGTTTGTATGAGTGTTTGGTGATGTCGTTCATGTTTAAAAATTCCCCAAGTACCTTTGTGTGGTTAATGAATGAGGTACTAAAAAATTTTCTTGGTAAGTTTGTGATAGTATATCTAAATGATATTTTGATTTTTAGTAGGACAAAAGAAAATTTATTGCAACATAAGGGTAGTTTTGTAGAGGTTGAAGGAAGAAAAGTTGATGGTAAATATGAAAAAATGTTGTTTCATGAAGAAAAAGTGAGTATATTTGGGGTTTTTTGTGTCAGAAAAAAAGGGTTAAAATAAACATTGAGAAGGTTAAGGCTATTGTGGATTGCACTTCATTGAAGATTATGTTTGAAGCTAAAAAACCCATGGCTTAACAAGCTTCAATAGGAAATTTATACATAATTTTAGTAGGATTTGTTCTCCCATCATAGAGATTGCGAAGGGAAGAAAGAGAGTTTGTTTGGGCAACTACATTAGAAAGGAGTTTTTAATTGTTTAAGAAGAAAGTAACCAAACAACCAATGTTGGCACTTCTAGATTTTGGAAAGTTAAATCAAGTCAATTGTGATGCAAGTGGGACAATCATTGGAGGTGTGTTGAGTTAAGAGGTAAGGCTCATAACATATTACAGTGAAAAATTGAGTGATGCAAAGAAGAAATAGTCAATATATGATCAAGATTTCTATGTAATTATACAAGCATTAAAAATATGGAGACATTATTTGTTACCTAAGGATTTCATGTTGTATACAAATCATCATGCTCTACAATTCCTTAACAACCAATGTAAGTTAAATCAAAGACACATGAAGTGGGTTAAATTCCTACAAAGTTATTCTTTTATTTTGAAGCATAAAACTGGACAATCTAATCGAGTAGTTGATGCTTTGAGTAGAAGGTGTTTGTTATTGAATGATTTAAATGTAAGTGTTATGGGTTTTGATTATATACGAGAATTATATGAAGAATATCCTAATTTCAAAGAAGCTTGAATTACTTGTAAGAGTCTAGTAGAAAAAGATACGAGTCCATGGATAGAATACTTTATCCAGGAGGGATTGTTGTTCAAGGGGAATAAATTATGTACACCTCAAGGGTCAATAAAAAAATAATTGATAAGGGAGAAGCACATTGGAGGTTTGATTAGACACTTTGGTGTAGACAAGATGAAAACACTATTCAACAAAGGATACTATTAGTTGGGAATGAATTTTGATATGAAGAAGATGGTGAAAAGATGAAAAATTTGCCAACATGCCAAAAAAACTTCATAGAATATAGGATTGTATTAGTGTTTACCTATACTAGACAGGCCATGGAAACATGTTAGTATGGACTTTGTATTGGAATTACCTCAAATGAAAAGAGGTAATGATTTTTATGTTGTTGTTGCGAATAGATTTTATAAAATGGCTCATTATGTCCCATATCATAAAATTAGTGACACATCCCACATATCCACATTATTTTTCAAGAAGGTAGTTAGGTTGCATGACCTGCTTAAAATCATTATTTTAGACAAAGATATAAAATTTGTAGGTCATTTTTGGTGCACCTTGTGGAAGAAATTGGGAACACAGTTGGGTTTTAGTTCAACCTACCATCCTTATACCAATGGTTAAACACATGTTGTGAATAGGATTTTGGGAAATTTTCTTAGATTCCTAATAGGTAACAATCCCACTTAGTATAATTTGACATTAGCCCAAGCAAAAAATTTGTAAGATGGCTCAATAAACATGAGTGTGGGAAAAATCCCCTTTTTCTTATGTATGGGTACAACCCAAGGGACATGGATGAATTAAGGGATAAAGCATATTTGTTGAGAAAAGGTGTTGTACCTGAGGACTTTGTTGAGTACATTTATGATTTTCTCAAGGGAGTGAGAAAATTTGGAGAAAAGTGACACCAAACATAAGAATTATGTTGATATACATAAAAGATAGCATGAATTTCAAGTTGGAGATTTGGTTTGACACACTTGAGGAAGGAGAGGTTCCCACATGGAACCTTAAAAAAATTAAAATGGAAGACGATAGGCCCTTGTAGGTTCCTAAGGAAGTTTTGAGCCAATGCTTGTTAAATTGACTTTCCACCAAGTATATATATCTCTCCTATCGTTAACATTGTTGATCTTTATAAGTGCCATGAAGGGGAGACAAGTGCACAAGGGGGTATACATACAAATTTTCAAGGCACAACATAATTGATAGATTTAATTCTTTGAAAGAAATATGAGGAAATTGATAGAGTGGTTGCTTCCCATGTGGTAAGTTATATATGGAATATATGGAGTACTTGGTTCGTTGGAAGGATAGGGCTACAAATGAGGCATCTTGGTTGAAAGTTATAATTCTGGCTATGGAATTTTAAATCCAAACTTTCCAAAATTTTCATGAGATAAAAAATCATGGAAAATTTCACTTATCTGATGTGTCTAATGTAGGAGCATTCACGTTCATGAGAAATCCTACATCACCCAAAAATATTTCTTATTTTTAGTTCTTGGTTGCTTAGCTTTTTGTTGCTGATTTTTGGTGAGTTATTGCAAGAAGAAAATTTCATGAAATTTATGTCAAGTAAGCATTTCACCCAGTATAATATCCAAATGGATATTTCCAATTTTAATTTGGTGATATTTGGACCAAAATTGGTCATTATGACCAATTGGAGGTTTGGTCTCAAGCGGGAAAAAATCGACAAAATGGTAAGTTCCGGGAACATTGAGAACCCTCGATGGAGTTATGAGTTCCCTCCAAAACCTTAATTGTAGTAAGAACTTAAAATATATTATATTTTTGGACTTTATCATACCCCCAACACCATATTGGGACTAGCTTTAGGTTTACTCTTAACCTCGAAACCTCGACAAGCCCTATTAGGCTCAAGTTATTAGTGATTGGCATGCTCATCAACCACAAAGAGAATGGAGCTTGGTGAAGGAATTATTTTTGGTTTATAAATGAGAGTTTTTTTTTCTATTATCAGACTTTTTCAAACTAGGATTGATTAATTGATCGTCTTGAGGCTATGTGATTGGGCTTATCCCTATATCACAACTACATCAATGCAGGACTCCCTTGAGTTGAAATAAAATCAAGGACAAGGTTTTATTGGCCTTAAGATGATTTAGGATATAGATGAACAAGTAGTTCATATCCATCAACATTCGTGGAAAATCACTAGAAGAAGTAAGTTGATGACAAGAGGTTGGATAGAAAATTCTTTGAGGATGAAAGAGTTTTATTAAGAGTGAAAATTTATGATATCACTATTTTTATGTCAAATATTCTAATTTCACAACTTATTTTGTGGGTTGTTCATGATTTTGGAGAAAATAATTTCTTCTTCTTATTGACTAGCTTGGATATCTAACCCATAATTTTCTCTATATTCTTGTTTTGAGGTAGTATATTATAGATATTTCTCATTTATTGGATTTAGATGTTTGCAAGTCGAGTCAACCAAACAACTAGATTTCGAGCTTGTTCATATTTTGAAGCATTAGAGGTTGGGCCATTGAGGCTAAAGTTAGACCAAGTTAGGGTCCAACATGATATACATGATAATTTTGTGACAAATTGAGAGGATGCTACTCAATTTTGGGTCCTTTATCCTCACTTCTTTGATGGCTTCCAAGAGTAAGCCTAACCTAGGGGGATGTGGACATAAGGTTCACTTATGTTGATGCCTCTATTGTACCCATTATATCAAGATATTATATGGTAAATTACATATATGTCAATTAGATAATAATGATTGTAGATGTTCTTAGGTTTATTATTTCCCATATGAAGCTTGAGATACCAAATATATATTTATGCTATTAGACCATTATTATATTTTAATCACTTCATATTATGAACATTAATCCATAGCAAGTATATATTAATTCATGATTTATATTATGCTATCATTTTGGGTTACGTGTTGTATTTTTGGGATGTGTGATTATCACATGTATTGCTTGTTACCTAAATTTTACAATCCATTATATGATGTGATTTATGATATGCACAATATTGAGATATATTTCATGCATATTGAGAACATTAGGAATGTGATGTATATCATGTGCATGTATGCCTCCTTAGCTTTAATTATTGTTTCTTCAACTATTATTAGTTGTGTCTTGATGCATGCATTGAGTGAAAGAGATACATGTATAATCCAAAAGGGGATAATTTAAATAGTTGTAACATGGATGTTTGATCATCGTTTTAATCCTCATTGAATATTTGAGATATATCTATGTGTATACCAATATTACCACAAAAATCAAGTCTTATGAGAACTAGATATCCTTATGAGTACCTTGTAAATATTAGATCTATGATGTCTAAGCTTGAATATGTGATGTATGAATATTTTATCTGTTATGAAATGATTTGTATTCATATTTTATTTTTTTAATGTTTAAAATTGAATTAGGAATTTCTTAGGTAGGTTTGTGTGAAAAGTGCATCTTTATAGCATCATTAAAAAGTTATTTTCTTAATATTTATATAAATTTTAATTGTTGACTTCATATGGATATAAATAGGATCTTCTAGAGGCTTCCAATTTTGTTTAGGTAGTTAGACTTGGATAATTACCTTATTTTAATTCAATTCATGTATGATAATTTTGTATTATCATGTAACCCAAGTGGAGCTCACTTGACATCTAAGAGTTTGTCCCCTCAAGTTATTTATGTATTGAGTGCTTTTGGCAAAAGGATAATTATATTGGAATTATCATATTTATTTGAATTAAACTTCCTTATCCTTAGACATGACTTATGAACTTTTTATCTTTCTTGGATAATAACAAACAATTGTCACCTTATAATTGGTGAAGACATGCAAATTGGGTAGATGTTATTCAATCATATGAAATGGTTAAGAGGAGTGGTTGAATCTTTCATAATTTTTTTTATCACATATTGGTTTGAGAGTTTTGAGAGTTTGGGAAGAGAAGAGGAGTAATTAGAGTGTTTGAGTTGGAAGGTAATTTTTTGAATATTATAAGGTTTTCTTGCATCTTTTTAAGTAACCTTGAAGCATGGATAACATTCTACAGGCTTGGTGAAAACTATGTAGAATCCTTGAAACAGGGATTAAGAATAAAAAATATGAGAATTTAGGTTTTCTATGAAGGGCACACAATCTACTAAAAGGGGCGTGAATTATTAGATCTAATCAATTCAAAAATTCTCAACTTCAATATAAATACCAGATCATGCAAATTGAATCTTCGCTACTACTAATCAAGTATTGAGCACACATTCACACAATTGAAAACCAGATATACGTGGAAACCCAAGATGGGAAAAACCATGGTGAGAATAGTTGTCTGGATCTACTATCCAAATCCAACCTCACAAAGCAAAAATATACAAGGGAATCTTACAATATGAAGTAGGCACAACCTACTGAAGACACCAATCCCCTGATGTATTTGTAGACACCAACCTACTGGAGACACCAATCTCCAATACAATGAATTGAGCACCAACTCTACAAGTACAACACTAATCCTATTAGAATACATAGATAAAGCTTATGAATCTATAATACAACAAAGAACACCTCATACATGTGCCAGAGTTGCCTCAGACACTCTTCTACTCTTCATATGATCTTTTGATGATACCGCACAAACTAGGATGCAACCTTCCTTAAAGTATTCACCACCTTCTCTTCAATTTACACATGTAGTCAACTTTTCTTCACACCAGTGTAATTTTACTTCACATACATCACATTATGCATCTGAGCAACAAAAAAATATACACATGACATTGCATTAACACTCTTCCATGTTAGACAGGGATCCACAAACAACTAGGATGACATAAACAACCTTTTGTCACTTCAAACTTTTTGTATTCTGAACATATGCTTCGAAAACTCTACAATTTGATAGAACAAGTGTAGACATACTCTCCTCTCAAACCACAAAGCCAAACACCATTTTTAAAAGAAATGAAGACTATAATTGTATTACCGAATAAATAATGTATGTTTCTTGATTTAGTGATATGATTGATAAGATAACTTTTGACACACAACATACTATAAAAAATATAGCAATTATTTTTGTAAATCTTTGCAACTCAAAATGATAATTCAAGGGGAATATAATGATAATTCAAGTAATCCTTGACAATAATGACAATCTTTGACATCACTCATCTTCGATTTGTATTGCTTTTGGATTTGATTGTGTCAAAAAAATTTAGCATCAACATTTTGAATCACACTTTGTGATCCATCATATCCTGATGATGGATAACGGAGTGTGATTCGAAACATTGATGCTAAAAAAATTTGACATAATCGAATCCACAAGCAATACAAATCTACAATATGGATTGTGGAAATTTACTATCATTAATCACTCCTCTTCATCAATGACAACCTTTTTTCAACACTCTAGATGTAGGATTTTGTACTCTATCATATTCTTTTAATTTAAATATTTCCTCTTATTGGAAAGAGAGTTCTTTTTATATTTGTATGCTTCTAAACTCTTATTTTCTTCCTTCTTGTTGAAAAGAGAGCTTAACATCCAAGTCTTAATATATGCATGTTTACTTACCCCACATTAATATTGTGTTTATAGTATTGATGCATCTAGTTGTATGATTAAAAAGTGTTTTCATGCCTTGTTGAGAGAATTCCTCCCGAGATAGACTTGAATACCATGTTTAGGAAATAGTTATTTGTTGTGGGAGGAAAATAGTGTTTGGTCTAACTCAAGAGTGGGTTGTTTGGTGCTTGGATAACTAAGGAGAGATGTTGAGATTTTTTATGGGAGTTTAATACACCCTTGAGAGGATATACAATTAAATAATGGGATTATTGAGATAACTCACTAACCTTTACTATTAGATTTAGAGATTTATGGAAATAGAAACACTTTTTATTTATCTACTAGTAACATCCTTTAAATAGATTAAGAGTGATCTATTATGTGTTATTAAGAAATCCATGTCTGTATGTGTGTGTTTTTCAATGTCACCAAGGTTTTTCTTGAGTTGTATGTGCTTGGATCCATGTTACTATCTCTAATCAAGGTGACATGATGCTTGAGAGAATCATATTGTTCAAGAGGTACCTCATGGGTAAACTAATCTAATCATAAGATATAGTTAAGAGAAGTGGTGATCTCTTTGAGAATTATTTTATTTCATGTTTGTTTAAAATTGTGAAAAGTATGGGAAGAGAAGAGAAATAAAAAATTGGATGGTTTGAGTTAAAGAGTTTTTTTTTATAAATATGATAAGGTATTCTTAGAATTTTGGAAGTGATCTTGAAGCTTGGCTAGTTTTCTATATGCTCGATGAAGAGTGCACAAAGTGCTTGAAAGAGGTTTTGAGGATCAACCATCGATCATTTCAAAGGATTTAGGCTTTCTAGAGGTATGGCTTTATGCTCTATAGTATCATTTTAATTTAAATATTTCATATTATTAAAAAGATGAATCTCTTTTTTTTAATTGTGTAGAAATTTTTTGAATGCTTAAAATTATTATGTTCTTCATTCTCGTTTATAAGAGATCTTATCATTCATTAGTGAAATTCTATAATATATGTTTATTTATCCTTTATGTATATTATATTTGGAGTATTGATGAGTCTACATATATGATTAAAAAGTGTTTTTACCTTGTTGAGAGTCTTCCTCTTGGGATAGACTTTCTTAGTATGTGTAATAGTTGGGAGTAGAAAAATAGTGTAGATATTGCTAAGAGTTGGTTGTTTGGTATTTAAAGAGATAGAGAGAGGTGTTGAGAAGTTTCTGTGTTATTTTATTACACCCTTAAGAGTGTTTTATGCTTAAGCATGGGATTCTTATGAGAACTTAGTAGCCCTTGCTATTATATTTGGAGATATGTGATAATAGGAGACTATTTTGTTGAACTGGACAACTAAGAGGGGGGGTGAATCAGTTGTCCCCAAATTAAACCCTTAAATCATTTATTGAAACAAAACCGTAACACTTTTTAAATGATTAAACATTAAGTGCAAGTGAAAAAACTGAAAGCCGTCACATAAACACAATAACACCAAATTTACACAGAAAACCCTATGGGGGAAAAACCACGGTGAGGATTAGCTCACAATATAGAGAATATCAAAACCGATTACAAAAGGCTCACTGCTTGAGGCTAACTGCCAATAGAAGGACTCACTGTCCACAAGGCTACAACCCAGAGATACAAAAGATGGCTTATTGCCAGAATATAAAAGTTATGTCTCACTACCAAAAGTATGAATTGATGGAATACACATTTCTTGTGTAGAATTTAGTTCCAGATGAAGCTTAGTATAAGTAGTACTGCTTCTCCTAGCAGTCACTCAATATTTA
Organism: Sequoiadendron giganteum; assembly: GCA_007115665.2. NCBI lineage: Eukaryota > Viridiplantae > Streptophyta > Pinopsida > Cupressales > Cupressaceae > Sequoiadendron > Sequoiadendron giganteum. The sequence goes on along the minus strand of CM021100.1, from coordinate 616,658,734 downwards.
TGTTCTGGTCTTTGGCTGATAAATCATTTAGGCTCGCACCATGCACATACACTAGCAAAACACCTTCTTTTTACATCACTCACACCTTTCTTGTCTATCTTCTCCAGAGAGTCTCATATATATATATGTATATTTCATTCATCAATTAGGTCAACCTAATTGAATGAAAGCAAAACAATCAAAGAGAACTCTTGTCGGCATCATATAAGATTAATGTATTTCTTATCCATGTAGTACATCATATTAATTTAGCTAAGATATATACAAAACATCCCCAAGGTAGATTCAATCTTCTTAATACATAACATGTGTTAGGTCGACCAAGAATGGGACCCAAACATAAAACCTTCAAATGGTCAAAAAAATTATGAGTACAATGTAACATCAAATTCTCATCATACTACCATTAGAGAGATAACCATAGGAACCATAGCATTCAAATTTTCTTTATAAGAAGGTGTGAAGTCTCCTGCACAAATGTACCAAGCAAAGAAACAACTGTAGTGTACAAAGTTAAACTGTCATTGATAACTTATTGATCCCAACATAAAACTTCTCAAGATCCTGAATATAGTTGTCTGAGTGAATCATAATGGCATAGTTAAGATATCATAGTCATATCTTATCTTGTGGTAGAATCTGGACCCAAAAACTAGTGCATCGATTCACTAATAAAGAACATCTTTGATAGGAAATAGCTTCCTGTAAATGTATCATACATTTGGTACTATGTTGACATCAATGACAACCATTTGATGTAATCCAATTTCTAACAATCTCCCCTTTTGTCATTGATGGCAACACAAGATGTGAAAATTCAACAACAACATCCTTTGTAGTTATCCCCTTTTGATGAGTTGTAATGATTTCCATTCTTTTTATGTGTTCTCTTTCCCCCTTTGACATCAATGGAAAAGAAGGAAGATTTATCTCCCCCTTACTCCAAAATTTTCTACACAGAAATAGTCTTTAAAAAAATGATATAAAAAATGGTTCTTTACCTCAATCCTTCTCCTAAAATATCCCTTTGTATTTTTCTATTAATTTCGGAAGAAATGTCTTTCAGGAATCCACTGCCAATCTGATGTTTACATAAATATTGTTGTTCATCACTATTGAATCAATTGTTTTCAGAAGAGTATCTGGGATAGTGATATTTTGTTCATTTTTCTCAACTTCCACTAGGAGACTAGATAGCTATTCCAATCTTAATTCAGTTATCTCTTTGACTTTTCAAAATGCCTTCACAATACTATCCCTTTGTACTAGAATATCTGCAAGTTCGGACTATAAGGAATTGATCCTTTTTCTTGTGCACTCCATCCCTTTCATTAAGGATATTATATGTCATTCCAATAGAATCCAGCTCAAGCTCAATAGCATCAATTTTTTCTCTGTAGTTTCTTATAGCAGTAGGCCACCAAAGACAATACCTATACACACTATTTACACTTTTGATGCATGTCTTCAATTCATTTATGCCCTAAGTCAATCTCTTTTGTGAATTTCCACATCTTTATTCCATAGCTGGTTGAATCTCATATTTTCTTTTGTTTCCCTAGGTGACAGTACCTTTAGTTTGTCTTCAATCTGCTCAATCAATACTTTTGATAAAGTATTTTTCAATTCGCTCAGATAAATATCATTATGAATATATAAATAGCCAAGGCGTCTGTGATCTCATCTTGTTCACATGTTGGTCAGGACAACCAAACATCTCCAATCTTCTTCAATCCATCAGATTGCACAAGAATCTTCAACATCTTCTCTTTAGTAAAATCTTCTTCATCGTCATCCATTGATACCAAATCAAATGCCTTTGTAATATTTACTTCCTTTTCTTCTTTCTTCTCCTTTGTCTTCAACTTCTTTATTTTCAAAGAGGAACTTGAAATGACTCTTCTTGCTTTCCTCTTCCCAGAGGAAGATCTTGCCTTAGACGTCTCAACTAGACTAAATACCGTACCAAAGCTCCATGCATTTATTTTGTTTGAAAAGTATTCTTTACAAATATTTTCCTTCTTTGTTATATATTCTAGGTACCGATAGACCTACTTCCCAACCAGTACAATTGACTTCCACACAACATTCTCTTTCAATGGTGACGACTTCAAAAAATACATCATCAAACATATAACCAAAAATCCGAAATGAAAAGGGTAATTGTAATTCTTTTTCATAGTAATGTTATCCATTAATTGATTCTTCAATAACTCACACAAGTTGAAATCCTCATTCTTTTCAACCATTTGATGTGTAATGTAAACAACAATCACTCAAGTAGAACCTTCCCTATTTCTAAAATAAATCTTATATGAAACGCCACATGCCACATACCTTATCACAGGGTCAACTATAGTATGAATTTGAAGTGCCCTTTGGTATCCTATCACTCTAGTTAGGGCTTCGACCTCTTTGTTCTTCACTGAATCCTTTATTGGAATAGGCCCATTATTACATAACCCTATAATTGTTGTAATTGCTTCCTTTGTAATCCCATAGGGTTTGTTGAAGATCATCTGATCACCGTGAATTATGCTTAGGACAAACCAAACAATGTCTACATCAATAAAAGTATCAAAATTCACTCCAAATGTCTAAACCCTTGTTCCCTAGACTCTTGAACTTTTCTATTTTCTCAAGTAAAAGTGAACCTTCAAAATTTTGAATCTTTTCATGGCTAAATTCATTGATCTATAACTTACTTAATTTCTGCAATTCATCGTTGCACAGATCAAATACCACTATTGCCTTTGACTCCATTGTTTCAGCTTTGTTCTCCATACTTTTGCTTGCCAACAACCCTAACTCCTTATCTCTCAGCTGCACTTTACTCCTTAGCTCGTTCAATTTGCAATGTGAAAAAGAATGACCACTCAACTTCCTTATTTAACTTGTCAATTTTAGGGTTTCATCACAAAAAGTAATTTATCACTTATGACATCATCATCAGTACTTTACTCTATCAATACCTTCCCCTCAATTGAAGTTGTCAGATCAATTTTTCGGATGACGAAGCCTCTGTACCAAAACTCGATACAACAAACTCATTTCCACAATCTTCCTTTTCCCCCAAGTCATGCTGCTTTTCTTGGATTCATTTGATTTTTCCCTAATTTTGCATTTATTGCTTTTCAACTTTTAAGTTGCCAACTACTTTATGAGATACAATGTAAACCAAGAAGAGCTCTGCAATTTTCCTAATTTGCTTCTTTTATGCCAAGATTTTCTCCAATGCCTTGAAAACATCACATATCCTTGTGTCATTGCATGACACCTCATACATCAGGGGCTTGTTAGATTTTTCTGTGACTGCTCCCCCTGAAACCACTACTAGGTTCAATTCTTGGAAGAGGTATCTGCACCAGATGCAAATACAGGGTTATTTGATTCATCCTTGTTCTTAGGTTCTTCCTTCTTCCTCCAAAATTTTTCCATCTCTCTCCTTACTTCTTTGGGATCTTCTGTTCTAAATTAGTTTTCTTCCCAACTTTGCTCCTACAAAATTTTGAGATATGTCCTATTTTGTTGCAAGTGTAGCACATAACATATCCTTGATCAAATGAATTTGCATTTATCTTTGACCTGCACTGATTAGCCTTATTTCCAAAGATATTGCATGTGTGACAGTAAACTTGAAAAGATTGAATCCTTCTACTAGTATTAAATATGTTCATCATCATTTGGATTCTATATTTGGTAGCTCTATGTCCCTACTTGTTGCAAACATAACATTGTACAACTAAGAATCCAAAATTATGACTCATTCTATTCTGGTTCATCCTAATTCTACATTATGTTGCTCTAAGTCTGAATTTACTGCATGAGAAAAAAAATCATCAAAAGATGGGTACCTTTGAGCATTAGGTTGTCGAATGGGAATCCTTTTGGTATTGTTCCTTCAGTTCTTGTTTTGATAAGTATTGTCTTGAAATTTCCTTTGATTGTCCACTTTGTTGAAAACTGGTTTAGTCTTTGAGCTTTGTCCTTCTTCAAGTCCTAGACCACCTTTATCCTCTTCAAGTTTTTGGAATGAAATCAACTCATCAAACATTGTAGAACTTGTCTTGAACCTTTCTTCATGAGCTTTCACTTTTTCCAGATCAACTCTTAGGGTTACTACTTCTTGTTCAAGCTTATCATATTTTTTTGTCTTCTAATTGATAATCTCTTTCAAGCATCCTTCATCTATCTTGCTTTGTTCAATTGCCAATTTCATATTCTATTCCACCCCTTTGCTTTCTTCAAGTTTCATTCTTAGATTCTCAACAATCTCCTTTAGTTCCTGGTTAACTTCTTTATGTTTCAACTTGAACTTCTGAATTTAATTCCTTAGTTTCTGAATGCATTCATCTGCTTGCTTGACATTTTCTTTCATATCTTCATTTTCAAACACTATAGTCTATGTTCTTAATTCTTCATCCAAGTTAATCCCTTCACCATTTTTTTCAACCTACCAAGATCTCCTTTGAGCTGTTAAACTCATTCCAAAGGACTAGGCTCTGATACCAATTGTTGAACTACACAACTAAGAGGGGGAGTGAATAATTTGTCCCCAAATTAAACCCTTAAATCATTTACCAGAACAAAACCTTAACACTTCTTAAATGATTAAACATTAAGTGCAAGTGCAAAAATTGAAAACCATCACATAAACACATTAACACCAGATTTATGTGGAAAAATCAATGAGGAAAAAACCATGATGAGGATTATCTCACAATATAGAGAATATCAAAATTTATTACAAAGGGCTCATTGCCAATAGAAGCACTCACTATCCACAGGGCTACAACTTGAAGATACAAAATATGGCTTACTGTCAGAATATAAAAGTTATGGCTCACTACCAAAAGTATGAAATTATGGAATACGCCTTCCTTGTGCAAAATTCAATTCCAAATGAAGCTCAATATAAGTAGTAATGCTTCTCCTAGCAGTCACTCAATAATTATGTTCTCATCTTCGACTAAAAAATAATTTAGGCTCGCACCATGCACATACACTCGCAAAACACCTTCTTTTTACATCGCTCTAGAGAGTCTCTTATATATATATAAGTATATTTCATTCATCAATTAGGTCGACCTAATTAGATGAAAGAAAAAAAATCAAAGCGAACTCTTTTCGGCATCATATAAGATTAACGCATTTCTTATCCATGTAGTATATCATATTAAGTCAGCTAAGATCTATACAAAACATCCCCAAGGTAGATTCAATCTTCTTAATACATAACATGTGTTAGGTCGGACAAGACTAGGACCCAAACATAAAAGCTTCAAACAATCAAACAACTTCCAAATATGATGTAGCATTAGATTCTCATCATACTACCATCAGAGAGATAACCATAGGAACCATAGCATCTGAATGTTCTTCCTAAGAAGGTGTGGAGTCTCCCGCACAGATGTACCAAGCACAGAAACAATTATAGTGTACAAAGTTAAACTATGTCATTGATAACTTAATTCTCCCAACACAAAACTTCTCAAGATCCCAAATATAGTTGTCTAAGTAAATCATAATGACATAGTTATGATATTAGAGTCATAGCTTGTCTTGCGGTAGAATCTGAACCCAAAAACCAGTGCATTGATCCACTGATAAAGAACATCTTTAATAGCAAATAACTTTTGGTAAACGTCACATACATTTGGTACTATGTTGACATAAATCATAAGAATTTGATGCAATCCAATTTCCAACATATTTTTCCTAATCTATCAGCAAATCTCCTTCAAATACTATTACCTAATTTCACTAATAGCTCAATTAGGTAGAGCTTTTATCATTTTTATAAGTAAAGAAAGGTACATTTTTAATTTCTGCTACATTACATTCATGTGCATAAACAAAATAAAAAAGATTATATTACTAGATTGCATTTATGCAGATGCATATAACATAGGAGAGAGTGTACAAATCTTTTCAAGAAAAGTAATCTTTATTAATAAAGTAAATGTATAAGCTCTCACACAAGTTGTGAGACTAACTCTTTTAGTGCAAATGAAAGAAAATAATATACATTTATAGACATAAAGGAAAATAAATGCGCATATAAAAAATGTGACCCGTCATTGCCTGAATGACGAGTCCTAGTTGACCTGCCATGTGTCATCTTCAGTATTTCGCTTGGCTTGCATCCAACTAATTGTTTCAATGCTGCTCCTAGTTGCCTGCATCTGAGAGAGAGAGTGTTGTTAGAGAAATGAAGGATCAATAGTCAATACATGCACATACATCTATAAACTTATAATATGATTTTCATGTGCACTCAAATAGCTAGTATGCCAAAGATGTTCAAGAAAACAACAGGATTATCAAACACATCTATCATATGCACATATTTTTCTAACATGTTTGCTTCCTGTGCAGATATAGGGAAAATTATGTTACTATTTTATTTCATCTGATTACAGCACATGGGATAAATGTGGCTCCCACAAGGGTTGAGCCCAACGTGTTATCATTTTGTGTTTTGACAAGATGAGCTTGTTAAGTCCTCCATGACGTTGTGATGCAATCAGGGAAGAATTCATCATTCATAGAAGTGAGGTTGATGAATTCACTGGTATAAATGACAAACTAATGCTTAATGGAACCATAGTATCATTAAAAGTAAACAATAGTATTCATCAAGTATAGTGATAGGACAATCTACAAGTAAACATGGTGTCAGGCTGCATCTTCAAAAGAATCACATAACAACAACAAGATCAAGGAAGGTTGTGAATGCTAGGTTTTTAGACCCTCAAAAGAACACATTGATGCAAATGAGTAACTTAAATGCATTATCAATCATCATTGTACAAAGCAATGAAAGCATAGTTTATGTTCATGTGCTTAGGCAGAAAAAAGGGATCACTGTTTGTTTCCAGAATAGAGCATTAGTGACAACATCATCACTATGGCAAGATAAAAGAATAAAGTGATGTGGAAGATGGTAGGTGGCTTTATGTCCTTCATAGTCCAATTCTTATGAATTATATATAACAGCCATACTCAAGAAGATTGCATGGTGCAATAATTATGTGAACAATACCAAAGGTTTGTTGAAGATTGCTACATTATTAGAATACTCTGTACTGGTTTCTTTTCTAGGTTGCAAGCTCTTGTAACAATGTTACTTGCAATTTTCAAGGAGGTTCTAGTTTAAAAAGTAGTGGCTTATATGTAGCAGACTATTATTCTATGTAATAGTTGAGCTAACATGAACAAAAGGAAAACTCACCTACATAATGCATTGGTATTGGGTAGTGTTTTTCAAGTCAAAAAGCAAGAAGTGGTTGTATGATAGCATCATCTTTTAAGTATGAGATGATAGATCACAATGGAAAAAAAAAACAAGTCCATATGCCACAAAGCATTGTTTAAGGGACTGTACAGTCTGAAAGCTCACAAAAGGAGAAGAATATATCATTTGCAAAAGCTTTATAAAACAATAAAGTGAGGTTCCCATATATAAAGAGGTGCAAAAGAAGGAAAAACTAGAAATACCAAATATCAATGCAGGGACTCAGCCAATGAAGGAGGATTCAAACCCTTGTTTAAAAATAAGAAAATCAAAATGGTCACGGCCTGCGAGACTCAAAATAGCCACGACCTACAAATAGTGAAAGGGTAGTGTTCATGTGTAATGAAAAAAATGCAAAGAGTCTTTGAATAACTCCCATATTGTGCAATGGCATTGAATCACTTTATAAAATAAAATGAGGAGGTCGACCGAGCCATGGCCTATGTTTTAATCCTCAAAACCAGAAAGTATATAAAACACATTATAAATGAAGGCTCGGTTTTAACATCTACAAAAAAACATGGCCATGGTAGAAGATACACAAAAATTGCAAGAAATACTCAAATAACCCGAGCATATGACATGGGAAGTGCCATTCTTCTACAAGAAAATGCATGGGAATGACCAGCAAAGTAGGAAAAGTCAAATAAAATACAGTTGAGCTCGAGTTCGGGCATTTTTTTCTCTTTACAAAATTAAGAGAAAAGGAAAAATGTGTTAATTAGAGGCTCACCTGAGCTTGTATGTTGTATTTTGCACAAAATCTATCAGAGATACTCTAGAATTTGCCATGAAAAAGTAGGAAAAGCTCCATGAAACCCTCTGATGGCGGCGCTTGGAGATCTCTAGAAGCTCGACAAGAAAATGAAATGCTTTTGCATTTTTTTGCATGTGTTTTACCTTTAGGGTTTTACCCTAACTTTGATGTCGATGAGTGAGGTGTTTTTTCACCTTTGTTTTAAAACAAACTTTGCAAAATAATATATACCGTGGTTCTTTGTGCCTTAGGAGTTTTACAACCTCAATATTTCCTTTCATGTTTCAAGTGATAAGTCCTTTGTGACTTATTCTTTGAATTGTTTCCCATGGGACCACGTCATGCCCTTTTTAATTTGCATTCATTTTTTGAAAAAATAATTGTAAAGCATTTACTTAAGTGATATTTTACAAATCACTTAAGTTTTAAATGTTATTTCTAATACAAAATGAGATGCATTGTGTTCTCAACGCATGGTGGAGGATGGATATGTTTCAATTTATGATTTGCAAGTATCTAGGAAGAAGTTGAAGGAGGTTGGAAAACATATGCCAAACATATAGGGAGTTTATTTTCCCCTTTTAAGGCTTGTTTGACCAAGTTTGAAACAAATTTAGGGGTGTTTATGGTGGATAAAGTCTTTCCTTGACTTTTTTCTGCATTATGGAGCCTTTTGGGAGTGGATTTGCATGCTAAATTTGGGGCTTTTTGTTGCATCCGACCCCAACAACTTCTAGATCCTTTTTTTGGTGGGAGATGAAGGATTGAGGATATAGTCTCATTTTGACTCTTTTGGAGAGTTAGTTCTTCTTTATGCAATTTTTGGAGTTAGTGATTTTGACATTCCTTACACAAATTTGAGCATGTTTTTGTAACTCTTTCGGGATATGAAATACATAAAAGACCTTCGATACTATTGATTATGAAGTTGTGCCTTCTTATTCTTGCAGTGTTGTGTATTATTAAGTGATTGATCAAGTAATTTGTGAGGTATTTTACTTCCTTGTTACTTTGTCTCATGTTTTATACCTTTTCTACAAAAGTATGTTTATGCAGGTTACAAACTATGTCTTAAAGTTGCATGTGGCTTTCTAATTGTGAGGTTATTTTCCTTTTAAAGGTTAATGCATTGAGGCCTCTTTGTGAAATATTTATGCAAAGGCATGTAGAGTTAAGTTGTGCAATTTTAGTTTTTGTCATTAGTTACCAAGTGTACACAAATATGAGTTTTCATAGTCCTTGTTAGTTTGGTGTATCACCCTTTGTTTTCTTTTTCCAGTCATCATTTTAAGCATTCCTTTTCCCTTTTCCTCTGCAATTCAGTAGTTTTTAGGTGATATCTAGCTAGGAAGCTAGCCTTCTTCGAAGGTTTGATCTCACATAAGGTACCCACACCTTGGGATCATTCCCATGTTTCACTGAATTATTGAATTTCATATTCAACAGGGTGCAATTTCAGTAGATAACAGTTTTGGCACGCCCGGTGGGACTGTCAGATCAAGACAGTTAGAGAAAATTCATTTCTTGTTGGTTCTGATATGCAACCAGTAAGTTTCAAACTTTTTAGAAGTTAAAACAACATATTTGGTGACTCTAGGTCTAGGAGGAGTAGAAAACCAGTGCTATAATTTTTTATGAAAAAGAGTACAAACTAGAAGTTCAAGCTTTTTTGAATACTTACAGTTATCCCCGCCCAAAAGATAAGGCAAAACAATAAAATGAACTTCTACTGCATCTAAAATAAATCAAAAAACACAACCTAGTTTCAAGCCAGCAGTAGTTGTAGCAACTGTATCAATACCTTCAATTTTTGTGTTAGTCAATCCACCTCAAGTTGCTCAAATGGCTAGGAATTAGCCTTTTGTGCCATTTAATGGAGGCAGTCCTTTAAATCTTGCACAACATGATGATATACCTATGTTTGCCTTGAAAAGTTTTTTATTTTTCATAGGGGAGGATTAGACTACTCCTATTGAGCACATTAGAGATGTAGCTTCTCTATGTGGAGTTCACCACATTACTTAGGAAAATGTTGTAGTAAGGCTACTAGCTGCTTCATTTAAAGGAAAGGCTCTACAATGGTTCAAGGGTTTACAGGTTGGTTCTATTGCAACGTGGGACGACTTGGGAGACAAGCTGCATAAGCAGTTTCAAGACAAGTCTGATAATTTGTCATTGGTTGAATAAATGACAACAATAAAGAGAGCTCCCCAGGAGCAGATGATGGATTTCAATTATCATTTTTAGAAAACATGGTTCAAAATACCTGACACGGTAAGGCCTTCCCTAGAATATGATTTTTTGTATTATTTAAGGGCTCTTAATAGTGATATTTTTGTCATGATACAATCCATGGGGGGGGGTCTCTTTACCAGATTCTTACGAGATAGCAATTAAAGAATAAAATAGTCTAATTCAAGCTGGTAAGATAGCACCTAGACCCCCACTGCCAATTTTCCTGAAAATTCAGTCTTCAATGCCTCTTCAAATACCACCCTCCGCTCCTTTACTTGTTGTTTTAGTGTTATTAGTTATTGTTAACCAAGAAAAGACTATCCTAGGTCCATCTCAGGAGCTGCAGGAGATTAAAAATAGTCAGCAGAAGATTGAGAACATATTGTAGACTTTTGGTAATGAGCTAGTAAGCATTCAGAAGCAATAGTTTCAGAATAGACAACCTTATCAACCTCAAAACCAAGGGCCAAGTCAACTATATCAAGGTCAATGTCAGCAATACCAAGCGAATAGACAACCTTATCAAGGAAACTATCAAGGTGCAAGACAAAATGTTAATCCAAGGCCTTTTCAGCCTTACAGTCCACAACTCCTGTTAGTGCAACTAGGGATCTTGTCCCTGTTCAAAATAACCTTGCAGCAGATTATGAGTGGTGCTTTCCTTGCAACCAGCCTCATGATCAGGCCACATGTTCAAATGGGATTATCAACCAAGCATTGATGGTATAAAATGTTTCAGGCTCACAACCTAATGTACCTAATAATGGATCTCCACAGTAGCAAGATCAGCCTCCAAGTGATGCTACTTTCCTAAATTGGCAAGGAGAGGAATTTTGTGGAGTGAGCAAGGATGACTCTCCAATTGAAGCAAATACAAGAGCCAAGAAGAGGGATTTTGAGATTGAACAATCAACAAGCAAAGGAAAAGAAGTTGCAGAACCATCCACATCTCAAGTACCCCATATATTGCAAAGGAATCCACAAGGTACTACCAAGGAGCAGCCTCACTTGTAAGCGGACCCTACTATTGCAAAGACCCACCAGAAGGTAAATGTTGGTGCACCTTTCAACATTATCGATAATATGAAAAAAATGAATGTGACAATGTCTATGTGGGATTCTCTATCCATCCTAGGCCAAAAGGACCTTTTACAATTTGCTTTATCTAATTTGAGTGTGTCTAGTGATGTTCCAGTTGACCCACTCAAAGTTGTTTTTACAAATACACCTCAAGACAACAAAAAACAGCCAGGTAAAGATGACAAACCTCCTCCTTTCTATGTATCTTTGATAATAGGGGACAAATTAGTTCACAATTGTATGGTAGATTCAGGGACAAGAAACTTTGTTATGCCCAAACAGATTGTTGATAGGTTGGGTTTAAAGTATTACCCTCTTGAGAAGGGAGTGGTCCAGCTTGGTGGGTCATCTATTAAAACTATAGGTGTCATTAAGGATGCAATCCTTACACTTCATGCCTGCCCAAACTTCTCCATTCCTCAAGACATTTTTGTCATTGACCTACCACCCTATTTTTCATTGTGCTTGTCAAGGGATTTACTGCCAAAATAAGAGGTTATTTGTCCTCAGATTGGTCCCACATCCTGTTTAGGACTAGGTATGGGATAAAAGTGACTAATAATTCTGAACTACTTGCCAAATATCACATTGAACCCTATGTGCCAAGTGCTATAAATGCCAACTATGTTGTTCTTGATGATAATGAGCTTGTTGTTGCTAAAGAACTGCAAGCTGAAAGTGTACCAGATATATTCTTAAATTAGTGGGCAACAAAAATTGTTGTGGATGAACCAAGTAAACACATTGAGGATAGAGTCCCAGGTGTGTATATGTTTCATGAACTCGAAACAGTTATGCCAAACCTTGAAACAAATACTAAATATCAGTTAGAACAACAAAGTGAAGTATGGAAAATATTTTTTGATGGCTCTAGAAGCAAAAATGGAGCTGGTGGGGGTGTAATGCTTGTGTCCCCACAAGGTGACAAGTATTATTCTACTTTTCGTTTTGCTTTTTCTTGCTCTAACAATATTGTTAAGTATGAAGGTCTGATTCAAGGCTTGGAATGGGCAAGGAAAAGGGGAATAAGCTGCCTACAAGTATTTGGGGACAATGAATTGATTGTTAACTAGGTAAGAGGCTTGAATGTTACTAAAAATGATGTTTTGAAGTCTTATAAGAATAGAGTGTGGGATATGATAGAGGAGTTTGATGCATTTAATTTGATTTCTATTCCTAGAAATCAAAACAAGCATGCGGATAGGCTAGCTGCAATAGGTGCATAGTTTGACATTCCTAATGATATCAAGAAGGAAAAGGTGCAACAGTATGTTAAAGTTGTAGTTATACCCTATATTCCTTACAACAATGTTCACTAGAAAGTATTTGAAAGTGATGAGCAGGTTTTGAGTTTTATTCTTGAAGAAGATGAGTTTACAGTTGTAAACCAGGACAAGATTAAGCAACAATATGAAGATCAGGTTATTTAGTTGAGAACTAATAAGCTACCTAAGGGTCTAGTCACCTTGGAATCCATTTTTAGCACTGATGATCAGCTTAAGAAGAATAAAACCAGTATTCAAATTAAAGAGGAGCATTATGAAGAGCTTGAGATTTTCAAAGGTAAGCTCCTTAAAATTGGAAAAGTTTGTTCAAATGAAGATAGGAAAGCTTTTATTGCTCTTTGTCAAGAGTTTCATGATGTATTTGCTTGGGAGTACTCTGATTTAAAAGGATTTGATCCTAAAATTATTCAACATACAATAGAATTAGAGCCAAATGCAAAGCCTGTTAGGCAGAAACAGAGGCCTTTGAACCCAAAACTTGAGCCTCTTATGATTAAGGATTAAACCAAGCTGGTTGAAGGAGGTATCATTTTCCCAATCAAGCACACCTCTTGGGTCTCTAACCTTGTTCCAGTTAGAAAGAAAAATGGAGAGATTAGGCTTTGTGTGGACTTTAGAGACCTTAATAGAGCCTCTTTGAAAGATCATTATCCGCTACCCTCTATGGAGCAGATCCTTTAGGTAGTTGCTAGTTTAGAAAGATTTTCCCTGTTAGATGGCTATTATGGTTATAACCAAATATTATTCAAAGAAGAGGATCAATTTAAGACTGCATTTACTACAAAATGGGGCACCATGGCCTATAAGAGAATGTCTTTTGGCTTGTCCAATGCTGGAGCCACTTTTCAGAGGGCTATGGACATGGCATTTCAAGGTTTGATTTATAAAATTATGCTTATTTATCTTGATGATGTAATGATTTTTCCAAAAAGTGTTGATGAGCATTTGTCACATCTAAGACAAGTGTTTGAGAGATGTAGGGAGTTTGGAATATCCCCTAATCCTAAAAAGAGTATCTTTGTTGTTCATGAGGGCAAGCTTCTTGGACATGTAGTGTCAAAACAGGGGATCACTATTGATCCTAAAAGAGTGAGAGCTATTTTAGGGTTGTCTTTACCCAAACATAAAAAGGGGTTGCAAAGCTTTCTTGGCATAATTATTTTTTTGAGAAGGTTAATACTTGATGCTGCAAATCTTTTAAAGCCTTTAACTACCATGTTTAAGAAAAATGCAAGTTTCAGTTGGACTAGAGAGGCCAAACACAGTTTTGAAGCAATTAAGGAGGCCTTAGCAGCAACTCCTACTTTGGTAAATCCAAAATTTTCAAAAGATTTTATTCTATACGCTTTTGGTAGCATATATTCCATTTCTGCAATGTTGGTACAACAGAATGATGATAACTTGGAACAACCTATTGCTTTTTTCAGTCAAGGTTTAGAGGACTATGAATAGAGGTATAGTTTTGTAGAAAAATATGTGTTGGTTGTAATGAGAAGTCTGAAAAAGTTTAAGCCTTTGATTTCTAATAATAAGATACGTCTAATGATTGTCACCCTAGTGTGAAGGAGTTTTTGTTAAGCAAAGACCTGAATGAAAAGAGGGTTGGGTGGATCACAAAGATAATGGAATATGATGTTGATATAAAGATAACTAAGTTGGTAAGGGGTAAAGGGCTTTGTGAGCGACTGGTTTCAGATTCTGGAAATGAGGAGAAAACATAAACAGAGGTTGTTTTGGTCACTAATGCTGAATCTCATAATGTTGCACTTGCATTTGGTGCAGGTTGAGTGCAAGATATGACTCATTTTCTACAAACTAGTGAGTGCCCACCAAGTTAGACAAGGCTAAAAGGAGATATTTCAGGTTGTAGTATATTCCTTATGTGTTGTTCAATGATGTTCTTTTCAGAAAAGACTTGAATGGTGTTCTTTTGAGGTGTATTGATAGTGACCAAGTGGATAAAGTGATTCATGAGTTCCATGATGGAACTACTGGGGGTCATTTTCCCCCAAGAACAACTACATGGAAGATAATGAGAGTTGGGCTATTATTGGCCAAGCTTGTTTAAGTATGCCCATGCTTGGGCAAGAAAATATGTAAAATGTACCATTTTTGCAAGCAAAGAAAGGTTGCCAGCTCTACCTTTGCAACCAATTCAAGTGGAACAACCCTTCATGAGATGGGGCATTGATTTTATAGATTCCATTAACCCTCCTTACAGTGCAGGTCACATGTGGGTACTCACTCCAACTGATTACTTTACAAGATGGACTAAAGCAGTGGCTTTAAAAGAAGCCAATGAGACTGATGTTTTGAGCTTCTATGATGATTTAGTAACCAGGTTTGGAGTACCTGAATCAATCATTTCAGATAATGCTTTGGCATTTGTTGGATTAAGAGTAAGTGATTTGGTTGTTAAGAATGATATTTATCTGAATACATCATCAAACTATTACCCTCAAGGTAATGGTTTGGCAAAGTCAACAAATAAGAATCTGATAAGAATTATCAAAAGAACCATGGAGGATAATTAGAGAACTTGGCATACCAAGTTAAAATTTGTCTTGTGGGCAGATAAAATTACTCCCAAAAGGTCTATTGGAAATTCCCCTAATGTTTGGTTTATGGTAAAGAGGCAAGATTGCCTTTATTTGTGGAGCTTCTAGTCCTTGATATTGTACACCAACTGGAAATGTTTGAGGAAAAAGACCCAATGGAAGTTAGGCATGCTCATCTCATGGAGTTAGAAGAGACAAGAGACAAAGCAATGCAGTCTTTGGAGTATCATCAACTCCAAATGAAGAAGGTCTTTGATAAGAAAGCATCTCCCAGAGTATTCAGAGAGGGTGATGTTGTGCTCAAGTGGGATGAGCTGAAAAGCAGGCCAGGAAAGCACACCGAGTTTGATAATTTATGGAGTGGCCCATTTGTTATTACTGAATGCAAGGAGCACAATGCATTCCAGTTATCAAAGATGGACAGAGAAGTTCAGCCTATCCCAGTCAATGGGATACACCTCAAATTGTGTTTTGAGGTTTGATCTACCTTGTATATGCTAGATTAGGTGTTTTTTCTTTCAATAATTGTTGCTACACCAGTTAGGTAGTTTTCCTTCTATAATTATAGTGTTTGAATAAGGTTTCAGGGTGTCATGCATTGTTTTAGTGAGTTACAAAAGTTACAAGTTTGTTTTCCAAGTTTCATCAAGTTTCTGAGTGACTTTGTGCCCAATAGATAAGCCTGGGCAACTGGTCTCATGTTTAGTGGGCAAACATATAGCATATGTCACCAAACACTGCTACCTAATTTCGTTAATAGCTCAATCAGGTAGAGCTTTTGTCATTTTTAAATGTAAAGAAAGGTATATTTTTATTTCTGTTGCATCACATTTATGTGCATAAATAAAATTAGAAAGATTATATTACTAGATTGCATTTATCCAGATGCATATAACATAGGAGAGAGTATAAAAATATTTTCAAGAAAAGTAATCTTTATTGATAATGTAAATGTATAAGGTCTTAGACAAACCATGAGACTAACTCTTTTAGTGAAAATGAAAGAAAATAATATATATTTATAGACATAAAGGAAAATAAATGCACATATAGAAAAAGGTGATCTGTCATTGCCTGAATGATGAGTCCTGGTTGAGCTACCCTGTGTCATCTTCAGTATTTCGCTTGTCTTGCGTCCAACTGATTGTTTCCTTGTTGCTCCTAGTTGCCTGCATCTGAGAGAGAGAGTGTTGTTGGAGCAATGAAGGATCACCAGTCAATACATGCACATACATCTATAAACATATAATCTAATTTTCATGTGCACTAAAACAACTAGTATGCCAAAGATGTTCAATAAAACAACAAGATTATTAAACACATCTATCATATGCACATATTTTTCTAACATGTATGCTTCCTGTGCAGATATAGGGAAAATCATGTTACAATTTTGTTTCATCTGATTACAACACATGGGATAAATGTGGCTCCCACAAGGGTTGAGCATATCGTGCTATCATTTTGTGTTTTGACAAGATAAGCTTGTTAAGTCTTACATGATATTGTGATGCAATCAGGGAAGAATTCATGATTCATAGCATTGAGGTTGATGAATTCAATGGTATAAATGACAAACTGATACTTAATAGAACCACAGTGTCATTAAAATTGAACAATGGTATTCATCAAGTACAATGATAGGACAATCTACAAGTAAACATGGTGTCAAGCTGTATCTTCAAAAGAATCACATAACAACAACAAGATTAAGGAAGGTTGTGAATGCTAGGGTTTCAGACCCTCAAAAGAACACATTGATGCAAATGAGTACCTTAAATGCATTATCAATCATCATTGTAAAAAGCAGTGAAAGCATAGTTTATGTTCATGTGCTTAGGCAGAAAAAGGGGATCACTGTTTGTTTCCAAAACAAAGCATTTGTGACAACATCATCACTATGGCAAGATAAAAGAATAAAGTGATGTGGAAGATAGTAGGTGGCTTTGTGTCCTTCACAGTCCAATTCTTAGGAATTATATAGAACATCCACACTCAAGAAGATTGCATGGTGCAATAATGACGTGAACAATACCAAATCTTTGTTGAAGATTGTTGCATTATTAGAATACTTTGTTATGGTTTCTTTTCCAGGTTACAAGCTCTTGTAACAATGTTACTTGCATTTTTCAAGGAGGTTCTAGTTTAAAAAGTAGTGGCTTATATACAATAGTCTATTATCCAATGTAACAACTGAGCTAATATTAACAAAATGAAAACTCACCTATAGAATGCATTGGTATTGGGTAGTGTTTTTCAAGTCAAAAAGCATGAAGTGGTTGTGTGATAGCATCATCTTTCAAGTAAGAGATGATAGATCACAAAGGAAAAAAAATCAAGTCCATATGCCACAAAGCATTGTTTAAGGGACTATACAGTCTGAAAGCTCACAAAAGGAGAAGAATATATCATTTGCAAAAGCTTTATAAAAAAATGAAGTGAGGCTTTCATATATAAAGAGGTGCAAAAGAAGGCAAAACCAAAAATACCAAATACCAATGTAGGGACTGAGCCAATGAAGGAGGATTCAAACCCTCATTTGAAAACAAGAAAGTCAGAATGGCCACGGCTTGTGAGACTTAGAATGGCCACGACCTGTGAGACTAAGAATGGCCATGGCCTGTGAGACTGAGAATGGCCACGACCTACAGATAGTGAAAGGGTAGTGTTCATGCAACATGGAAAAAATGCAAAGTCTTTGAATAACTCCCATATTGTGCAATGGCATTGAATCACTTTACAAAATAAAATGAGGAGGCCAGCTGAGCAATGGCCTGTGTGTTTTTGTCAAAACCAGAAAGCATATAAAACACGTTATAGATGAAGGCTCGATTATAACACCTATAGAAAAACATGGTCGTGGTAGAAGATACATAGAAATTGCAAGAAATACTTAGATAACCTGAGCATATGACACAGGAAATACCATTCTTCTACAAGAAAATGCATGGGAACGACCAGTAAAGAAGGAAAAGTCAAATATAATACAATCGAGCTTGAGTTCGGGCAATTTTTTTCTTTACAAAATTAAGAGAAAGAAAAAATGTGTTAATTAGAGGCTCACTTGAGCTTGTGTGCTGTATTTTGCACAAAATCTATCAGAGATACTCCAAAATCTGCCATGAAAAAGTAGGAAAAGCTCCATGAAACCCTCTGATGGCGACACTTGGAGCTCTCTAGAAGCTTGACAAGAAAATGAAATTCTTTTGCATTTTTTTGCATGTGTTTTACCTTTAGGTTTTTACCCTAACTTTGATGCCGATGAGTGAGGTATTTTTTCACCTTTGTTTTAAAACAAAATTTGCAAAATAATATATACTGTGGTTCTTTGTGCCTTAGGAGTTTTACAACCTCATATTTCCTTTTATGTTTCAAGTGATAAGTCCTTTGTGACTTATTCTTTGAATTGTTTCCCATGGGACTGGGTCATACCCTTTTTAATTTTGCATTCATTTTTTGAAAAAAGAATTGTAAAGCATTTACTTAAGTGATATTTTATAAATCAGTTAAGTTTTAAATGTTATTTCTAATGCAAAATGAGATGCATTAAGTTCTCAACGCATGGTGGAGGATGGATATGTTTCAATTTATGATTTGCAAGTATCTAGGAAGAAGTTGAAGGAGGTTGGAAAACATATGCCAAGCATATAGGGAGTTGTTTTTCCCTTTTTAAGGCTTGTTTGACGAAGTTTGAAGCAAATTTAGGGGTGTTTATGGTGGATAAAGTCTTTCCTTGACTTTTTCTACATTATGGAGCCTTTTCAGAGTGGATTTGTATGCTAAATTTGGGGATTTTTTGTTGCATCCGATCCCAAGAGCTTCTAGATCCTTTTTTGGTGGGAGATGAAGGATTGAGGCTATAGTCTCATTTTGATTGTTTTGGAGAGTTAGTGATTTTGACAGTCCTTACACAAATTTGAGCATGTTTTTGTAACTCTTTTGGGATATGAAATACATAAAAGACCTTGGATACTACTGATTATGAAGTTTTGCCTTCTTATTCTTGTAGTGTTATGTATTCTTAAGTGATTGATCAAGTAAGTTGTGCAATTTTAGTTCCTGTTATTAGCAACCAAGTGTACACAAATATGAGTTTTCATAATCCTTGTCAGTTTGGTGTATCACCCTTTGTTTTCTTTTTCTAGTCTTCATTTTAAGCATTCCTTTTTCCTTTTCCTCTACGATTCAGTAGTTTTTAGGTGATATCCAGGTAGGAATCCGACCTTCTCTGGAAGTTTGATCTCACATAAGGTACCCACACCTTGGGATCATTCCCATGTTTCACTGAATTGTTGAATTTTAGATTCAACAAGGTGAAATTTTAGTAGATAATAAATACATCAAGAGTGATATATTATTTGTGTCTTCTTCAATATATATAAAGTAACGTGTTAACAAAAATTCTCGTCTTTTCTCTTTATTTGATGATGATTTACACACCAAAATATTAATATTTAACTAGCAATCACACCTTAGTATATAATGGGTATACCGAAGAGGTGTGGAAGGTCAATTAGGGAAAATTATGGTCTATATTTTTTCATAAATTTGTGTAGTACATGAGGTCAATTGGCAAGTCATTTAGAATATGACTTTTTTTATGCACCAAAGGTCTCAATGGAGAAGTGGTAGCTTCAAATGAACTATGCATCCAATTACATGAATCCAAACATGGTTGAAACAAAACCTTTGAATCATGAAGATAATTAGAATCCATTATGAACAAGCTCATGTTATGTTTGGAGTAGGGAGAGAGGGAGAGAGGGATATAGAGAGAGAGACCTGAGAGATAGGGAGAGAGAGGGAGTGGGAGAGAGAGAGACTTGAGAGATAGGGAGAGAGAGGGAGTGGGAGAGAGAGAGATTAGGGTTTAAGGGTATAGTAAGGGATTGGGATTTAAGGCATAGTGTCCAAGGTTAAGGGTTAAGTGAGAGACCTGGGTGGCTAAGGAGAGAGAGAGAGAGAGAGAGAGAGAGAGAGAGAGAGAGAGAGAGAGAGAGAGAGAGAGAGAGAGAGAGAGAGAGAGAGAGAGAGAGAGATTATGGTTTAGGGTTTAAGGGTTGAGATAGAGAGAGTTATCTATGTAGGGTGCCAGAGGGAGAGACTTGAGAGATAGGGAGAGAGAGAGAGGGATTAATATACAGGTAGAGAGTGAGTGAGAGATAATGAGATAGAGATAGAGGGAGAGATGAAAGAAGAAAGATGAAGATATAGAGATAGAGATGCAAAGAGATATAGATATATATGTCTAATAAGAGGGAAAGGGAGAGAGGGAGAGATGAAAATAGAGGTAGAGATGAAGATAGAGTGAGAGAGAAAGAGGGAGATAAATAGATAGACAAAAAAGGGAAAGATAAGAGGGAGAGATAAGAGGGAGAGATAAAGAAGAAGATATAGATAAATATAGAGGAAGAGGGAGAGGGAGGGATAAATAAGAAGACATAAAGATGCATAGAGGAAGAGGGAGAGAGAGAGAGAGAGAGAGAGAGAGAGAGAGAGAGAGAGAGAGAGAGAGAGAGAGAGAGAGAGAGAGAGAGAGAGAGAGAGAGAGAGAGAGAGAGAGAGAGATTATGGTTTAGGGTTTAAGGGTTGAGAGAGAGAGGGATAAATATATAGGTAGAGAGTGACTGAGAGATAATGAGACATAGATAGAGGGTGAGATGAAAGAAGAAAGATGAAGAGATGGAGATAAAGATGCAAAGAGATATAGATATATAGGTCTAATAAGAGGGAAAGGGAGAGAGGGAGAGAGAGAGACATGTCTAGAGATAGAGGGGGAGAGAGGAAAATAGAGGTAGAGACAAAGATAGAGTGATAGAAAGAGGGAGACAAATAGATAGACAAAAAATGGAGAGATAAGAGGGAGAGATAAAGATGACGATATAGAGTAATATAGAGGAAGAGGGAGAGGGAGGGTCATATAGGAAGAGATAGATATGCATAGAGAGAGAGAGAGAGAGAGTTATCTATGTAGGGTGCTAGAGGGAGAGACTTGAGAGATAGGGAGAGAGAGAGGGATAAATATATAGGTAGAGAGTGAGTGAGAGATAACGAGACAAAGATAAAGAAGAAAGATGAAGATATAGAGATAAAGATGCAAAGAGATATAGATATATAGGTCTAATAAGAGGGAAAGGGAGAGAGGGAGAGAGACATGTCTAGAGATAGAGGGGGACGTAGGGAAATAGAGGTAGAGATAAAGATAGAATGAGAGAGAAAGAGGGAGACACATAGATAGACAAAAAAGGGAGAGATAAGAGGGAGAGATAAGAGGGAGAGATAAAGAGGAAGATATAGAGAAATATAGAAGAAGAGGGAGAGTGAGGGATATATATGAAGAGATAGAGATGCATAGAAGAAGATGGAGAGATATAGATGGTGAGATAAAGTGATAGAGAGATAGAGATATAAGGAGATTTAGAGAGAGGGGGAGAGTGAGTGAAAGATAGAGAGATACAAAGAAAGAGAAGTACATATATAAAATATAGATGTAGAGAGGGAGAAATAGGGAAGATAAAGAGAGATAGATAGAGATATATGAGAAGAGAAAGGAAGAGTGAGGTAGATATAATTAGATAGATAGGGAATAGGGAGGAAGGGAGGGAGAGAGATCGAGAGATAAAGAGGGAGGAGATGGAGAGAGGGAGGGAAAGAAAAGGGAGATAGATACATAGAGGAGAGAGAGAGATAGAGAGAAGAGGGGGAAGAGAGGGAGAGAGAGAATAGAGGGGAGAGTGGGAGATAGGTAGAGGAGGCAGAGAGAGAAGAGAGAGGAGAGTGGAAGAGAGATACATAGAGATGGAGAGAGAGAAGCAGACGAGGGATAAATAGCTCAATATATGGAGAGGGAGGGAGGATAGATACAAATAAAGGGTGATATAGAGAGATAAAGAGGGAGAGGGAGAGTGTGTGTGTGTTTAGCAATATAATTACATTATATAAATATATTATATATTAATTATATATTTATCATTGATTGTGAAAGTCAACTGATTGAGCTCATATAGGGTATGTCTTCAACAAAAAAATATATCTTAAATTTTTTACACATAAAAAATATTTCTAAATTAATGTCTCTGAAAATAGAGAAATAAATACAAAGAAAACATCTTAAACTTATTGTTACATATAAAAGTAAGTTTCTATATTAATATATTTAAAATTTAAAATACTAAAGATCTTCTTTAAAAATAAAAAATAGTATTTGAGTCATTAAAATATCTTTTTGAATAGTAAATAAAAATAAAATTACTAAAGAATGCAAAAGAATAATAATGATTAAAACTTACATATAAGAATCCCGCAGCATTTCGGCAGAGGTTGGGATTTGTGTTGTTACGATAGATGGGGTCGTAGAGCATCAACTGGATGGCACGGTATGGGGAGACAGGCAAAGGACGATGGCATTAAACATGCATTCATTCTCAAGTGATGCGTGGTTGACGATGGGTGTCTTGGGAGGTGGAAAGGGCAGAAGAGTTTTAATTTTGACTATTGAATGACACGTTTGGAGGGAAATAAATTGAGGTTGGCGACATGATTTTTTCATTCAATTTTTTCCATTGCTTATATTATTGATGATTTTGGGGTGGTGGTTGCATCTGAGAGATTGATGGAGACCCCAATTCACCTCATCTTGTCATGCGAACTGTGGGTTTTTTTAGGGAAAATCATGGATAGTCGCTTGCGTTCTGTATTTAAGGAATGATATCCTCTGGTGCTAGGGGTGGTGGAATTAATTTTAGGCAAGGAGTTCATGGTCTCAAATGAACGATATCAGACCAATGTTGATATCGCATCACATTTTGTTGTTGTGCTACTCAATCTCGAGCTATCAAAAGTGATGATGCTTCTTATGGTGAGGAAACTGGTGATGGTGGACTTGTTGGGTGGGGTCGAAGAAGTGATCATTGTGGCAGAGCTGGGAGTGGGAGTTTTGTGACCGAGAGACATGGGTTAGGCATTGCTTCCCGATGCCTGAGTAAGGAGATATCCTTTCCTCTTGGATGTGAAGCGGGAAGCACTATGAGTGCACAGGCTATGGGCAAGCAAAGGCATTGATTTATGTATCTTGTGGAGCCGCTAGAAGCAGGTTGGAAGGAAGCTTCAGGGCGTATCTCCTCGACGAGGAGATATTGATGGAGTATAGGTGATGGGTGTGTGGTCTTGACATTTTGGCTACGAGTGATGGCATTGACGACAATTGGGTGGAGTTTAGTAATACCAAGATTTTTTTTTTCGTTTCTGATGAATTGTAATGTAATATCTGTTATAACATAGTATGGCCATGGCCATGGAAAATGCAATGGGAGGGAAGTGTGTCGTTGGTTGGGTTTGGTGTCGGGGTGGTACCCCTATTTTAGGGCATGCAAATGGGTAAACTGGTGTCTATCGAACCCACTAGAAATGTATTGAACAACAACTTTTTTCTCTAATATAAATCATATTTATGAACCAAAAAATAAAAATTACATATAAAACAAATATATTAAATTATTACACATAAAATAAGTTTCTAAATACTAATATATAAAATTTGACAATTAAATAGAAAGAAAATATGTTTCTAAATTAATGTGTTCCTTATATGAATATTATCACTGACTTTAATGATTGACGGTTGAAAATGTGGTAGAATGATGGTTGACCATTGAAAAAGATTTGACAATTCAATAATCCAATATAAAATAAATAAAAATAATACTAAAAAACACTTTATACAAAGAAAGAAAGTAAAAATTAGATATTCTTTTACATTAACGTAAAAAAAAACCATAATTATTATATTTTACAAATTAAAATAATAATAATTATATTTTACAATATTGAATTTACCTTATCTAATTAATCATTGCACTTTATACAAAGAAATAAATTAGATTATTTCTAATTTTCCACTAATATTCAAAGTGTATACATATATTATAAAGGCACGGATGGTTGAGAATGTGTTAGTATGATTAAAACTATTGAAAAAGATCTAACTAAGCATTTCACAATTACATTCTATTGTACTTAATGTCAAATACTAAACTTTCAAATAAAAAAAATCATTCATATCTTTGGATTCTAAATTAATACATATCTTTATAGTAAAAAAAAGGTATGAGGACTCCAATATATGCAATGTCTTCATTGTACTTAAACCATATTGTCTGATTGTCCAAATCAGCCAACAAAATTCATGATAATAAACATAATATTTTGAAAATAAACAACATATAAATAAAATAATTTTAAAGACAAAAAAAAAGCTTTTAAGAAAATAAAATAAATTGTATATAAGATTATCTATACCTAATAAATTTCAAATCACCGAAAATAGCTTTCTACAATTAGTTTATTAAAAAAGATTGTTAAGCCCGAGCGTCACCAGCTTAAAATCAAATTTAAGGGTATTCTTGACATTCCTGGACATAACGAAAAATGGCGGCAAATGACTAGAGTAAGTGGACTGTCTTACATGGAGTAATTAGGAAATGGGAGAATGCAAACATCTCTATCGAATAGAGGCGGGAGAGGGAGGAGAGGGAGATGGAGATTAGGGTGCTAAATGTAGCGGAGAAGCCGTCGGTGGCGAAGACTGTGGCGAACATTCTGTCTAACAACAATTGCCGAACGAGGGAAGGGCGCTCGCGTTACAACAAAATATTCGAATTCAAATACATGATAAACAATCAGCGCTGTCATATGCTCATGACATCTGTTACAGGACACCTCATGGAGCTCGATTTCCATGATCAATACAGAAAGTGGCAATCCTGTGACCCAGCTGTTCTGTATAACGCGCCCGTCAGGAAATTTGTTCCCCAGGTATCAGTTTTTAATTTTACACTCTCTCTGCATTTTCTTTCTGTTGGGCGACAATTGACAAGCTCAAGCTTTTGCTCAGATAAGCGAGGGGTCTCAGTCCACAGGGGCTCAGACTCTAGTTTTTAACTCTTTTAAGTTGGATGGCTTAAAAAATGTATGTCTTAAAATTAGTTTTACGAATAAAAAAATTCATATTAAAAAGAAAAAAACATAAGGTTTTACACATAGCATATAAAGAACCAAATTAAGGCTGACTTTGACATGTTAAGGAACAAGTTAATTGCCGTGGGCAGTATAACTGGGATGAAATTTTCAAAAATGTCATGGGCAGTTACGAATATTTTCAAAAAAATTATTGTCCATTTCATTGTTGTTTTTTAATGTAAGAAAATCTACATAAGGTTCATAGATTCACCCAAATTTACAAGTATTCTTATTATATGCTACGTTTCTCTTTGGAAATTAGCCACAATGGTATGCATTTTTTCACGATGGAAGCATTTGTATTTGATTCCACACATATATACGAATATCCATTCCTTAAAATTTTCCATGTAGGAAGGAGGTGTAGCTTGAGAGAAATTGGTGCATTGCAATGATCTCTTAACGTTGTTGTGGTTCCCAAAAAAAGAATCTTGATGACACTTTCAAATGAATGAACTATTTAGTTTTGGCATGTGATCAGTTGGTGTGTGCATAGATGATGTTTTAGAGGCATATCAATGCTGTATTGGCATCCGAAAGTCTACAAAGGGGCTCATGTCAGGCATCTCAAGGGCTGGGTTGGATTTGGGGATCGAACTTGGTCTCATTGTAAAAAATAAATCTACAAACGAATTATCATCCAGCCACAAGTATAGATTTTCAAAAATCAACCTAGATTTTTTAGCCTCACAATGTATTTTTGTAAATGAATGGTAAATTGTAGAGGCCTATTAGACGGGCCTCTCCCCGATATAGGCATAGGTCTGTCCTAAGTTACTTGTTCGCCCAGTCTGAAGCCAGGGTTTGGTTTGGTCTGATTCAAATTCGCCAAATGGGTTCGGTTTGTGCTAAATTCGCCCTTGGTTCAGATTTCTGACTGTGGGTCCGGCCAGGGTTCGAAACCCTGACTGTGGGTCTAGTCAGGGACCGTTTTTTTCGAACTCGGTTCGAACCCGGGTAGAATTTACACCCAGCCAGACTTTTTCAACTTGATTTTGCAATTTTTAATTAATTTTTTGACTTTCTGTTGACTTTTAAAGACTAATATATTCTCTCTAACCCTAATATTTGGCTCTAACACATGAAATAGGTAAAAGGATACTCATTTACCAATTTGCAAACGAAATGATCTAGGAGCATATCTTGGAGCAACATTATTTAATGTTAAATATCCAGTACCACATAACATGGCAGTAGTGTCATATCATTAAATTGCCCAATTAGACAATAAACCGTGATCCTTCATCAGTAAATCAATCATAGCTTGAAAACTGCTTGCTAGAAAGACCTAAGTTAAAGCATTCTGAACTGCTAACTCACACTTGAATCCAATGGTCCTTGAGGAACCCCTAAGAAATAGGAACAAGTTTTTTCCTTGGGCACTTATAATGGACATGTACATTTAAAAATCTCTAAGGGCATTAACAGTGTCAATAGTAAGGGTAAATCCCCCATGAGGAGACTAATGGTGAGGGTCCTGCCTCCAACTAATGACCTAAAATATAGGAAATGGTCCAAAATTCATAAAATAGCAGTGACAAGTGAACGAAACCAGTAAGTTCTTTTCTGGTAATCATCCCTTGCCCAACTGAAAAGTATAGAAATGAGTTTGTGGGTCCCACACTTGTTGACTTAATGAAAGGGGACATTACAAGTGCTGCCCCCCTGCAGTGGGTCCTCCCTACTGTTTTCGCAAGATTATGTGGACAAGGGCGGTTGGGAGAAAGAAAAAGTACTATGTAGAAGAATTTAATCCCAACTTGGACCATCAACAAAAAGCATATATAGAGGCAAATATTCCGTGGAGGTCAAAGATTCTCATAGCACAATTGAGGACTAACTCGCATCGTCTTCGGTGTGAAACGGGGAGATGGCAAAGGCCAAAAGAAGTTTGGGAAGAAAGGGTCTGTATCTTCTGTGCAGCAGGGCAGGTGGAAACAAAAAAGCATTTTATCCTAGATTGCGAAGCTTACAGTGACATCAGAGGAAGCCACATAAGGGGGCTAACAGCAGGAATTTTTCAAGGTCTTTTCAGCATGGAATGGGTGGGCAGAATGGGAGAGCTCATTATCAAATTAAACGGCAAGAGAACGACACTTCACAATGCTAAAATTGCTGGGGTCACTGTCCCATAGGCCTTCTTTTTGGTCTCGTGGACTTTAAAAGTCTTCTATTCTATTCTATTCTTACAACTGCAGTGAAGTGGAATAACAAAAGGCTTGCAAGTCTTTCATCCTCATTTTCAACAATTTTGTGGAGCCTTGTCTGTCTTCACTTCCAGTTCACCTCCATAGCTAAGTCTTTTGTTATTGGACTTCAGTGCAGTTGTAAGTTTAACTTGACACTTTTATGTTTGAACTTTAATTTATAATTTTATATCATGACATTCGAGTATCACTAATATTTTAATATTTGACTATGAAAGTGGTGGTGTATTTTTGCTATGTTATTTGACTATTAATATGGTGGTGTATTTTGAACTTAATTACTGCTGCAAATATGTATATATTTCTGATTTTTATATGTTTTTGTATTACCGAACCCAAAACGAACCCAACTCCCAAATTTTTTTTGCCTGAACCGGCGAACCGGATTATCGAACCCAAACCCAAACCGGTAACTTAGTAACAGACTTTTGAGATAGCCTTTCTCAGCTTAATTCCAGTTTTATTACAGCGAAATTCGTTTTCAGAATATTTTTGTTGGTGTGGGGAAATGACTTGAGTCACTTTGATCCTTGGCATCAGAAATGTGGGATGTTGTGGGTGTGTTTTGGAGGAGAAGCATTGTTCTCCTTAAGCCATTGTACGTGGAAGCAAATTTATGCTCTCATGGTCTTCATGTTGACATTGTTGAAACCTATAATACCTCTCATGTTATGAGAACAATTAGCTAAACACATACAAATATGTGAAATTTAGAAAGTGTTGCTTCAGCATGAAACTATTTAATGAAGATCAATATTGTCAGGCTAGGAAATGGATTTCAAAACTGAAATGGAAATTATCTTCAAGCAAACCCAAAATTGTATTCATTCCAATTAGATGCAATGTACATGTTTATCAACAATGTATGTTATTCAATTCATCTCCAATATGACTATTCAGTTCATCTTTAGGATGATTGTATAGATTCTAAAAAGTACAGAAAGTAATTATAACTGTAATAAAATATAAAACATTATTCTTACACTTATATACCATAACCTAGGATTATGTACATAATACACTTATTTACATGACCTATGATTGTGTACATGATATTACATCCCCTTTTAATTGGCAGGGTTTATAGTAAAATCAAGCAGAGGTTATTGTCACTTTCCTGATTTATAATGTTTCTCCTTTGCAGATTTAAGACATCACTGTTTAACTTTTGTACCATATGTTGAATGCTGTCCGTATCCATGTTTGATGTGGAGGATTGTTATTGTGGCATTGGATTGGCTTTTATTTGGGGGATGTTAACAGTTTTTTGGTGGCTCAAATGAGACGGGACACTTGATTGATTTCTGAGTGGATTGTTTTGATTGGTTGTGTTGACTTAAGGAAGTTGGTTGTTTAAATAAGGGAGTGCAGGCAATTATGGAGTTGGCAAGACTTGGCTGATTGGTGTGAAATTTATTGCTTGTTGGGATTAAAAATCTTATTTTGGTTGTATGCTTGATTTTGAAGCTGTTTTGGAACGTTTGGAACCGGACTAAGGAGTGGTGTGTGTTGAGTCAATGTCTGATTTAACAGTGGTATTTGATCATATGTTGTTGGCTATCCAAGGAAAGGGAGAGGTCCAACTCCATAGACTTGAGGCATAAGTTGTCTCTCCATAGTAATGGCTTTTGTATATGCAATTGACAAAGTTGCTACAGTGGGAAGACAACCTCTCACAAACATAGAAGTGAGAGGGTCAAGAGCCGCCAAATACATTTGGACAGCTATAGCCTCTGCAGACTTGTATGGAATAGTTAACCTTGTGTATAGACGGTGAAATCTTGTGTTAAGCATGCTCAAAGGCTCATTAGGCTCTCTTCTACAAGTTGCAAATTGGTGCTAGACCATGGTGGGATCAATGGGAAGTTGAAAATGATTAAGAAATGCATTTTCCAGCTCACGCTATGAGGTTACTAATTGATTTGTTTGAGAGTTAACTTGATCAACTAATTAGTTAACTAATTTGATCGATGAGTCGAAGGTGGAACCGACTAAATTGACATGAGTGAAACATTGGATTTACTCATTAGTTAATTGGCTTTGATTGATGAGTGAAATGTGGGTGCGGATAAATAATTTATTTTAATTAATTGGTTATATGTGCATGGATTAATTAGGAACTAATTAATTAATTAATAATGATTAATCAATTAATTAGAAATAGGGTGATATAAGGGTAAATGAGATTAATTAATTAACATAATGCAATCAATTAATTAACAAGTCGAATTAACATGATGAAATTGATAAATCAGTGATGTGACAAGATGATAAAGACAATATAATTAGTTGATTGATAAATGGCGATAAAATTTGATCAGTTGGAATGATAGAGTTAGTTGATAGCATGAGACTAGGGTGATTAAAGTGGGCTTATGCCACAATTAAGGTGGCAAAATCTAGGTGTCTACACATGGTCCAGACATAAATTAAACGAGAATGCATTAGGGTCAAGGTTTATACATGAAAAAGAATAATAAATCCATTGCATGAAGAATAAATAAAAAACATGTAACTAGATAATTAAAACACAAAAAATACAAACACGACCTTGGGGAAATAAGATAAAAGCTTGAAAAATGAAATAAATAACTTAGAGAAGACATGGAAAATTCATGAGTCAAATGGATATCTTTGATCAGGTATTAGTGAAGCTCATGAATTAAAATTGCAATGAACCAAGAGAACATGCATAGGGTTTGGATAAATGCTGCAAGCACAAGGTCAAACAAATGGGGGCCCTTGTTGAAAATTGGGTGTGTTGCACAAATGGCAACAATACAAAGTTGAATTTATTGAGGTACAATTAACATTGTCTAATATGGAAAGAACATATTCATTTGCAAATTAAGTTGAATTTGATTGTGAGATTTTTTTCTTTCCCTTATTTGCTTCCTTTTGTTTTTTATAAGCCTCAATCTTATCCCACGATGTTTTGCATGCTTGAACTTCTTGACTCCCTTTTCCATCACATCGTTTGCAAAATATGTTTTGTTTGCCACTTTTCTTCTCATGGTGTTGACCATTATTTTTGCTGATTTTGCCTCCTTATCCTCTATTTCATCCTTTGCCTCTATCATTTCCTTCACTCTTAGATGAAAAAACTCTTATTGGAAGAGTGGCTTTTTTTTTACAAGCATAGCAAGTGATTTATCCCATGGTTTTAATTTTTCTTTTAGCCATCTTTTCAACTAACTAATCAAAATGATTGACGTTAGTTGATTTCTTGCTTGCAATGACTCTTAGTAGGTTGAAATTTGCAAAGAATAGCATTTATGAAGACAATCATATATACATCAATTTTACCATTGGTAGCTTCAACATCATTCTTGATTGCTTCAATTTCTAAAGCCAAACTCATCACATCACCATTTTAAACTGAAGGTCGAATAACTTCAATTGCAATTGTTTGAATGCCAATTTTGAATAGAATCATACAAATCTTTTAACTTGTTTGGTGCTTCCCATGGTGTGTTTCACCCATGTGATAGAGGCCTTCTTCATTAATTGAGGCCCTTATAGTTAAGAGGTTCCTTAAATATTTGCAAGGTACCATTGAGAATTTTATTTGTTATCATTGTGATTCTATAGGGGACCAATACTTTGTGGATGTTTTGGATTCATGGATTTAGATTCCATAGGAGTTATCAATAGTAGAAGATCCACTAGTGGATATGTGTTCAGTTCAATTGGTGGTGCTATAGTTGGATGGATAAGTGACAAATCATGGACCCTTTTGTCCACTACAAAGGCTAAGTACATGGCAACTACTCATGCTTGTAAGGAAGCCTTCTAGCTTAAGTGGTTTTGATAAGATGTGGGGTTGAGTTAGGGAGCTATCATAGTTCTTTGTGACAATCAAAGTGCCATATGTTTAACAAAGAAACCAACCTTTCATGCAAGGATGAACTACACATGTCCAATACCGTTTTGTTCATGACATGGTAGAGGATGAGAGGGTGATATTGAAGAAAATTGACATTTTGAAGAATGTTGGAGATGCATTGATGATGCCAATCAACACATAGAGGTTCAAGTGGTATAGTGAGTCTATGGGCCTCTTGACCCTTAGCAAGTAGTTGGCAGTGTTTGTATTCCCTTTGCTCTTGCAAGGTGTTCAATAAGTGGAAAGATGTTAGGAAAGGTGTCTCAACCCTGCATCCTAATGTTAAGAACCAAAGAAATGCCATTTTCAAGCTATAGGACACAAAAATGCAATTTTTTAGGGCCCTAGAGGTTGGATTTTTCCCCAATTTTTTTTGAAATGGACCTTTAACTAGAGCAAGCTGGTTATTTATGGCAACATGGACCTCTTCGAGATCTACAATTTAAAAAAAGGGGGGGCTCAATTGGCTTCTAGGATCAAAAGTTACAGCCTCTTGAAATTGGGCCTCCCACATCAAAAATGTAAGAGCATATGGTGCATAAGAGAGCTATAAGGGGGAGTTAAACTCATCGAACAACTTATGATGCATGTTATGACACATCACAAGACATCTTTGTATAGAGATAATAAAGCACCCTAGTTGGTGAGTGGATTATGATGAGCTTATGTTAAGTTAAAGGAATATGCGATTTTTAGCTTGTGGACTCATCTCAAGATTTGCACATTGGATTTTTTATTACGAATTTGGTTGCAACATTTTTGGTGGCTTTAGCTCATTGTTTTCTAATTACCATTTGATGGTTTCATGTATTGCTTCTCCTATTCATTGGGTTTTTGAGATGGAGGTCTCATAGTGAGTAGATACTATGTTGCTTGAATTGTTCTAGATTTCTTGTTGATAATACTTTTGCAAAGGCCTAGACTCTACAAGTGTATTGTAACCATTGATTACTAAATAATACATAGAGTTGCTTTGGAGTGTGGGGTTTTTCTCCCAAAAGGGTTTTTCCCATTTAAATCACTGTGTTATGGTATTTTTCTTTTGTGTGTATTTGTTGTAATTATATGATCAATTTAGTTTTTGCACCTCCTCTCATAGGTTAGCATAGGAAGTGTATTGTGCGCCTATGTTTCCTTTCACTCATACACTGACACAATATCATTGGTGGTGGCTATGCTGCATCTAAAGAGAATTTTAATTGGAGAAATTCCATGCATGAATGGTTGAGAACAATTTATTTGAAGAGAATTTAATGAAATTCAACTCCAATTTTTAGAGGGTAAATGAGTCACAGTCCATCAATGTGCTCACAAATGTTCCCTCTTGAAACTTTAAATTTGAACCAAGCCTGGATAACCTTGTAAGAATAGCCACATCACCAATGTTTTTTCCGTCCAACAAGAAAGCATTACTAGAAAATATTCCAATTTATCATTTTAAGCTCATGTAATAAGGTTTGAATGCATATATTCATGAACAAATCTGATATGCCATTAATTATGACAAATATTGCATAAAAAATACCATGACTCAATTAGTACCTTTGATGCATCCTGCGAATGATAGAGAAGGAAAGTACAAGTCTATGTGTGCAAGATAATGAGCCAACCTTAAGTGCATGATTTTCTTCTATTATTGCAGACCAGTGACCACAGAAGAGATAAACAACAGTAAACAATTTTAAAAGTATATATATCATTGGTATTTGTACAAAGTGATTGATGATTAAATTCTCTCTTTAGTTTTATGCAGGAGGCTTCAGAATCTCAGATCATGTTCTCAGAATGAGATTATATCGTTATCTAGAAAATTGGCCTTTATCAATGCTTAATATGTTGGTTTACAGTTGTATTAGATGCTTGTATTTTGTATGGCAATGGTCACCTTGGTGGTTATTCCTATGATTTTGGGATTAAGTCTGTTGTGTTCAACTTAATATTCTTTCTTAATGATGAATTTAATATCCTATTTAAATGATGAATTTTTCTTCCACGAGTTCGGGTATATAAGGGGCAACTAGTTTGGTTACTGTATATCTGTCTTCTGAAGACACACACGATGCACTACTATACATTTGTTCTTTTCAGGCTCTGTTTCTTTACTCCAAACATTTATGGATCTTGTTGGTGTTGTACTTTTTTCATGTTTGAGTTTAAATAAATATGGGATAAAGTGGAGCAAGTTTCTACTCAAAATGTTTGGTTATTAGTCAAAAACGTTCACATTTACTAGAAATTAGTCTTAGGTTTTTAACATTTTCTCTTTACCTCTTATTTCTGTATGTAACTGAAAGCCATTATGCTTTGTTTAAGAAGCTTCACTATTTATAAACATTTGATATGTACACTGAAATTCAGGAGAAACAAGAGCTAAAAATGACCTTAGAAGAGGAGGCCAGGAGATGCCAATGGCTTGTTTTGTGGCTTGATTGTGATATGGAAGGAGAAAACATTGCATTTGAGGTCATAGATGTGTGTCATGCCTCTAATCCTAATCTTAATATATGGAGAGCTCACTTTTCTGCTTTGATTGAAAGGTATTACCTTCGTGATACCAGAGGTCATTTAGTGCATAAGTCTACGAGCACCCACTAGGAATCTCCTTTTAATTGCATTTTTTTGTCTTTCTAAAAGTACATTGTTTGTGGTAGAGATATTCATGAAGCTGTGCAAAGGTTGGGCCAACCAAATCGGTTCTTTGCGGATGCAGTTGATGCTAGACAGGTTTCAATCTTACAAACATTGCCAGCCTGGTGTGATGGTATCTTTTCTTGTTGAAATAATTTATTCAATCTAGAGAGATATATACTTTGTTTGACATTCTGAAATAACTTTTGTCTACTTGGTAGTTGGCAGAAAAGTTGTGCATCGATGCTTGTATTAGAATTTAGATTTTAACTGCATTCTAAAACTTACCCCCAATGCAATTTACACTGTCTTGCTCAAAGCTGGGACAATTTATACATTGGATTCCCAGTTTCAATGCTTATTTTTGGCTTCACTCATTCTCCTTTTACATTTTCTGAGAAATTAAATTTTAGAATGGATAATGTATTACAGGAAATTGATCTTCGGATTGGTGCCTCCTTTACTCGATTTCAAACTATGTTATTGCAAGATGCCTTTTTGTTTCCTTCTTCTGAGGATGAGAGAAAACTTGTCTTAAGTTATGGACCTTGCCAGGTTTGTTTATTGTACTTGATTTTGTGCTTTTTAGAAATGCTTTCACCGAACTCCCAACCCATCATCTGAGAAGAATGATTAAGTGCTCTATTGTTCCTTATTAATTTTGGTTTTCACAGTTTCCAACACTTGGTTTTGTTGTTGAGAGATATTGGGAAATACAAGCACATGAGCCAGAAGAATACTGGACAATTAATTGCTCTCATACTTCAGAGGATGGCACAGCAACATTTAATTGGGTGTACGAACTGCAACTCTTATCTTGATTTCTTCATAGAGTGCCTTTTATCCTTGGTTAAAACATGAATTGCTTCTGCTTCCTGATTTATTTTTGACAGGCGGGGGCATCTGTTTGATTATGCATGTGCTGTAATAATTTATGAAATGTGTGTAGAGGAACCCACTGCAACTGTGAGTACCTGTTTATTGGTTTTTCCATATGTGGTTGTAGTCAGCTATCTACATAGATGTCTTCATGTTATGTTGTGCAACTAACAATTTTGGGATTCTAGGTTATGGATTGTTTCTTGCATGCTTACAGGTTACAAATGTAATTCATCAAGAGAGGCGGAAGTACCCACCTTATCCGCTAAGCACCATTGAATTACAAAAACGCGCTTCCCATTACTTCCGTATGAGTTCAGAACATACCATGAAGGTGAGGCAACAATATCCATGCATGGAGTTGTCCCATATGTTTGTGGTAGTTTTTATAAAGTTTTCTGTGACTTTAAATGCCAAGTCTACAATATAACATTATTTTCCGCCTGGATTTGGAAAGAAAGGGTATATTAATATCTATAAATAACCAAATTTCAAATTTAGTCAATACAATTTGCCATTTTCTACAAACCTCTATGCAAAGTGGTCAATCACATGGTTAGTAGTAGACAAGTTTTCTGCTAACTAATGTAGTATATTATATTACATGCTTGGAATGTTTAAGGTTTTACAATGTGTGCATATATTCTTTTTTATTTGTGGCACATGCCAAAATATTTTTAGGACAACCTGTATAACAACAATACCATAAAGGCAATAAATACAATCCAACAATACTATTGTTCCCATGGATAAAGCCAAATAAAAAAGCTTTGAATGCGCCGTACTTCAGAAGCATTCACAGCATAGAGAGAGTAGCAAAAAATAGGGCCATAGAAAGAGCTATGTCAATGACAAAGACCTTGGCAGTGCTTAATGAGATGGATGACTGGTGTTGATGTGATCAAGCTGACATTCATGGCAATCTGTGATGAGGGTTTCAATCCTCTCTTAGCCATCAACCAATTTGTCATAATTTTGAAATTTTCACATGCAAATTTTGATATTAATTCTTTCACTGACATCATTGCCACAACCTGCCACCCACAGTTCCAAGATGTCCATGGTGGCTTGAGTTGAAGCCAAAGTAACAATCCTCCTTTGATGGGTCATTGTCAGCTGAAACCACTGGGCAAAGTTGTCAGCCAAATTTTCACATGCAAATTTTGATATTAATTCTTTCACTGACATCGTTGCCACAACCTGCCACCCACAGTTCCAAGATGTCCATGGTGGCTTGAGTTGAAGCCAAAGTAACAATCCTCCTTTGATGGGTCATTGTCAGCTGAAACCACTGGGCAAAGTTGTCAGGCAGATGCCACCACCATGGCCCCGTTGACCTGAACAAGAATTGTTTTTTGCCTCCTAGCTTTCTGATCCGCCCTACTCCTGCAATAAACATTTCACAATATCATGCTGAAACTGCTGTATCTCTTGCTCGGTAGGCCTGTTAAATCACTCCATCAATTGGATCAACCATGAAATCTTCATCATTTTGTTCAATTTTGACCTCCCCCAGTAAGTTGGAGATAAGGCAGATCCCACATATTAAACATGATTTCTAAGCATTGTCCTTAGAATTCCTTGTTTATACAAAAACGCTAGAGTCCCACTTAGAATTAATTAGGCAGCTAAGGAGGAGCTTTTTGTGAGAATTCAACATGGAGAGCAGTTTTGAATTTGCTATAATGTGCTTCCTCACCATAGATGACTATGTAAATAAGTCCATAGGAATGCCACGATCCTACCTCTTTGTACATTTTGTACTATTGACGACTAAATGAACACGAGTGCTGCCAGTCACATAGACTAACAGCCTGATCTGTGGCACAGATAGATTAGATTTGTCCTTGGTCTTGTACAGATAAATCTGCAATTTTAGGAATTTTGAAGTTCAGATGCAAATATAAAAGAAGTTTGTTGACATAAAATGACTTTCTTGTGTCCAATTTAGGCAAATAAGGAGTAGATGGTATGTGGGAGGTAGTCAGAAAAATATCTAGATTGGCTAAGCCTTGGCTCCATGCCCATTCATGGACCGGTGCCTTGTGGAGGGGCAAGCTGATTGGATTTAATTATAGTGTTTACAACTTTACAATAATGGAACTCCTCTTTCTTACCATGCCCTGCTGTATAAACTTTTTTCTTGGTCAATAAGTATTTGAATGCTCTGCAAAATGACATTCACAGTCTGTAAACGAGCACACGAAGTCTCAAACAAAGCTTTGAACTTTGAATTCTTAATTCAAATTCACCTATTTTATAGCCTTTTGATAAAAAAATTGAAAACTTACCAAAAACAATAAATAAGAGTTCTTGGTGAGAACTGAAGAGTCAATCCATATGGTAGTGACTTGTGCCCTCCTTGGAAGTTGAAATGGGTACTCAGATAAGGACAAACTTCATAGACAAATTGAAAATAGTTGGAGTAATTTAATTTTGGTATTGCCACTTGTTGGGGTCATAAGTCTTAGATTAGTTATGATATGTATTGGAAAGCTTCATCATGAATTATTTTTGATCCCCTAAGGGAATGCTCCACAACTAATTTGAGCATCTGATTAGTCCCAAGGACAAATTCCACTTTGAAGGGTCCTGAAAATGCAAAATAAGAAAATATAGAAAAACTCTTAACATGTAATGTTCCTTTCCGGGAAGGTCAAAGTTTTTGCGTTTGTTTCAGTTTGATAGACTTTGTTTTATCAAACAACGATATTTATTATGCATGAAAAAGATAGCACTTGACTGGAAAGTATTACATGGAAAGGAACAACAACAAGATACTACTCAAAATGTACATTTTCATGAACAGCAGGGTATGTGAGCATTGAATAATGAAGTGAGACAGCAATATTATGCAGCTTCATTCACTCTGGACACTATATGATAACACTGGCAATGTATATCAAGGCTCAGTTACAACTGGAATGGTATGACAGCAAGATAACAATAATTTCTGAGTGTTTATATGACTGTTCTACACACACAGCAGTATTATGGCGATAACCAATGACTGAAACAGCATCAGAGTGTTAATCCCTTCACTAAGAACTTCCTTGGCAACACTAATATTGCACAGCAATAACAGAAAGTCTTTAACAGCAGATTGATATGCCTTTCCTGAGACACTAAGAACTGAAATACGTGCACAGCACTCAGATACATTGTAACTGATTATTACAGAGCATTTTATGGACTCTACAATTCAGACTCATCACTGGAAACAACTCAGATTAACACAGGAACTTATAGGTGCCTCCGACACATAAAGTGAAGCATAGTATGCTGTGAGAAATGAACTGGAAATAATTCGATTTCCAAAATTGAGAGATTGATATTAAATTATATATTTTAGTATATATATATAATTATAGTTTTAAATATATAAAACATATTATATATATATATTTAAATACCCAAGTATATGAATATATATATATATATAT
The DNA here is from genome assembly GCA_007115665.2 of Sequoiadendron giganteum. NCBI lineage: Eukaryota > Viridiplantae > Streptophyta > Pinopsida > Cupressales > Cupressaceae > Sequoiadendron > Sequoiadendron giganteum. The sequence continues at coordinate 616,620,461 of CM021100.1, read as the reverse complement.
ATATATATATATTCATATATATCTATATGTTTTAATATAACTATAATTTATATATATATAATCTTTAATAGATAATTACATATATATTAAACAAATATATATATATCGTGAGCCAGTCAGCATATAATAATATAATATTATTAATATCCACATAATATAGGTTGTGTGCATATATACATGTATATATCTGTATATACCTCTATGTGCACGTATATGTAAGTATACCATATCGATGCATCCGTATGGGCATATCCATCTACCATCATACGCTTGTATCGATATGTATATACATATGGATACGTGCATATATTATATATATGTATATATGTCCACTCCCTAATTACTTACACCCATTTATGTTACCATCATAATGATCATAATCTCACAAGACAGATACATAGATAAACATCACTTATAAATGCATACAAAAGTTGACAAGACTCCTAATGCAAACATACAAGCTTATGGATGACTTACCTATATCCCACACAAACTGACTCAGCTTACTCAATCTAAGTGACGTGTGTGTATGCTCAGATAGTTTACTTTACCGGTTACCCGACCAAGCTCCTCTCTTGAGTGATATTTCCCCTCCCCCTAGAGATTGAACATATACCTGCAACCACTAACACATTCCTTCGGCAGTTATTTGTTCACAATAGTAAACAGCATATATATATACATCTTCAAAGTTAGAATAATTATAATTCAATAACCATCTATGCAGTATTTCACCATGGATAACATCAACTGAGATAACATCAAATGAAACAACATCAAATGAGATAACATTCATATTGATAACAAGGTACAAGCATCTCCAGATTTCACATTACATTCATATTTACCCTATATAGTAATAGTAAATAGTAACCTCACAATTTGGGATGTAACACATTCGTCTCTTTGTTTGCATAGTGGCAAATTCACTAGTTCTGCCAAGGGGCAATTACACATTTGCCATGGCTTTTTTGCCTATTTAATTGTGTTTTTGCCACTTGTGGCAAGAGATGATTTTACTTAAACATGTTTGCTGGTCATTCTAAGGTGTGCAACTTTGACTTAAGACTCTTGGAGATGTTCCTTCCACCCTTGATCATCCTCAGCCATCATCACAGCCCTATTTCTTTGTTTTTGATGATGAAATCCATCTCCTACACCTGTGGCAACTTCTTGAAATACATTGACCCCAATGGTCCAGTTTGTCTAGATTTGATTTTTCAGATCTATAAAGACACTCCAAAAAATTAATTATGAAATCAAGACTAGTTGAATATTGTTCAAGTTTACAGTATCAATGATGGAGAGCAAAAGCCCTTTTGTAATATATAATATTGACTATTTTAAGTGTTGGTGTAATTCCATGCATACTAATGTATTGCTGAATCCTTTTGTGCATATGTGCACTAAATTTAGAGATGGTAAGGGAATTAATGATTTCTTCTGTTTTCAAACATAAAAAAGTAGCGTGTGTGGTGCATATTAGTTGTTTCATATGCTTTACATTTTAGTGGAGAACATTACTTTGTCAAGTACAAGGCATATGTGTACTTGACAATTCTTGTGGACGATTTTGATTATTTGTCAAGGTTTTGATTGCTTGACAGGTAGCAGAGGAACTGTACCAGTGGGGTTTTATTAGTTACCCTCGTACTGAGACTGACCACTTCTCAGAAAACACAGATTTACAGGTAGTTTTACACTTGAATAGCAGAGAAACCTGATTTGTCATTATATTTAAAGTTTTTCTTTTTCTCTGTAATTCTTGAAATTAATTGCATTCTGTATATTGAGTTTGTGGTCATAAATTTTGTATTTAATGCTGCTGAAGTAGTTGGAGCTGATTAAAGAGGTTTAAGTAAACTACTCGTGTAAAGTAGTGAATGCACCCTTTGGTTTTCATCAGCCTCCTCTTAATTTCATTGGCTGTTTCTTCCTTTTGATTGTTGTCAGGGGTTTTCTGGGTACACCATTTCTAGTTAGTTTTTTTATTGTTAATTTTTTGGCCAAGGGTACCTGAAGATTGTATGGCCTCCAGTTCTGTTCTAAGAAATTCCCTAGGCAAGTCTGCCTCACCTCAATGGGGTTTGTGGGGCGAACCGGTTGGGAATCATACCTAAGACTTCAACCCAAAAAGCATCCTTTATTCATCAGTTGGTGTTGCCCCAACACACTTTAGTTGCAATCTTTTCGTTAATTTAGTAGTTATGTTTTTTGGTTGTTGCTGACTTTTTCTATCTTGCTATTGTCAAATGTACTTTTTGGTCCTATTTCTTGCTTTGGTCATTGGTGAAAACTAATATAATTTCTTTCATTTCTAAAAGGATTTAATCTGTTGGAGCAAAATGATGTTTATGAGACTTGAATACATAGTAAGGCCTATACAACAATATGAAAAAATTCAGTTCTTTTTTGTTAGGTAAATAGAAAAAGTATTTAGCCATGGTTCTCTATCCCTATCATAGAAAATTCGTGTATTCATTCTATCTGAAATTTATGATCAGAAAAAGGGCCAAAAAATCAGTAAACAAGAAGTTGATATAGTGAAAGCATTTTTCTTTTGATTAATTCCTTTAATAGTGGGGACTGGAAAAAAGAATACTGCTTTATAAAGAAGCAGACAAATTGCTATGTTTATTAGCACCGCTTAGCAGAAGATTGAGAGAAGAATTCTACTTGACTTTGGTGGAGGTAGTGCATTAATGATTTCAAGTTTCCACGATTTATGTTGTTTATTTTTGGACATGTTTCTGGATTCGATTGTGTAACAAATTTTTGTATCAACTTTTTGGATCACACTCTGTGATCCATCATCAGGATGATAGCAAAGAGCTTGAAGAATAAACTGGATAGTTGCAGACCAAGACAAACTTAAAAAGACAGGGATAAGGCCAAGGGGATAGAGGACTAAACGCAGACCAAGAAAGATAACAAGATGAATACATTTTTTTTAAAATAGGAAGGGAAAAATTAATAGGAGAAATGTTGTAACAATCTATGAGGATGGATGCAGCAAAACATTATTAGATTGGAAAATTTTTTTCTAAATGAAAGGAAGGAATAAGAAGTTCCACCTACTAATGAATTGTAAATTAGAAATATATATAAAATAAAAGTATATATGCTTCAATATTATAGAGGGCTACTAAAAAATGAAATAAGAATATGAATATAGGTAAAGAAAAATCCAAAAAAGCTTGCAAAAAATATGAGAAAAATAATTATTAATTTTCTAATAAAAGAAAAATATTTTATCTACTTAAAGATGGAGAAAAAAATGGTTTAAATTGATATAAGAATAAGTGAAACTTGATTGGAAAAAATTTAATTTAAATTACATTATAGGATAAAAATTAAACTTTGGTAGTGCAAGTATCTAAATAAGACCCATTTGATTTCATTAAATATAAACTAATTTAATTGGAAAATGTTAGTAATTCTTATAATTAAGGAAAAACTTAGATGGACTTATAGATCTAAATATTAAAAGAAAGAAGCTATATAAGAATTTTTTCTTATTAATCTACATAAAAATTAACAAATAACATAATTGAAGGATAAAACTTTAAGTTGATTAGAATTATTAAAATTAAAAATTTTCTTAGAGAAAAGAGTTTTAGATTTCTTATATAGACCTAATTAAATTAAATGTATACTTACAAATTAAAAAGCTTGGAAAAGAAAAAAGTTTTAAATGTATTGTTTTCTGATAAATTTTTATTAAACTTTAATTAAGAAAAAACTTATATTAGGGAATTATGAAAACTTGAAAAATACATGAAAGAGTTAAATATGCAAAAAAAACTTTTAATAAGCAAAAAGCAAAATTCTTTTTTTAAAAAAAAAAGGGGTAAAAACTTTATTGATCCAGCAAAACCGTACAAAGGCAAAGAGAAAAACAGACCCGCCAGGGGTCAAGAAACCAAACTAAAGCAATCAAGACTCTCCCAAGAACCATCTCATGTCCTCCGTAACACGATCTTCAAGAACTTGGGAAAGATCCCTAGGAAGACTTCCCCAGTCATCCACATTCCAAGTACCCATCTGCTATCTAGCCAAGCCATCCGCCACCTTATTCCATTACCAAGGGATATGACAAAAGGTGTTAGAATCCAAAGCCCCACCTAGAGCAATAATTTGCTTGACCACAACAGCCAGTTGCCAGTTCACATCATCAAGATGATGTTTATTTAGCATATCAATAACAACTTGGGAATCCGACTTGCAAACACTTCGCCTCCAACCGAGGGCACAAGCCCGTTCCAGCACCAACAAAATAGCTAGGTCCTCCATAAGGTTATTAGTTTGTTGACCTTTCTATATTGAAAAGAAAAGAAAACCACCACCCCTGAGCTATCTAATACCACCAACTCCAATATGTCCAAGATTACCTCTAGACGACCCATCAGTGTTAATTTTCAGCTCACCCAAAAGAGGGGGCCACCAATGACCACTTTGTTGAATCTTCCCCTTGCCACACCGTCTCTGTCCAAGTAGCATGCCCCTCCTACTACCAATAGAAAGTCCCAATGTCCTAACCACACCCAAATCACTAGGGTTCGTAGGTACAGATAGGTCACACTTAGTTGCGAGAGTCTCCTACCCCCAAGGTTCTCAACCATAGCTTCTTATCCAAAAAAATCCTACGATTGCATTCCAACCAATATGCCAGATAATCAAGCTAGGACCAATAATCCAAGCTATATGAAGGAAAGGGGTTTTAGCTGGAGAATTCCCCTGCCCCTTCCAAAAGTCATCCAAAGAACAAGCATGTCTACACGGCTGGCTCCATATACTCCACCAGTAGTGCCAAATCGTTCTAGCAAAAGGGCACTGAAAGAAGAGGTGGGAAGCACACTCTTCGTGACAAGTGCACATGACACACATAGAAGGACCCTAAAAAACACGCTTCCAAAGATTCTCCCAGGTGAGGCATCTTCTCACTAGCACAAAACATACAACAGAACAAAAACGAAGTAATCAATTTGAAAAGTGTAGCAAATGGTAGAATGAGCACCTCTATATATACTAAAATGTGAGCAACCAAAGGCTACAAACAAGCTAATACTTCTGCCACCTTTCTATCCCCAATGCCCATGCAACGACTCATCAAACTAACTTAGAGGTTTGCAACACATAACAGTCCTCACCTTTCAAATGGCTGAGTTGACTTGTTTCAAGGGACAGCAAGACTCTTTTACTGAGTCAAATGAACAACAAGCTTATTAGCAAATTTCCTATTTGGTTTGCAAATCAAATTCCTTCTTATATTTCTGCCAAGTTTACATTGACTGAGTTTCATGGCTAAGATATTGCTTTTCTAGACTTAAGAGCAGTTAAAAAGACTTCTTATGCATTCCATATACTTCTGCATTGGTGCCACATTTCATACACTGGCGCCCTTTAAGATAGCGCAGGTAAAGACTATTTCTACATTGTTCAAATATGCACTTACTACTTTTGCAGCGTATACACAACACTTCCTATTTCATGGGTGACTCATGTATAAGTTGACTTAGTCATATGTTTGCTTTATGCACAAGTTTATACTTTGCAACACATTAACAAGGAAGCGCCATATGCGCCCATGTTTCATTTAAAACACTTTATTATTATTAACTTTAGCGTTATGTATTGTGCTTGTAAATGTCATGTCCCCCCAAAATTGTAAAACATTGAAATACAAATGAATGAAAGATAAAATAACAAAAGACATATTAGTGAGTTAATGCTATTATATTTTAGGTGTTAAAATGTGGAATATTGAAATACAAATACTAAATATCAAAATATAAGTAATGGCAATCTAAATAGCATTATATTATAATTATCATAAATAATATTATAATTATAATACAATTATCTAATAAATAGAACATTTAATATTATTAATTATAAATATCATAATAATAAAGATGCACAAGAAACTAATATTTAAATGTGACTATACATTAGTAGATAAATAAATGAATCAAGAAACATTGATTAAAAGGCAACTTAATTATCTTTGAAAGAGCTGCGATCAAAACACTATAAACCCCGATAAGGATCTGCAGCGATTCAATATGAATTAAGACAATGATTCCTAAAAGCAGCCACACTTAAAATGTCAAATATGCAGCAATTCATTTTAATAAACCTTAGTTAAGAATATCGGTTTCAAAAAGGCAGCAATTTAAGAGACACAACTAATTAAAGTAACCACCATTGAAGGGGTGCAACTCCTCACCCAATCAGGGATATTTAAAGGATATCCATAAACAGCCAAGAGGTTATCGTGGGAAAGAGGAATGGAATATTATGATCAGCCAAACAATAAAACTCAGTCTGAAATGATTATCTAAGATCATCACTGGCTAGGAAAGAGGGAGTCTGCAGATCGGTGGATAGACAAGAGTCTGCAGATGGATCATTATCACTGGTATTGTGTTATTTATTATGAGTAGAGATAATAAGGTGATGCTTTAGGGTGTTAAGTAATATTTGAAGTATGTTATTATTTATGGTATTATTGCCAATTGTTATTATTGATGTTCTTATCTATATTACTCATGGATAATAACTTGTGACATTTTATTGATACTATTTATTGATGCTAGGGATGATAATTCTAATGTTATATATATTCTTGTTGATATCAATTATTCATTTATGTTATTTAGGAAGAATGATCCATGTGTGATATTATTAGTCCTTATTAAGTTTGCTGATATATTTATTTAGGAATTACATCATTGTGTTTATCCCTTCACCGTGGTGGGAAAAAGGGGATTGCCAAGAGGCTATATCAAGGGGTCCTCTTTTTGATACACCACCCAAATGAGGGAACAAGATGAGTCCACATGGGCCAAAGGGGTACTGCCGTTGTCTCAACGGGTATTGAGGAGTTGAGCCACCAAGATACCTTTTGCAACTCCTAACCACCCATCATGGTGTGATGAGTTTGATAGATACTTTAATTTAAATGTGAGTTAGTAAAACCAATAGATATCCACACCATGGATAAGGGAAGAGAGGATTGCTGAGGGAGTACATCGAGAGGGCATCTTTTGGATACGCCACCCGGGAGGGGACAAGATGAGCCCACATGGGCCAAGGGGGTACTTGCTGTTGCCTCAACGGGTGCTGCCCTTGGGTCTAGAAGAGTTGGCTACCAGGACACCAGCTGCAACTTCACTTACCCTACCATGTTGTCATGAGTTTACTAATACTTAGAGTTAGAATATGGTTATTTGCTAGTTATTGCTATTGTGATAGATAATTATAATCTGTTAACCAAAATGATTATGGTGATGATTTCTAACCTATGTGCAAGGCTTCAATCAGGGAAAAAAGGGTACTCTCTAAACTCATTGTTATTTGGGCAAGAAAATTAGGGCAGATTTAGGCATTTCCAATCAGGGACATTACAGTAAATATCTCAAATGATTATCATTTATATATTATATATATTATATATATATGTACTCATTTGACATGGTTATCAAATGCATTAATTGTCGATTATCAAACATAAATAAATATATATCGAATAACATTATGTATATATATATATACACACACACATTTATATATAAATATATATTAATATATATGTAGCTATATTATTTTATATTATATATTAATATATTTAATATTATTTTAATACCTTTACAAAAACATTTATACTCATATCCATCGATCGAAATATATACACGAAGTGTATATATACATATACATATATATAACTAAGGTGATATATATATTACCTTAGTCCAATTGGTATTCCCATGCATATGGGTAATTTGTCCATGAGCATGCGTAGGTACGTCTACTTATGTATATTCATGTACGTATTCAATCACATGTATGAGTTTATCGTTGAAATATCCTCCTTAGTTTTTTTTTGATTTTCAACACACAATATTGCACCCGTTAAGGTTAGCTCAATAAGCATAACCAGCTGAAAGGTAACCCTCCACTTTCTGATCACCAAGATCCTGATGTGGGCGAGGTGAGAGCATACGGTGTGAAGGGATCGTTAGAAGAAATCTGAAATGAAGTACAATCCTGTAGGCGGCTAGCTAGCCATAAGAAAAGTAAATACTAGAAATGTAAATGTAGGCAGATAACCGACCATAAGAGCTCGACCACTTATTCAGTGGGAGCGGAATTACTACTAGAAATGTAAACAACTCAACCATTTGTTCAGCGGGAGTGAAAGAACAAACTGAAATGTTAAACAACTCAACCATTTGTTCAGCGGGAGTGAAAGAACAAACTGAAATGTTAAACAACTCAACCACTTATTCAGTGGGAGTGAGATATACCAAATGAAAAGTGCAGAAATATAAATGCTGATCAGTACTACTGGAATCAGCGTTACAATGTAAGCTCTCATACAATAAAATTATGATAAATTGACTCTCTAATCAACCCAAATGATTTGCAATATTCCTTATTACAATTATGAATATAAACACTATGGAAATATAGTAAATAACTGAAATAATCAGGTCTGATATGAAAACACAGCAAATTGAAAATCCAATCAGCAAACAATGAAAACACAAGAATGCTCACAACTTCACCGAAACAGCTCTGAACTTCATCATACTGGATACAAATGAACATTAGAAGCTAGGCGTCCAAAATGCACGAGATATACAACTTCGGAAAGCACCCAAAAGAGTGGCACAGGTCCCAATGCTAGGCCACAAGATGGGGCTGCCTGTAGGGGTCGACCCTCTCTAAAAAATCAACCCCTTAAAAATAAAATTTGAAACTTGAAGAGATGGGGTGCCTATAGCAAGGAAACACAAGGAGCAAATACCTAGAACCAAACAAAATTCACACCGCGAGCAATAACCAAAAATGTGCTTCAGCCAAGCACAACCAACAACTCCAAAATTAGAAATATCAACCAAACAATTCACTGTGAAGCTCAATCTACAACCTCTGGATGAAAAAGCAGTCTCAATCAGCTAGGTGTTATCTTTCAAACACGAAATAGATATTAGCTAGGAGGAATTCGTTTTTCGAAGCAAGGGGTCTGAAATCATTTCAGCAACACTTCGTTATAATAAGTAATGGATGCCAAATGAAGGAGCAAAGCCTTGTATTTATAGCACTTTTGAGATGACTTTTAACCTTCTCCTTTTCCCTCCAAAAGGGGACACCCAAACTCAAAATTCAAATTAATATTTTTAAAACATTCTTTTGAACACCTTTCTAGGCGTCCTAAAGGCCTTGGCAACATTTACAATATTTAAAATATTTAAAATACCTCAAATGAGGCGTCCACTTCAAGGCCCACTTTTTAGAACAACATTCAGCCCTTCGCCTTGGCCAACGGGCCAAAATGATATTGAAATATTAAAATGACTTAAATCATTCCATTTGCCAAAATTAGCCCAAAAGTGCCGAAGACCTAATCACCAATTCTGCTATGCCCGAAATAGAAATTGCACTGAACTGCTGAATTGCTGCCAAACATAGCACTGACATAAATAGCACCTACTAAAAATAACATACTGCTAAAAATAGTAAATGACTCCAAATTCATTTTAACCATAATTCGGGCAGCCGTCGCAACTTACTAAAAATAGTAAGTTCGGAAAAGACCTCTGATGTAGACACATGTTACACCATTCTGCAACTCTTTGAAAATCTAGAAAGACCTAGAAACCTCTCTGCAAACCAACTGCATGCAAACCCCTTAAAACACAAAAGAAACCCCCAAGTCATAGGAAACCCTAATTTCCCTTTCTGACAAGCCTATGGGCCTCTGGGATAGGCCGACAGTCATCAGAATCGACTACTGTTGAGAAGGGTGTTGGCGTTTCAAATCGCACCTCTGGTATGCGGTTTAGAAACAAACAACTATGTGCAGTAAACTGCTCTTCAAATTTGGAGGGGAAACTCCCCCATATGCTGATTATGCTAAAGAAAGTAAATTAAAACTAATTTGCCTATCTTTTTGTCTCAGCTACGAGAACACAAGGTTATAGAACTCTTGACGTTGCAGCTAAAGGTTTTTTCTTTTATAAAACTTACAACTACAACTAACTTATGCTAAAGACGCTTCTAAAGATTTAAATAAACGTAGAGTTTAAATCCTAGAAGTGAACGAGGAATGATTTCAACACACATAAACGAACATTGAAAACTGAGACATTAAATCAAAGCAAGATAGGCATAAGATCCTCCTTCTCAATTATCAAGATTTACACCTCTGGGACAACAAGTTGTAGCAAAACAGGCATGCAACATGCGATCAAAACTAGATTAACACTTAGCACAAGATCGAATAAAAATTGAATAGCAATCTTGAAGGCCAAAAGAAGCTCATCAATTTCACTATCACAATCCAAGTTCTGAACAACACTGAATAACAAGGAGAAGGCACTAAGAGGCACAACGTCTTGTTATCACTAGCATGGTTAAAGAAAAATGGCAAGGCTGCTTTTATTTATAACTAAGCAGAGGAGTAGGGAACCCTAAGATCTCCTTGCTTTTACAACTAAGGCTTGCCAACATGCAAAATTTATTTCTAAATCTAAAAGAAGATAAACATCTAACCACCTAAGAAAGCATGAAAAATAGGAAATGTCAACTATTACATTTGTTTTCTTTCTCTTCTCCAAAAAGTGGATAAGAATTAAGACGAGAATAGAAAGAAAGCTAGGAAGAAAGCTTCTAGAAGAAAGTTGTGTCATATCTCGATCACATCCTCTAAAAAGCGAGAAACTGTATCTTTGGTAGGAGTATCAATACTATTAATAGAAAAGTGTTGCTTTTCCAAGATTTCTTCGCCATCTGCAATTGATCTCAGGAAATCTTTACTCTCATTGGCCACTTTCTCGAACTTTGCTGACATCACAGAAATCTGACTCATCCTTCCAACACTACCGTCGCTGTCACGAACAACACTTTGAAACTCTGCTTGGACTAAGTCTAGCCCAATGTAGGAACCATCATCAAGACAATACCGACAAGGTATCTCTACAACAAACTCTCTTACGAACTCGAACACATCAACAACCCTTTATTTGTATGCAACAAACTCCTTAGAAGTTCTCTCATAGGTTCTCACCTTGAAGAGGTGATGTTCTTTCCATGCAATAATTTGTCTCTTGTTTTCTCTTGCAACTGTTGAGCCATATGCTGTATCCAAATCTGCAATGATGATTTCATGCATAGGCTTCACCTTTGCTATCAACTGCTCAAAATCTTGGATACCTTGGTGTAAATCATGGGCATTGTATCTCAACTGAAATATTTGTGCCAGAATCTCCTTGCCTTTGATGATGAATTCTTCAATCCATTCTTGTGTTTGCTTCCCACAAATTACCAACTGCCTCAACTGCTGCTGATCAGCTGGTGTCTCTAAAATCGAGGGCAACAACTATGTTGCTTGTGAAGTACCATGAACAAGGCTAGAAATGTATAGCCGGAGTTGACGATTTTCAACCTTGAGGGCTGCTTTGTCTTCTCCATCTTTCAACACTCTTTCGTGAAGGCTTTCAGCTGCCACTTTGAACAAACTCACATCAGCATGTCTAGTGCTCTTGCCAAGATTGTCTTTAACCATGACAAAATCATCCATCTCCACTTCATCTTCGTTTTTATCCTCAAGAGGTGTAGTAGTCTCCATGATCATTTCACCCTCTGGATTCCTTTCGAAGTGGACTTGTTTTCTTGCTTTCTTTTTAGGTGCTTCCTGATAGATATTGTCAAGATCATCAAAGTTAAGCTGATAGGAAGGCCTTCTTCTCTTCCTTCCCAAGGAGCTCTCAAGCCAAGATGTAGTATTTCTATTGTCTTCCATGGGAGGTTCGGCTGCATCCTCTTCTTCTACTTCATCATCTCCCAAATCAATATGAATTGGTGAAGGCCTTGGAGATGGTTGAGGATCATGTGCCAAAGGTACTTCTTCTGCTTCTCTTTGAGGCATGAGCTTTTTTGGAGGGACCTCTACTTCAGCTGCTGGCTGCTCTTGTATGATTATATTAGAGAATTCTATCCTTCTCTTTACGTTATTTGTTGACTTGCTGCCCTTTACACCTTCTTGAGGTTGACTTATACCCTTTATCTTTGGCTTTGATCTAGAAGAAGAAGGAAGAGATGAGTGTATCTTGAGTGGCTCTGCTACTGGAATGGATTTCTTCCTCTTAAGAACTAGGAAAGCCTTGCTATGCTCAAGGACTTGTCTTGTCCTTTCTTCCACTGTGATGCATTCTTTGTTGGCCTAATTGACTTGTGGAAGAGGTTGTTGCTCAATCTGATTTCTAGTGTATGCTGGGAGAAGCACATCTCCATCATCATTTGATAATCCCTCAATATCCTTAGACAAATAGTCTTTCATTTGATGAAGAGTGAGTCTACTGTTACTATGTCTTCGGACCTCGAACTCATCTCTGAAATTGGCCCAATAATCCTCAAGAGCGGGCACATGAGCATAGTTTTGACCAAGCCTGGATGCGTAGACACCATGGGGATTATAGGATTGTCTCTTGCTGAAAGGCTTGAGATCAAGTTTAGCCAACTCATCACCCATTATCTTGGCATCTGCTGATGATCTGCACTTGTAGATTCCTAATTCAAAAGGAAAGCTGAAGTTTGGTTTCTTTTTATTCCGCAAGTGAGTGTGAACATCAGATACTTGCCTTAGGAATTCCATGCAAACAACCTCATCTAATGGATACCTCAGTAACATGAGTGGAGCACCGGAAAATCCATAAACTCTTATGTAGGTGAAAGTTGCAAACTGAATAAACCAATCTTCCCATTCCGCCATCGCTATCCTGGCAATTGATGAAATACACACGTGCAACTCATTATCTAGGTCTCGCACTGTATACATCAGGAAAGATTCATTCACCTTTTTGTAGTGATGCGATGCTGCTATGAACTCCAACTGAGGATAGTAATTGTAGACATGTTGTACATTCAGAGAGCGCTCAGTGTTCAACCCTCTGAATTTGCCTTGGAAGGCCACTAGATAGACTAGGTAGAAGATCATGTGGAATTCATGCCTGCTGAAGTATTCTGTTATCTGGTGATGAAGGCAATCATTGATTAATGTAGGCCAATCATAGAACTCCGTCTTCATGATATGAGGTATCACATAAAACATCCAGGGCTGAAACTTTGTTGCATCTGCTTGGCCAGGTATTCTTGTTGAGCAAGGTGATTATTATAGCTATTTCATCCTTAAATTCTCCTCTGCCAATGTTCTTCGGCAATGTCTTATGTTTTTCCTTCATCCACTTCTGTGCGATCTTTTTGCTGTATTTGTCTTTATGCATCTCCCATACCCTTTCACATTCTTCCATAGAGATGGTAACGCTTCCTGACCAAGGTGGAATTGAGAAGCATTTTTCAATCACATCTGGCTTCAAATTGCAAATCACTCTTCCATCCACCGATTGAATTTCCCTCGCTGCAGGATTGTAATGCTTGATGCAAGCAATTATGAATTCTAAGCTCTGTATTGAAAAAGGAATAGATGCAGCTGCAAAAATTCCTGAATGGCCAAGGTGTCTAATTGTGACATTGCCTGTGTCTTTCAAAGCACGCAAATTGAACACTGGCTTGATGTGGTGCAAGTTAGTTTCAGCTGTTCCGATGAAGTCATGATACAGTACTGATGTGGTCTTGTACTCAGTGGGAATGTACTCCATATTGCAAAACTTGAAGATTGATTGTAATCTTGCCTATATTCAGACAAGTTTTGCACAACTTTCTATTTTTAGTTTGCTAATTTTTCCTTCAAACGGATGAATTTTTTCAATTTTTTTTGAGATATGGGTTTTGTTCAGAATTTCGTTACAAGCAAACCTAGATCATCCGTTTTTGAAAATTTTGAGTGTAGACTGAAAAAGCAACAAACCCTAATTTCTTCAGAAAAAGCATGAAAAAGTTGGCACCTGGGTTTTGTTTAGTAGCACATTCTGGATGAACCCATTTGATCAGATGTTGAAAACCTTGAAGTCTGATTGAAAATCCAACCACTTGAAATTTCTCTGAAAAAGCTGTGATATGGGTTATGTTCAGAAGAGTGTTTAAGAAAGACCTAGAATATTAGAAATTGTAAATTTTGAATTTTTCTTTGACATGCGAAGAAAAAAGCAGCTGCTGCAACTTGAAAAATTTCTTCAAAAACTATCCAGAATCACGAACTGAGGTGACCCAGATCACTAGAAATTGAAAACCTTGACCTCCTCCTTTTAAGAACTTTGAAAAATCAGCAATCTTGAGCTCTCAAATCTTGAAAAGAAAACTCTTAAGTTGCTGCTCCACTTCTCCTTGGACGCCACTTGCAAGAAAAATATGAAAAATGAAAGACAAAGGCGCCTTAAATAAGTTTAACCTTGAGAAAATCAACTTTCTTTTTCCGTAACTCTTCAAAACCCTAGCTTGAGCTTATGCATGGTACTTAGATGTTTTTTTTCTTCTTCAAATTTTGAAAATTTGAAAAATTTGACTAAGGCATGAGAGTTTGGGCGCCCTTCTTGGCTAGAGGCACCTATCTCCTCCAGACTTAGCCATTTTTCCAACATTTTCAACTTTTTCTTGATTTTCAACCCCCGTTTGATCTCGATTTTCGGCCTCCAAATTGATCTTACGGATGAGTTGAATGATACATCGTGGAGCTTGATCAAATCCGATGAAGTTTGTTTGGAGACAACTTTGACTAAAACTTCATCTGCCCTTTCAAAATGTTGGGCGCCTATCTCCTCCGGGGGTGCCCATCTTTACTAGTGTTGGCGTTTCAATTAGCACCTCAGGAGTGCTTATTGGAAACAGACAGCTATTGCAAGTGTGTTAGTACATGCTCTTCGGATTATAGAGAGGAAGATCTCTCTTTGCTGATTTTTTACTGTAAAAGAGGGGTGTACTAAGATTCCTATCTTTTTTACTCAGCGGTAGGACACAAGGGTGCATAAACCAATGCGCCGTAGCTAAGCCTTTTCTCTGGTTTCCGCAGATCTTAACTACGACTAACTAAGCTTCTAAACTATCCTACCTCCCCAAGATAAACAGAGCATGAGGGCGTAGGAGCGAAATGGATGGTTGGATCACTTGAATCCTCCGTCTCAATGGAATATGGCCGAGGCTCTGAACCTTCGGATATATACCAAGATAGGGCTCGATACAAGTAGACACTCGTTACGGTAAACTGGATCTGAGACTTGCCAAGGAGGAGGAACCCCTATCCGAGGTGTAGGCTTGGAAACAGCTCACTGGAAACAACAAGGAACAATGGACTGTCTAGCAAGATTCCCGAGGAGGTGACGACACCTGTCCAAAGTGTAGGCTGCAAGACATAACATTAAACAACATCAAACGATAATGATCGATGACAAAATATCCAAGGAGGCGATGACACCTGTCCAAGGAGGAGATTGAAACAATGCACTATTTAAAAACAAGACTTTGAATGGACTCAATTATTTAGATCAAGCAAACATGTGCCATCTGATTTATTTCTTCAAGCCTCTCCAAAAAATTACAAAGGTTGGGACAGCAAAGGCACGAAATCATGCACAATTACGATCAACCAACGAACTTTCATCCAAGAGTGAACAGATATAAACAAGCTAACTCTGGCAACAATGGCGCAACAATTTTGCTAGCAAATAAAGGTTAAACAAATAAAGAACCTAAGGCTCTTATTTATAGAAACTCAAAGGAGTAGGCAACCCTAAAATCTCCTTGAGTTAACAAACAGTTCTTGCCAATCAGCAAGATTTATTTCTATGTCTAAAAGTAGGTGAGCAAATAGTTAACTGGAAATCTACTTCAGTTAACTGAAACTAAACAAAAGTCAAACTAGAAGTCTACCTCAGTTGACTGACACCTAACTAAAAGTGAACTTATGTTACAAATATGTCTCCAAATAGACATCCACCTTTTGAGGAGATCTGAGATCCACAAATCGTGGGAGTCAAATAGACATCCTAGATTAGTGGGATCTGACATGCATGATCTGTGGAGATCTGGAGTCAACTTGGAAAGGGGCATCAAGTTGACTTCAGTCATCATTAATGCTATTTGGAGGGTAGGACGTCCTTCCTTGGTGCTTTACACCTCTTCACCACTGGTCAACAAAGTCTCTATCCAGTCATTGACCTCTTCGGCCCTTGGGCAATTAATGCTTTTCAAGGTGACTATGTGGCGTCTAAGCATTTCTTCACCCATCGTAAGCTGCTGCTGATAGATTATGCATTGGGCAGCTGCTTTATCTAACTGGATAGATATGGCTGCAATTTTGGCTAACTTGCAACCATTGGGATCTTTAAGGAATGAAGATCGGATGACATCTTGGAACCGTGTCTGTACCATTTCAAGCTCAACATATTCTCCTCCTTCTCACTGATATTCTAACTCAGGGAAGGATATTACCAACGTTCTTGCGAAGTTGATAATATTGGCGACAAAGCATCTATAATCAATTAGCTCCACTGAATTGGCATCGTAGGCTCTCACCTTGTATGCCACCTGTTCTTTCCACTCAAAGAGATGGTGTTTGTTCTCAGTGGTTGTAACTGATTCATATGCCTGTTGTAGATCAGCAAATGTCGCCTCCTCTCTCGGCCTCTCTTGAGCTGCCTTCACATCTGACTGCTGGATTTCTGATCTAAGTCCATGTGCCCTGTCTCTCAGCTGATATGCTTCTGTCAACACACACCGTCCTTTGACGACAAACTCATCCACTTGACGTCTCAAGTGTTTGCCGTATGTAATCAACTGATGATGGTTTCTTTCAGCTAGGAGATCCAATAGTCCTTGAGGCAAGGCCGAGGAGTTTGGAGTGTCATGTATCAAACTAGAAATGTACAACTTTAGCTGACGGATTTCAGCCTTCAAGGCTGCTTTGTCTTGTCCATCCTTTGTCATCCTTTCTTTGACACTCGCTGAGGCGATTCCAAGAAGGTCTGCCTCCACCTGTCGAGTGGTCTTTCCAAGGTTCACCTTTGAAAGCATGAAATCCTCAACCCTCACATTATGTATATCTTTGTCTTCAGGTGGGGCAACAGTCTCTATGATAACCTCGTTCTCTGCATTCTTCTCTACATGTGTTTGCTTTTTCAACTTCTTTGCCGGCATGTCTTGTGGGACATGGTGGAATTCAGAGAAGTCAAGCTGATAAGAAGGTCTCTCCCTCTTCTTCCCAAGAGAGCTTTCCAGCCAGATAGAATCTCGGCTAGCATCGCTGGGAGGAGGAACATAGGCCCCCTAAATGCTGGAAGAACAAGATTGTGCCGTGGCAATGCCTCGTGGTGGCGAATCCAAATCAATAGGACTCTGCGACCTCTGTGACGGTGGTGAAGCTGGTGGCTCTGTTTCTATCACTGGCACCGCTTCTGCTTCAACTTCTTCTACAACGGATTCCATCTTTGCAGCGATTATTTCAATCACTATTTCTTGTGTAGTTGCAGTGGTCTCAACTGTCTCAGGTAAATTGGGGGCTGTCTCCACCTGTACCTCTTGCCGGCTTGTGCTGGCAATTCCTTTTCTCCCCCATGTGCTCCCTGACATCCGCATTCCTTCTGGAGGAAAACTCATCTTCTTCTGTTTGGGTTTCCTCCTAGACGTGGAAGGTAGTGTAAACTGAACCGCTGGCAGCTCTGATCGGGGAAGTACTACCTTCCTTGTCCTTTTACTGTCCAGGTAGAGTTGACTGGGTCGAACTACTCTACCCGTTCTTTCCTCAATAGACGTACTCTCTTTCGCGTACCAGTCTACCTTGCCGAGTGGTTGTGAATCCACTAGACCCGTGAAGAAGGAAGAAAGAATGACTTCTTCTTCGTCCTCAGATAAGCCCTCGATGTCCTCTGACATGAATTTTGCAATCTGCGAGAGCTTGAATCTGCTATGGTTCCTTCTTCTCACTTCGAACTCATCCTCGTAGTTGACCCAAAAATCCTCCATGAAAGGTTTATGTGATGATCTTTGCTCAAGGTGAGCTGCGAAGATGCCTTTGGGGTCATAGGATGGCCTCCTGTCAATGAGGTACTTGAGATTAAATCTCACTATTTCCTGGCTTATCAACCTTGCATCGGCTGTAATCCTGCATCTGTAGAGTCCCATCTAAAAAGGAAAGTTTGCAGCAGTCTTTTTCTTTATGCGAAGGTAAGAGTGAACCTCGGCCAATTGCCTCAGGAATTCCATGAACACTACCCTATCTGAGGGGTAGCGTGGCATCATGGCGGGGGGGCCATTGTAGCCATACACGGGTATGTAGGTGAAAGTGGGGAATTGTATGAACCAATCCGCCCAGTCCACCATTGCTGCCTTAGCTGCTGGTGAAATACGCACGTGCATCTCATGGTCTAGCTCGTGCACGGTGTGCATAGTAAAAAGGTCATTTATCTTTTTGAAGTGTCTTTCCGCTAGAGTGAACTCCAGGCAAGGAAAGTATTCTTGTACCTTTTGCACACCCAGGGTTCCCACAGTGTTTAATGTTCTGAAATCGCCTTGGAAGGCTATCAGGTAGACCAGGTATGAACACATGTGGAAACGGTGCTCTTCTAGAAACCCGGTGAATTGTTGGTGGAGTGTGTCACTGATCAGGGAGGCCCAGTCGTAACATTCTTTCCTACTGATTATTTTGCCAATAATGTAGAACATCCACGGCTGGAAGGATTTTCCTTGCTCTTGTCCAGTGACTCTGCTGAGTAGGGTGATTAGCACTCCTTACTCATTTTTGAATTCTCCTCTACCAACCAATCTGGGCAAGCTGGTTCTTTTTGTTTTCAGCCAATGTTCAGCCATTACAAGCGAACACTCATCCTTCGAAGCCTTGAATGCCTTTTTGCATTCTGTCACTGATATGACCTTCTTGGTAGGGCATGTTGGAATTGCAAAACAAGTCTCTATGTCCACCAGCTTCAAGCTGCAAATCACCCTCCCGTCTACTGACAGGATCTCTCTTGTGGTCGGGTTGTAATGCTTTGTGCAAGCAGTTACAAGCTCAATGCTCTGTAAGGTGATCGGAATAAATGCAACTTGGAATAAACCGGATTTTTCAATGTTTTGCAACGTGATTTGGTTCATGCCCTCCAAGTCTTTAGAATTGACCTCTGGATTTTTCTGCCATAAGTCTGTGTCAGTCGTTTTCAGGTAATCATGGTATAAGACCGTTTTGGTCTTGTATTGTACCTGAGAGTATTGCATTCTGAAAACCTTGAATATTGACTAGGCACTTGACCCTGTTCTGACACTTTTCTGGAAATGCTAAAAATAGCCTCGTCGGGGATAATTTTTATGGAAAATTCTGAGACATGGGTTTTGTTGAGAATGATTTTCTAAACAAACCCAGATCGTTAGAAATTCGGAAAAATGAGTTTTTCTTTGACATGCAAAAGCCCTTTGGTGGCAGAGGCAACAGGGGCACCAAAAAGTGTTTTTTCTCGGAAAAATCTAACACATGGGTTTTGTTCGTGCTTCAGAGCTAAACAAACCCAGTTTGTCTGCTTTTCAATATTATGACTTTTTCAGGAAACCCTAAAAAATAGGGGCAGCAGGGCTACTTTTTTTTGGAAAAATCTACCATATGGGTTTTGTTGAAAAAGCTGTGCTGATCATACCCAAATGGCTAGATTTGTGATAATCTGTCGTTTCCTTTGACATGCAAAAGAAATATAGATAGAAATAGAGGAAGTAGACAGAAGATGGATTGGAAGTTATAAACTGCCACTTTGCAATAATCTGTCTCTGGGAGCAATCTTGGGAGAAGAACACTTTTACTGCCAATGATCTTCAAAAATATTGAAGATCCGTCCAAAACCCCTGCCAGATCTTGAAAACGTGTTCTTGGGAGCTATTTGATGTTTTATCCTTCAACCTGCAAAAAGAATAATGGGGAAAGGGACGCCTAGCATGAATATAAGGTGATTAGGGTTAAGATCCACAAAGTATGGAAGATAACTCATCATTCAGGCCTGATTTGGAGTTCCAAAAGATGATTTCCACTGATTGTGGAGTGTTTGGTCTCTTTTTGGCTCCAAATTTGCTAACTCAAGTCAACATTATTGCTTTGACTTCTTTTAGGCGTCCATTCTTGAAGTTGATTATTTTTTGTTCATTTTCCAAGCTGAAGTGCTCCCGTTTGATCTTTGATTCAGGTTACTCAGTTGATCTCTGGCAGTGGCTGGCAGTCTTGTTGTTGAGGTGGGATCAACACGATGAGATATGCCTGAGAGGGATTAACTCGGAAAACTGAGTTTAGGCCTTCAGAAAGAAGGGCGCCTTTCTTCAAGAGGAGCGCTTTTGACAATGCCTTAGTCAATTTTCATTTACTGTTCTTCGTTTTGATCTTTTCAGACCCTCTTTGCTTTGATTTGACGTTCCCGATGTTTGATGAATCAGATGACTCTGCTTGCATCGGGTAGCTAGCTCGGTCTTTCTCAGGATGACTGACTTTTCAGTTGAAGCTGGCAGTTTTAGGTCCTTCAAACTAAAGGGCGCCCTTGGCCAACAGGGGCGCTTTTAGCTTTTGATTGAATTTCTTCATGCTGTGAACTGCCTGACTTTGACCTCCTCCATCAGATGATTGATTTGTCGGAAGTTATTGCTAATAGTCTCGTTGACGAGATAGGTCATAGCTAAGAAGGTCATCTTGGGAGGCAGTGAAGATTCTGACTGAATCTGGATGCCTTTAAGAAAGGGCGCCTTTCTTTAAGAGGGGTGCTTTTAGCTATGCCTTAGCCATTTTCTGGCTTCATCTTTCCAGTTCTTCAATTTTGGCTTTTTCTGCTTGATCTCAACTCGCGATCGTTTGGTGTGTCTCATGGACTTGTTGTTAGATTGATCACGTAGCTAGGAGGAAGTTGGAAAGATATCATGTATAGAGCTGCTTCTTATGGATTCATCTAGTGCCTGCAATTGAGGGGCGCCCCTGGCAAGCAGGGGCGCTTTTGCCTTGAAGCTCTCTGATTTGGCATTTGTGTCGTTGATGGATCTTCCATACTTTGCTAATGGTTGGTCAATGATACCTAAATCAGATGATTTTGCTGATTGTTTCGTTGTCAAGCCAGCATGAGAGTGAAGAGGATGACTGAGTTGAAGATGCCAAATGATTTCATTTGCCCTCTAAGATCCAAGGGCGCCTTTCTTCAAGAGGGGCGCCTTTTCACCTTGTAGACTGTGTTTTGCCTTGGTAGACAAAACGTCCATCTTCTAGACTTAGCCAAATTTTGGCCTTTTCCGTTTTGAGAATCTCCTTCGTTGAAACAACATCTTTTCATCCTTTTTTGCCATAGCTTCTTGGTTGAAGCTTTTGAGGTTTAGCTTTCAGCACCTAGTACTGGCCAATCTGCCATTAATGGCTGCGGAGCTCCTAACTTTTTTCTTGAAAAATAGAAATAAACCCACCAGAGTAAAACATAATTTTTGATAATTTTGACTTGATCAATGTGATCGTGAAGGCAATTAATCCTATCAGAATTATTTTCAATCATTTCCGAGAAGGTCCTATGTTTTAGGGTTTCCATAAAAATAGGGGTGTAAAACCCTAATTTTCATTTTTTCAGAATTTTAACCATAGGTTCCTTGATAGAAACGCACAAAGATTTCATATTTGGTTTGACCTAAAACATACTTTCGATGGCATTTTTACGTTGTTTAGCTCAATTTAAGCAGAATGCCAAAAATTTCATTTTGGGTACAACAACCAGTGTTAGCCATTTTATGATTTTCATGTTCTTGCTTGTCTTTTGATCTTGTGATGAATTCATGATTTCAGGAGCTAAAATGATCAAATCGACTGGTTGTCAGGTTCACTGGATAGCTGAGAAGATTTTGGAAGGGGTCTCCTGGGAGTGATGTCTCCTGAGAACTGAATTTAGTGGGTCAAAAGCTTGGGTGCCCTTGGCTAGTTGGGGCGCCCAACTCCTTCAGAGTTAGATTTTATTCTGTAAATTTCTCTTTGCTTTTGAATTTTGTCATCTCGCTCATGTTTTTCCCTTTGTTCAGCCTTCGATATATGATGATTGGCGGCTTTGACGAACGTGCTGATGGTTTCATTGGAAAGCTTGATCAAATCTGAAGAAGTCATGTTGGAGGTTGCATTTGCAAATTCATTCATCTGATACCTTAAAATCTTGGGTGCCTATCTCCTTCACCAGACTTAACCATTTTTCATCTATTTTCACCTTGAAGTTTGAAAACCTCTTGTCATGGCCCTTGTTCGATTCGAGTTTGCTGGTGGCTGAACGATTTGATGATCTGATGAAGACATCCGTTGCGAAGCTAACAAGAAACTGAAGAGATTGAGCACATTTGCCAACCCTAACTGCTGATTTTGGGCCTTCAAAACCCTAGGTGCCTTTCTCCTTGTAAGGCGCCCATGTTTGTTAGACTTAACCATTTTTTCAAGATTTTCATGGTTTGCATTCTATCTTTTGGTTGAAACTCCTTTGATCAATCTTCGATTTTGGCCGACTGGGTGATCTGATGACTGCACTGTTGGGCTCACTGCGAAGCTGAGAAGAATCTGATCAACATTGCTTGGGAGCACAAACCCTGATTTCATCATTTGACCCTTTGAAAAGTTGGGCGCCTATCTCCTTCTGGGACACCCATGGTTGGCAGAGTTAAAATTTTTTTTTGAAATTTTCAATTCTCTTCCTCGTTTGACGTGCTTCCCTTTGCTTGGCTATCGGAGATGAATTTTTTTCTAAGGCATGAATGTCTGGGCGCCTATTCTTGACAGGGGCACCTGATGTCTCCAGACTTAACCAAATTCTTTCATTTTTCAACTTTGATAGCTTCTCTTCTCCGCTCTCCGCGCACGTTCATCATCAACAACTTCTGTTCAATGCTTGAATGTTTGATTCTGGCTCTTGGCAGCTGACTGACCTCCATTGATGAACTTGGTGCTCCTGAAAAAGCTTGTGGAAAAGAAGAATAGACCCACTAGGGAAAAACTGATCCTTTTGTGATTTTGATTGCACCAACTTGATGGGGAAGTATTTTGAGCCAATCAAAATCAGTCTCAACCCTAGAAGTCAAATTTTCTATTTTTAGAAAATTTTTCCAGTATCCATTACAAAAGAAACCCAAAAAAAGTTTCTATTTTTAGAAAATTGCTAAAAAATAGAAAATTTCCTAAAATTTAGGGTCGAAAAACTGAAATTTGGGTTTTGTTTATTTGGTCGCTCTGAGCCGACCCAGATTGTCATATTTTGAAAATTTCAAGTGTTTGACCCTCATGCAAGATATGCAAACCCCAATTTTGACCTTTTTGACAGATTTTAACAAGACTTTGACTCATTTTTTCAAAATGCCTAAGTGTAGCAATTTTTTTAATTTAGGGTACAACAAACGGGACATTACAATCGTAGACATGTACATATATACATATATATACATTTTATGCATATATCTCATCGACATAACAATAAACACATAAGGAATTGCACTCGACATCAAGACTTAATCACATTCCTCAATCCAAACATTCATAAAACAAGATCGCAAACCAATATAAACATTCACTACCAAAATTGAAGATCACTTACCATTTACCCGAACTGACTTGACTCAACTAAGACCAACTAGGGCGTGAGTGTGTATGCTCAGTTAGGCTCATTAAGGGTTATCAGACCAAGTTCTTCTCCTGAGTGATACTTCCCCTTTCTTCTGGAGGTTTGAACTTGTTCCTACATTCAGCTTAGTACATCATAATAGTAGTTAGCCGATAACAATACATTCATATTCATCACATATATTTCATAGTCAGAATCGTTATAAAACATCAAATTGCATCAATCATTCATTCATCATATTTCCATTCAAGATTCATAAAACACATTTGTATATTCAAGCAATTTAACCAAACAAGGTAGTAGTAAATAGGTAATAACATATGGGGTGTAACACTAGGCATGTTGTAATGTCCCCTTCCTAATCAATTCAGTATGGTGTTGTTGGTTGAAAATTTTGTATACTTGGGAAAGCGTACAAAATTGTGGTTTCAGCCACAGTACGTGAGATAAAACTCTCCTAATTAAGGGAAGGCTCCCACTTTGCTTTCTATTTTAACAATTTAGAAATTAACTCTAACTATAAATCTATTCTAAATCTGGGTGAAACTCTGTCTTGTTCTCTTTTTTAGAAAAAACACTTATTCTTTTATCTTATTTCAGAAAAGAATCACAGCTGAAAGCATAAATGATTGATGAAGTAAACAAATAAAGAAGCAAAGTTTCCATAAAGGCACAACAAAACGTGTTTTGAGAAAAAAAAAACGCTTTTCTTAAAAAAAATCAAACACAAAAACACAATGAAAGGTATCCTTTGATCATGAGATTTAAGCACAAAAACCATTTAAAATGAAAGAAGAACAAAAACAATTGAAATAACAAAAGATACATACCTACGATAAAAGATTGGAGGCCAAAATAAAGAGAAAAAACCCCAGGTGACTTGTGCAAGCTCAACAAATAAAAATGACTTGATTTATTGCAGCTGAAAGTCCGATTTTTTTGCTAGAAATTTAGTGAAGACACCATGAAAGAAGGTAGACAAAGGAAATCAAACTCAAACTGCTCTTCTTAAGCATGGCGTCGGGTTTTTCAAGCTCTACAACAAAAGAAAATGGCAAAAAGAGACCAAATCGGGTTTTTTAAGCCTTTCAGCAACTTTTGTTTTTTAACTTATGAGAAAAATAGGAACTTTTGGCTCATTTAGCAATTTTATTTTTGACAAAGAGGCAAAAGAGGAACTTTTTGATCACTTAGCAATTTTATTTTTGTCAAAGAGTCATAAATAGGAACTTTTTGATCATTTAACAATTTTATTTTGATGACTAAAGCCAAATAGGAACTTTTTGATCACTTAACAATTTTATTTTTGTCAAAGAGTCAAAAATAGGAACTTTTTGATCATTTAACAATTTTGTTTTTGTCAAAGAGTCAAAAATAGGAACTTTTTGATCATTTAACAATTTCACTTAAAGCACCAAAAGCAATCGGACCTTTTTGAGACTTTGACAATTTCACTTAAAGCAAAATCGGAACTTTTTGGGACTTTGACAATTTTTGCTTTAAGACTTAAAACTTCCTATTTTTGTTGTGCTGTCTTAAAAACCCGAAATTGGCAAAAAACACAAGAAAAATGACTTAGAAATTTACAAAAACGGAAAGGGGAGTTGATGAAAGGATGCCCAAGGGAACCATCAATTGAAATCCAAAGTTTTACAACCTCAACACCTCATAAAACGTGTTTTAACACAAAAGGATCCCTACTTGCAATGGTGATCAAAAATCCCGAATTTGGACAAAACAAGGGGAAAAAGATGTCGAAATGTTCCCAAATTTCACACAAGGCAAAATAGGAAGGAGACCAATGGCTGCACAATTCAATTGGAGAATTTTGGTGCCTCGAAATGCGTGCCATAGAAATTTATGAAGAAATTTTAGGCAAAATTTCATATGAGTTGTCCAATTTTGAGAATTCAAAATTGAAGACAACAGGTGGATAGTTTGCCTATTCAACAGATTCTCGTAGGCTAATGAGTTTAGGGTTAGGGAATCCTTGGAGTCACTTGGATCCAACAAGATGGTAGTATCAGGTGATTATTTGAGCTCTGGAGGTTATGATGTGTGGAACATCACTTTTTGGGGTGGTTTTGGATGATTTCTTCCATACTATTTTTAGTAAGTCAGTTTTAGGCATCGACTGGGTCAATGTCAACATTTCTATTTTTGGCTATGTTGGTGGAGGCATTTAATGTCGGCACCCAAATATTTACTATGGTCTAGGACTTTAATTTAAATAATGATACTTTATAAAGTTAAATTAAATATTTTACTTTATCATTATTTAATATTATTAAGTGACTTTATAAAGGGGTACTTTTTGGAGACATAAGAAGTTTTTAAATTTAATAAAGTATTCCCTAAAGATGGCCGCCTCACTTGGAGAAATAAGGTAACATTTTAAATTTAAATAGAAGTGCTTTTAATGCTAAGTGGGACATGGTTTTTGAGGAGGCATACAAAAGAAGTTTGGAGCTCATTCTTTCACATGCTTGTCTTGATATTTGTATATTCTACTTGGCTGGAGGAGCTGGTTTTTTTCAAGGCTTGTGAGGACAAAATCCCGTATAGGCAACATTCTCCACGTTGTTGAAAGACACAATTTGGAGGATTTGAGGTGATTCCATCCAGGGTTCACACAAGAGCTTTATTATTTCAGTTTTGGTGAAGATTTGCCAAGGGTTTCATAGCAGATTTGGAGGGCAGATTTTAGTGTTTATGACCATCAGATTTGTAAAATCCCCTCTTGGTATGCACAATATTTTTTTCTGACTAACTCAGTTTGACATATGGGCATTTTGTCAAACTGTTGGCACTTCCATTGGATTGTATAACTTTCAGTTTTATGTAGTTGCAATGCATATATTAAATACAATAAACGAATACTTCATTCATTACATGGTTTCAATCCATACATCCATCCCGTTCATTTAAAGGAAATATGGCATCCTCAGTAATGAAGTTTTAGATAAAATCACTAACAGTTTATTTGCATTTAGATATACAAAATATAGTTTATAGCACAAATACCAATTTTGGCAGCTCCTAGAATGTGCCACAACCAACAAATGGTTCCATTCTGTAGAAGAGGGTTGGCGGCAAGTGTATCTATAGTTTCAAACCCTGTAATCACGCCCAATAGAGATTCATGCACCCAACTCAAACCATTTGCCCTTCCACAATAATCCACGACTTCTCTATTTAGCTCCTGGCACCTTGAATCAGCGACTCACACTCAAGAAACCCCCACACACTTTACTTGCAGACTGAGATAAGGACAAGTGACCGTAATGAGGGAGCAACGATGACATTAATTGAGGTCTCATGACCCCTTCAGACTCCCGACCTGCTATATTTCCCACAACTTAGCAAACAATTGGAGCGCCTAGGGTGGAGTAATGGCTGTGCCTACAATTGCCAGCAATAATCTTCCAAATGCCTACTCAATGAAAACCCAACCTTCAAATCACCACATATATGCATATGCCTAGTCTTCAAGGTGAGCGCTAGTCTGAGATGAATTCAATTCCAATGGTCAACCTTTTCTTCCTCTTTACAATGCAAATCAATATATACTATGCAATAACCCCAATGTTCAACTGAATAGGAAGTCCAAACTATAAAAGACAATATAGACACCTCAATACCATCGATCAACAAGCAATATTCAAAATGTGTAGAGATATTCAATCGTTGCCCTCAAATTGAGCCAAGAATGATAATTGTTAAACCCCAAATTTGTCTCTGCAGGAGACTCACCAATTTTCCAATCTTGCGCATGTGCGAATCTTGGATGAATCCGTGTAATGTCCCCTTCTAGTTGACATCTCTCAATACTTGAGATTAGCCTATTATGTGGCCCTCGTAGGCTAATATGGAGGATAGAGGGTCTTGTTGAGGCATGGCTTGGCTTCAATTGTCAGAATTATTCAGTTTGGCTTTCGTTCGGGGTCTTTTGGACGCCATTTGCTTGACTTACTATTTTTAGTAAGTGGAGACACTCAGTGGAGCACCCCTGCTATTTTTAGCAGTATGGTCTGGTCATATGCAGATTCAGTCACTTATCATTCGGCTTCAGATGGCTTGTCATTTGGACTTATATTGAGGGAGATATTAATATTTATTTGCCAAAATAAATATTAATTTAATTGACGCTTATATTATAAAGTTATAATGTAAATTTATGTTATAACTTAAGTGACTTAATGAAGGGGTCGACCATCATGAAGAAGGGGCCATATTTCAATTAATTATTATAATTAAATGGGCGCTCAAACTATTGGAAAATTAAAAGTGAAATTCAAAGTTTATTTAAATGATGCTTTTGAAGGAAATCGACTTGCTTGAGGAGATATAAGGTTTCTTTTGAAGAAAACTGATGATTGCATTTGGAGAACATTTGTTTTGGGGAGTTTTGAACTTGCTTGGAGAACGAGGGTTTCTACCTGCATCAGCCATTGGAGAACGTAGTTCTTCTGTGAGCAACCATTTGAGCTGGTGAAATATCCAGTGAACTTGGTGATTTTGGAGGGTCTTAATCAGAGGCTCTATTTGGATTTCAATTGGATGAAATTCGTGAAGTTTGGATAAGATTTAAGAGACTGGAGTTGCAGATTCTTTTCAGATTGAAAGGGATTATTTTCAGAGGTTTATTTTCCGCTACAGTACCCGTGAACAGTGCATGAACAATACCCACGAACAGTGCGTGAACAGTGCACTACAGTACCCCATGAACAGTGCGCTACAGTACTCGGATCAGCAGTTTGGGCATTTATATCAGGTTTCCTATTAGTTACAGTTGTTTTTGTATAAGCATTCAATAAAAGGTTATAGTTTTCCATTGTAAGAATGAATATTTGTTTGCATTCAATATAGTTGTCTATCATTGCAATATCTCTTCCTTATAATCAGTGTATTAGAAGTAGTTTGTATTTTTTTTATGTCAAAACCCTCAAAGCACAAAAAAATCAGAAAATACAAAAAACAAATTACAAACAATCAAGCACAGTTGCAGCTGATAGTGAGTTCAGTGATTGAACTAGTTGGGGTTCCTACAATCCGCCTCAATCCAGCTAGGGTGGAATATTTCACCACCGAAATCAGATACCTATAGGAATTCCACCTAGAATTTTAGACTTCAAAGAGCTCCACCTAAAAACCAACAAAATAATAATAATCTAACATATGAAGAAATGAGCTCTTGCGTCCTTTTTATAACTCCCTTTTGATTTTCCCGCCAAATCAACTTTAAATAAAGTAACATTAAAAATACTTTATAATATTCCTCAACGTCACTTTATAATAATACGTAAATTTAATTATTCAATATTACCCTTTATAATAAACTTTTTGCTAGGCAATATCAAATAATTAGATTAATTAATTTAGTTTCCATGACGACGGGTCGGAAAACGGGGACATTACAAGATTTGAGGGTTAAAAACTTAGAAAATACTACCTTTATGTTGGCCGTACCTCTTCCCAGGTAGGCCATATTGTTCCAAGGAGGGCGTGGGGTTTGTGGAGCTGGTCGCCTAGATTTTGGGCTGCATTTTGGAAGGGTTTGAGACACCTAGGCAGGAGACAACTCAGCAAACAAGTTTGGGGTGAAACAGCAGTGATTTGTGAATTTTTCAAGCTTTCCATCAAGCTCCAGGTTGCTGGTAATATGTCCAGTTTCAGTTTTGTTCAAACAATAACAAATGGGTATGTCTAAAATGCAATCCTAAGGCTGTTATAATCATTCTATGTATGTAAAACCCTTATTTAAGTGATTATATTACTGCTGTATCAAATCTGAAACATACTACAGTTGTGAGCTTTCCTACATAGTTGAGTTTCCAGCACTTAACTTTGCAATATTAGTGTTAGTTGTTATTATCTTTATTTTCCATATTGCAAACACCACCTGCATTTCCGTCTTCTTCTCTAAAACCATCAAACAAACAAAAAAACAAAAAACGAAGGCAGAACAAGGGTGTATGCTACACATGTTGGAAACTTGTTGGATGCATCAAATGGG
This sequence comes from Sequoiadendron giganteum, assembly GCA_007115665.2. Taxonomy (NCBI): domain Eukaryota; kingdom Viridiplantae; phylum Streptophyta; class Pinopsida; order Cupressales; family Cupressaceae; genus Sequoiadendron; species Sequoiadendron giganteum. Next base: position 616,590,908 of record CM021100.1, on the reverse strand, counting down.
GGTTGAGAGCTTCCCTAATTGGTTTTAGAATCTTAGATAACCTTATTAGTCTAGTTATAATTTGGTTGCCCCTCATTCTTAGGCCTATTCTTTGTCCTCAATTGTAGAAATTAATAAAAGAGATTTCAACATGAAATTCATCACTTTGTGCCCTATATTTAGCATGGAGGGCTGCCAAATCATCTTGTTGATCCATGGACTCTCCTGGTACTCCATCTGTTTCTTCAAAAAGGTAACTTTCGGTGATCTAGAACCATTGGCAACTCAAGATGTCTGATTCATTATGAAGGTAGAAGATTCTCCTTGACTTCCCTTACCTAGGGAGGTAAACATCGGGTTTTCGTTATGGTTTTGGAGAATTTGTTTAAACTTTAAAGAGGTTAATATGCTCTTGTTGCCCATTATTGATGTATCTCATGGTTTTCATGAATTCTCTTCTTTCCTGATCTTTTACATCTATTTCTTATTATTTGATTGGATCTTGTGCTTGATCAAGGGTTTGCATCTGTTTTCTTTGCTCTCTCCTTTGATATCCTTCTTTCTATTTAATGTAGGTCAAGGGACCTTGGTTTTAATAGAACAGTTCAACAAAGTCAATAAGTTGGCCAATAAACAATGTTCATACCTATAGAAGACTGATAGTAGCATAACTCAATTTGTTTATGTGGAAATTTTAAATTATCTCTGCTAGTTTTCTTTTTTGTACACTCACTTTGTTTTGTATGATGTTGGCTTCCTAAATATTAAATGTTTTAACAGGCAATCGTGCGAGATCAAGAAGGGCATCCTGTATGGGGAGCATATGCACAGCGGCTTCTTAACCCTGAAGAAGATCTTTGGAGAAATCCTGGCAATGGAGGTCATAATGACAAAGCACATCCACCTATTCACCCAACTAAATTTTCAGCAGGGGAATCAAATTGGACTCCAGATCACAAGGTAAGTTGTACTTTCTGTATTAAGCATTTAAATTAAGCTATGATATTTTTTTTGGCTCATTTGGTATATATTTTGGTAGGAGTGATGAGGTAAAGATGGGTGAATTGGCTCCATCTTATGGATTGTATATAAATCAAAACACTAGAGAAAGATTTAAATTTTAAGCAGATAACACATTATATCATTATGAATGTATTCAATTATTATCTTCCTTGAATCTACATCTTAATTCAACTTTTTCCAGAAGCTTTATGAACTGGTTGTACGGCATTTCCTTGCTTGTGTATCACAACCTGCTCTAGGTGCTGGGACGACAGTTGACATTGATATTGCCGGTGAAAAGTTTTCAGCTTCCGGTCTCATGATTATAATGGTAAGGATTATTCAATTTCTGCTTATATTTATTTCAAAAGGTGATTCATGTCGATGTTAAAAGCTGCACATCAAAATCAGAGCATTGCAAGTCTACCTCTTTGTACTCTGACATTATCACAGAATATAAACTATCATACCCTTCAGTCAGCTTTGACATTATATTTCTTAGTCAGTAATAGCTTAGGCCAAACCTGTGCACCTTCATCTAAATGCATAAAAGTTAATGTAACTAGGAGCTTCCATAATCTTACATCTCATCTTTTGGTAAAAGAGAAGTAAAATAATGGATACATACAAAACAACCCAAGAAAACTTTTCACAGAACCACAACTATCCTGCAATGGATAGGATGATATAAGATATATAAGTGCCATTGGTGAACTTGATTTTACAACAGCCTGGCCATTTAACTATTCATAGAACCAGTCCAACCAAAATGTTGGTCCTAGCTAGTATGTGTGAGCAATATCTTGCAAGTTGTCCTCATCTAATGTGTGCATTCAGCCTCAATTTCTCACCTAACCTGTGCAGAACATTTCAGTCATAAGAGAACAATTTAACATTGTGCCAAACATGGATCCCAAGCTCTGGTTCAGGTTGAAAGCTGTCTTGCTTTCTTGTAGTAAGATAACTTGGGGTGAATATTTGTTGAGAGAAATTTCAAATGTCTTTGTCTATCTTACTGGATTCTGCTGTTTTCTCCTCTATACCCATACTTGGTATGAAGTCATATTTAGGGGGTCTTGCCTAGGGAAAACCCAGGATGTTTCTGGCCCAAACCTAGGGCATTACTAGTGCTGTTTTCTGTCTAAAAACAGTGAATTTTTAAAAAAGCTACAGGTTTTCACTTGGAAAAAATAAAAACTATAAATTAGAGAACATTTTTTTTTATATCTTTATGGTCAATTTATTTAATTTAATGTATATATTATGGTTAATTTTGTTTATTTGGCTATAAGTGTTATAATTTTAATTTGAGGTCACAATAACATTTGCAAATCCCCATATCCATACCTTAACCATTAATTAGGTCTATTCCAATGATTTCATTAGAAAAAAGTGTTTTGTTTTTGAAATAGGTGAAAGAGGTTTGAACATTTTCTTGGAGCCAAGCCCACAAAACATAGACCAGAGAAAATGAACAGGAACTATTTGATTGTAAGGTGAAGGAAACATACGGGCTTAACAAGAAATACATTGTCTATCCATTGACAAATTGAGTGGGCATCCTACAATGGTCTAGACTCTAGACAAAGGAAAAATTGGGGTGAACATGTATATGTTTTATGAAGTCAACACTATTTAGCACATTCCAAACACTTTTCGTTGAATAATTCGTTGATGATGACATAGACCATGAAATAGATGTTGAAATTTACAAGACAACTGAGAGGGGGGGGGGGGGTTGAATCAGTTGTACCAAATTACTTTTACTTCTGGCCTTAATCTATTCCACTTTAACTTTAATCTGTTATTAAGTATAAACATGAAATGTAGATAATAGAAAGCAAACACCAGAGGCACTGGATTTACGTGGAAAACCCAATGAGGGAAAAACCACGGTGAGGATTAATTCACAATATAATAGTAATGCAATATTGGATACAAAGGCTCAGTGCCCAAAAAGGACTCACTCTCTAGATACAAAGGCTCACTGCTTACAGATAGGACTCACTGTCCAGAAGGAGGCTCATTGCCTACAAACAAAGAAATACAATAGAAAATCTACCACAACAGGTTCCACACATTAGTAGCTTGATCAAAGGATTGTAGACACCGTCAACTCACTGCTTTCAGGAATCTAACACATCAAAGTACTGCTGCCTCAATTCACTTTCTCACACTTTGCTTTTCGCACTTGATTCACACACTTATGCCATTCACACAATTCACAACTTCTTGACATGCCTTTATACCTACTTCAACCTTAGAAACATTCTTAAGGTTGGCTACATATTCTTCCTTTTACAAATTCAAATTAGGTCGGCAACTCAACATTCCTGCGGTGGATAAGAATGAGAGCGGACCAAACACAAAATTAATTAGGACCCAAACAACGTCTTGGATCAATCACATGCTTCCTTAATCGATGCTTAATATTCATGTAACGTGTAGACACCAGGTCGGCCAAACCTAATGAAAACACCAATGAACTTTGAAGTATGCGCATCCACAACAAGATGATCACACATGGATCACTCAACATGCTTCACCAAACACTGGAACACCTCTTAGAAACCTTTAGGTACATCCGCAACAACCGCAACAACTTCCATACATCAAACTCTTTCCAACAGTCCAACTAGACCGTGTAGACACACACAGTAGCTCTGGAACAAGCCTTCCGGAGGACCAAACCACAAGCATGTTTGCTAGAACACAAAAAACATCAATATTAACCTTCTGTTAGATCTGCAAGATCTGAGACAAACCACCACCAGACTACGGAGCAGAAACATCTCTCCCAGTACATAGACAAACAGTTCTGCCAAACGGGTTCACACACCGGTGAACACATCTTTCGCTCTCCATCAACCCAGAAGCTAAAAATCAGAATATATTATCCATTGAAGCCCATAAACGATGCTATAGATCCGCATAGGCATAGGATCAACACAAAAGAAATGCAGAGCACATTACCGGATCACACTTAGAACACACACACAACACTGTCTTTATTATTTGTTAATTTTCTCAAAAGCACTTGACATCAACACCTCTGCAACACCATAAATATAGCTCCATGTACTCTCAACACTTCCACAGTATCTCAACTATATTTGTACCATCTGCAATCACTTTGAACTATGTTGACATCAATGACAACATTAATGACAACACCACCAAACACATCCATACTTGCAACAGTAGATATACTCTTTCATAATCAATTTCTGAGGTATAATGAATTGTTCATTGCCAAAGAAGGTTGATTGAGGAATTTCTTTTTTGTTGAATGGGGATCATTTGCTAATAGAATCATGTCGGTGGATTATAGTATGCGCCTGCTGTCTTTTCAAGGATTTTGATGAAGCATTTCACTATTTCAAGAATACATCCATAAATTTTGGAAATATACATTAAAGATAGATATATATTTTAATAGTTCAAAGATATAGTTGGCGATGTAAGAATGACTTACTTCTGATAATGGGTTAGAATGGTGGCGGATTTAACATTTGGTTTGTGTTTGGGGAGGGATATCAGACGAGTGGGAGTTAAAGCTTAGCTCCTAAGTGTGCTGTCCATAATCACGGTGGGTGTTTGGATGGTTTTGTGCATATGGTTATGTTCTATTCTTGGTTTCATTCTAGCTATTGTTTTCTTGCTTTGGCTTTGCACTATGTGTTTGTGCTCTTTGGTCATGGCACCTTGCTTTGTTTATTGCAAGGTGGTTCTTTGAGGGGAAATGGGAAGGGGAAAGGGAAGATGGTGACGGCTCCTCCTAGCAAGAGGGCTAGGTGGGTGTCGGGTGAGTGGGTTGTGACGACATTCATGGGGTTTGTAGACAAAGAGTTTAGTGATCCCGCGCTTAGGGCTTGGTTGGCCTTGTTAGTGTTTTATAGCTTTGGGAGCTATTTTCCCTTAGTTAAAGGCTGGTTGGCCTTCATGTCTTAAAGAATATTTTATATCTTTTATCTTCTAAGGGGGCCGACCTAGTGGAGAGGTCGCCTATCTTTGTATATAAAGGAGGTGATTTCATCTCATTTGAATATCAATTCAATCACTTCATTCACACCTCCAGCAGAAGTGCACCATTCCATTAGCAGCATATCAGATTTCAAGGGGAAGCATATTTATTTGTATTTAGCATCAAGGAGAAGTGTCTCCATTCATTGTATATACTCAGCCTTGTGTAATGCCTGATTTTGTAAGCAAATTTCTGCTCTTATTATTCTGATATATAAGAAGAGATTATTTGCTCAGTTTTTCTCTCTCGTGAAGGAGGGTTTTCCTAGGGTAAACATTGTGTTCATTGTCTTATGTGTTGTATTTTCTGCTTGTTGACATTTCTGATCCTGAAAACTAACATGGTATCAGAGCGGGTTTAAGAAAAGATCAGATCAGATTTGTTTAAGCAAAGTCGAAAATTAGAGATATTTGAAGTGGGAACAAGTTTGAGTTCGTGAGTAATCTGAGCAATGGGAAATCGAATTCTCTTTCTGTTTGTATAAATTCTGGAGTTAAGTTTCCTGCTTACGGATATACCAACTGTGTTCACAGTATATGATAGATTAGACATAAAGGTCACCGCTTGACATAAGGAGCACAATTTTAATCTATACATGAAGCTTCTCAATGCCGGTGAATGAAACATTCATATCTTATGCCAGTTTGAAGATAATTGTGAGCCGCTTGATATTGAACTGTATAAACTGGTCTGGGTATTTTATGAATCGGCCAGGGATGTTCATTGAGCCGAAGAAAGATTAATTACTATTTCTTGAGGTTTACGGGGTTTGTGATAAGCTAGCAATTTGTAGAGATTTACATCACCTACTTTGGTGAAGTGATGGTGTTGCGTCTGGTTTTGAAGAGCCTCTGAAGCATTGCACAGTTAAAAGGGGAAGTATTATATTATTGCATTCTGAAGCCAATAATCTCTTGAAATTATTACCGGTGCATATCTTTGAAAAAGCCGTTATTCAGAGGAGTCGACACTATTGAAGAGGTCGTTAAGATGTGATGTGTTATATTTCATTGGTCATTGTCTATCAATAGAGCTATTGTGAATCTTCTTGGTAGACAGGTGTCAATTGAGCATGGATTATAATTTGAAAGGATTGCTTGTTCAATTCTTGATCAGTTTGGAAGACACAGTGGAGAATACAAGGGGTTCTTGTTTAGAAAACTACATCGAACAGAGCCGTTGTATATCATGGGACCTTTTTTAAGTTCGCTGTGCCTTGTAAGAGTCGGGAGCCTCAAACATATTCACAATCTTTCATGGATATTCAGGGATGCAAACTTTGAAAAGAGGCTCGATATCAGTGAACTCCTGGACTGTAGCATATTTCGCACCAATTATTTACTCGAACTACTATGGAGAGAAGTCGAGCAGATTGGTTGGGAGATTGAAGTCGGTTTGTTGAGAATGACGTGAAGACCTCATACTGCAAGCACCATTGTCAAAGAGTTGGGCTACTGGTATTGACGCATCGTGGCAAATTGGATGCTAGGTGGAAAGATGTGTTGAAAGAATTTTTTTTTACAGCTGCCATGTCAATATTTTTCAAGAGAGTCGAGTATTGTAAGAGCTGCCGTTTCTCAAGGCATAACCGTCTTATTTAGTTGGGTTGAGAATTATTGTGTTTTGAATGAGCAAACCTAGGCGGAAGATGTATGATGAATAAAATATTGTATCTGAGTTGTGGTGATTCGAATTAAGAAGGAAAGGTGTTTATTTTGAGCTGTCGAGGGTCAAAGCATTATTTAGGAGTTTGAAGAATATTAAAGGGTCCCGCCTTTCCTTATATTGCCAACACTTCAATATTAATTCGTAAGCTGCTGGAAGAAGACAAGGCACATGAGTCTAAATACCAGACACAACAATGAAGAAGACAAGATGTGAATCGTGGCCAACTTTGTAGCATTGGATGAAAGAAGACGATTCAATCCTGTTTCATAGTATAATGCCATATTTGCTATCTTGAATGGTCTGGGAGTCAGATGGAGCCAGGCATAATTTTGGAGAATGCTAGGGACTAGCTCATGGTTTGTGACTCCAATTAGGATGGCCGGATTGATTACTAGGAATTTCGGCACTACATAATTTTGGAGAATGCTAGGGTCTAGCTCTATGGTGTACCAACATAAAGAGAAGTATTTTATGCTTGTACCTTGAATAAATTTTATGTAGTTAATAATAATTCATGCAATAACATTGGGAATAGTGAATCATGTATGCTTCTAGCATTGGTATTTCTCTTCAGGATAGTTTAATTCTATGAACTATTATTAATCTCTTTAAAATGCTTCCAGGACGGATTGAGGAGCAAAAGGATGATGAGAGATTGCATAAGGAATTCAAGGGAGGTAGAGCTTGATGCATCTTGTGAGGAAGTCACGCAGGTTGAAGAAATGAACAAACATGGAGACATAGCTTGCAACCATGGGACTGAGTTGGTGGCACATAACTTCACTGGAGACATCTCTCGAAGAGGAAGAACCTATACAGATTGTCATTGTGATCAGTTTCTTCGAAGAGGAGGAAGTGTCATTTAGAGGGAGTTAAATTCCGAGGATTCAAGACACGAGTTGAGAGCATGTCTAGGAAAAGGATTAAGGTTATGAGATCAATCAATGGAGGGGAGTTCACATCTAGAGGATTTCTTTGCAATCTCTGAGGCAGGGATCAAGAAGGAGTTCTGTGACTTACTGAGAAGAAGTGAAGGTGTCAGCTAAGTGGGTTACAGTGTTGCAAGGACAGGTGCTAAAGTCCTTGGAAGACCTCTTTATCTGTAGAGAACAAAATTGCACAAGACAGTCAATCTGGATTTGACTTTGGTAGCCCCGCAAACCTATTCAAAATAGGGTGATCTAGGATGAGGTCGAGAAGGACAGTCCTGAATAGTCTTGAACTCTTGCAAGTTAGTAGTGTGCCAGAGGTGTGCGTTGGAAACGATTCCTCTAAGGCAAGCATTGCAGGCAATCTTGGACGAGGAGGTCAGAAGGTTGTGCAAGTACTTGGAGCTTCAGAGGGAGTCACATCATCATGAAGATTTGTTGTAGTGTATATTTCTCTGAGATGGAGAAATATGAGATGAAAGCCCTTGTAGTGTATATTTCTCTGAGACGGAGAAATATGAGTAAAAGCCCTTGTAGTGTATATTTCTTTGAGACAGAGAAATATGAGGTGTGAGCCCTTGTTCATCTCTGAGACTGAGATGAGACGACATGTTGGGAGACTCCATGACGACATCACGTTGAGAGACTCCGTGATGAACCCTTGTACTTGTGTTTCTTTCCACACATGGGAGTAGCCATGGTGGACGTCATGTTGAGAGACTCCATGACGATATCACATTGAGAGACTCCGTGATGAACACTTGTACATATGTTTCCTTCCACACATGGGAGTGGCCATGGTGGACGTCATGTTGAGAGACTCCATGATGACATCACATTGAGAGACTCCGTGATGAACTCTTGTACATCTCTGAGACTGAGATGTGGTTTTCCACAAATGGGTGTAGCCATTGTGGGCGTCATGTCAAGAGACTCCATGATGAGGACATATGGAAAAATACCTCCCTAGCTAAGAGGGAGTGTTAGTGTTTTATAGCTTCGGGAGCTATTTTCCCTTTGTTAAAGGCTGGTCGGCCTTCATGTCTCAAAGAATATTTTATATCTTTTATCTTCTAAGGGGGCCGACCTAGTGAAGAGGTCGCCTATCTTTGTATATAAAGGAGTTGATTTCATCTCATTTGAATATCAATTCAATCACCTCATTCGCACCTCCAGCAGAAGTTAGCCATTCCATTAGCAGCAGATCAGATTTCAAGGGGAAGCATATTGATTTGTATTTAGCATCAAGGAGAAGTGTCTCCATTCATTGTATATACTCAGCCTTGTGTAAGGCCTGATTCTATAAGCAGATTTCTGCTCTTATTATTCTGATATATAAGAAGAGATTATTTGTTGGGTTTTTCTCCCTCGTGAAGGAGGGGTTTCCCAGGGTAAACATTGTGTTCATTGTCTTATGTGTTGTATTTTCTGCTTGTTGACATTTCTGATCCTGAAAGTAACATTCCTGTATCTGGGATTTGGCTAAAGAATTGAATGGTTCGTTTGGGGTTGCATTCGCAAGGCCATGGGGAAACTATTGTTGGACTTGGATTATTTCAGGGGTCGTTGGAATGTATTTGATGCAGCTCAATCTCTATCTTGTGTGATGATGCTCTCTATTACTGCGTAATCCTTCCTTCTACATGAGGACGTGGGTGACGTGATTCATTTGGCAGATAGTCATCTCGACTGTATTTTGGAGCATCTTCACTCTATCAAGAGGCGACAAGCATGTTTGTAGTTGGTGGTGGAGGCAATTGCTAAGCAACTTAAGGTCTTCCTTTCAGTTGAGGTGAATCCTTATTTCTCTGCTTGTGATTTCAAGGATGTGGAGGTTATTGACATGTTAAGTAGGCTGAGGAAAGGAAAATGGTATGTCCTAAATTTAAAAGTGTTAATTAGGGGGTTCTCGTCTTGTGTAATTTGCCAAGATCCCCAGTTAGGCTTGGTATACTTTCTAGTCTTCGGTTAGTATCTATGCTTGGGTTAAGGTATGCTGGTGGCTTTGGCAAATTTTTGTTGGGTGGTTGGTTTGCGTTTTGATTCATTTCTCATCAATAGTCTGTTATATTGGTACTTGGCTGCGACTTGAACTTAGGGGGTGACCCCAATTTTTGGTTCTTGGACCTAAACTAGGCTTTTACTATCAAAAAATGTAAGAATGGTTTAAGGGAGATTTATTATTTTTTACAAGTAGTTTCCACATTGATAAAATTTGTATGCTCACAAGGATTGGTATTGTATTAGGCTATATAGTTCAATGATTGCTGATATGTAGAAAATCAACCCATGCTTGATCTTGGACTGTTGAAGTCCCCTTTACAGTAGGGGTTATTTTGGACCATAAGAGATATGAACATGCCAAGCCTTGTGATAACTTACAGAATGTTGGGGATGAATATGGAAGGATGGGATGGCTTTGAGTTCTATTGTGCTATATTAACCTTTTGGAAAATGGGCTGATCGTTCGCAATTGGTCTTTTCACAACGCCTCTTTATTAAATTTCATTTTTGGGAGTCTATTGCATGTTCTATCTAAGGTCAATTTTCTTAACCATCTTTCATGAGTAGTGGTTCGTAGTAGTCCATCTGTCATGAGCTTGAATGGTCAATTTGGCTCTCATTACATCAACTGATGCTACAGATGTGAAGCAGTGAGTTCAAAACTAGTGAAACAAGTTGATGATTTTGTAGGACTCTTTCTTTGTCAATCTAGGAGAACTAAAGTAAGATACATGATTTTTGCAACAAACTACTTCACAAGATAGGCATAACTCAAGGCTTTAGTTAATGATACATCTGATCCTAGAGCTAAATTTGGTATTGATAATATTATTGTCAGACATCATTGTCTGCTACAGATTGAATGATTAAAGGAAGTAAGTACTCATGGTTGGAGATTGTAATGTCCCCTTTTTGGGATAACCCTAAATCTGCCCTAATTATCAATTCCAAGTGATTACCTTGGTTTTGGGAATGTTTATAGAACGGGTAGGTTCCTGCAAAACAGAGTTAGAGAATATTTTACAAGACAATATTAATCAGCATGCATGTAAGGAAATCAAAGAGCACATGGTTAGGGATACAACTACCTATTGACCTGCAATTATGTTAGTAGACATTTATAAAATAAGACCATCATTTTATAGGCATATTGAATCTTCTTTGTATTTTCTTGCTGGGAATTATCGATTTATGCTGAGATTTGTTACTTTTAGTAATCAAAACACTCTTATTATTATTTATTATCTGTTTGAATGATATTAAGGGTTATGATAATCATCTATCTCTTGAATCGATTTGTATGCTAATTATTCTTGAAATCGATTTGTATAATATTTATAAATTTCACATATTATTATTATGATCAGATTATAATATCTGTTAGTCTATGACATTTACAATATGATTTTAATTAATATTATTAATGATAGTTATAATTATAGTGATATCTTTTGTTGTTTAGTCTATGAAACATTATTATTAGTTTCTTTTAAATTATCAATAATAAGTTGTAATATATTTATATATTATTAAACGATATTTGTCAGTATTTACAAATAGTATTTAGGATTCTAATATTTAAAGGATGATTACTTGTATTTATAATTATAATATCATCCTGATAATTATGATTATAATAATGATGTTTAAATTGCAATTACTTAATATTTTGATATTTATTTGGTTTGGTTATTTGTATTTTAATATCTCAGATTTAGTTTTACAATTTTGGGGACATTACAGTCCTTCCCGCCCAAGAGTGCTTGTCCTCAAGCAATCACAATTCCAAACATCTTTTCACACTAGGGGTCACGTCTTTTCGCACCTCCTCCCTATTCTTTGAGAGCCTAATTTGAGTCTCTTGAGAGGTTAACTAAGGTTCATGTCTTAATTGGATTCTTCCGTTGAAATGCTCCCCTTTTGTATCGCAAATTTGAGGGAGTCACAAATAGTTACAGCTCTTGATTATTGCATTTGGATAATAATTCAGTTTTGGATAAATTAATTTGTTAGTACCTCCCAACTCAAGAGGTATTTTGATAGACACAGTTCTTATACTATGTAGTAATCATAAACACCCATGGAGTAACCTTTGTTGAAGGCACATCTGGAATGAAACAAATACATGGATATACTTAATGAAGCATGCACATAAATACACGTAGTACATGCTAGAATACATGTGGGTTACAAAGTATACCCATAAATGCATAGAAGTCGCAAAGTGTGAATGCACGCAAGTCCAAGATATACATATGAATCCAAGTAAGACACAAGGTATGATAAGCCACAAAGTATTCATTTGAATGCACTTAAATACACATAAGTCATAGTATGCACTTGAATACACAAGTCACACGGTATACACTTGAATGCATTTGAATACATAAGTCACACTTGAATACACTTGAATACAAGGTATACACTTGAATGCACTTGAATACATATAAGCCACACTTGAATACATAAGTCACATGGTATACACCTGGATATACTTGAATACATATAAGCCATACTTGAATACATAAATCACGAGGTGTAAACTTGAATGCACTTGTATACATATAAGCCACAAAGTACACACTTAAATACATGTAATACATAGAGTGTACATAGGAAGCATTAAGCATTCACACGGCTACATATAATACATGAAGTGTACATATAAATATACATAAGTCGCATGGATACACTATACATATGAGTACAAGCAAGTCATAATATACATTTTATAACTTAAAACCACATAGATAAAAAATTAAGGCAGACAACCAAGTAGCTCAACCAAGCGAATAAGTAGCTCAAGCAAGCAAGCACCCGACTCAAACACATAGGTAAGTAGCTCAACCAGGCAAACAAGTAGCTCAATCAAGCAAGCAACCAGCTCAACCACACAAGCAAGTAGCTCAACCACACAGGCAAGTAGCTCAAGCAAGCAAACAACCAGCTCAAACACACGAGCAAGTAGCTCAACCACATGGGCAAGTAGCTCAAGCAAGCAAACAACCAGCTCAAGCACACAAGCAAGTAGCTCAACCACACGGGAAAGTAGCTCAAGCAAGCAAACAAGTAGCTCAAGCAAGCAAGCAACCAGCTCAAGCACACAGGCAAGTAGCTCAAGCACACAGGCAAGTAGCTCAAGCAGGCAAACAAGTAGCTCAAGCAAGCAAGCAAGCAGCTCAAGCTAGTAGGCAATCAGCTCAAGTAGACAAGCAGGTAGCTCAAGCACACAAGCAACCGGCTCAAGTAAGTAGGCAACCAACTCAAGCAACTCGATAGATAATATTTTTAACATTTTCATAATTTTTAAGCATAGAGTAATCATAAACATAATGACGAGTTCCACCATACATCACAAATACATAGTGACTAGCTCTAACATTCATCACATACACAATGGCTAACTAGCACATTACAATGGCTGACATAATCATGTCCATAATGCATCCCAGATAGAAATAATATCGATGCATTGCGCACTATACCGTGGGTCCTATCCTTTCCTCTGGTCTTTTGCACCATTGGGCAAATGGGAAGAGGATTCAGTGCATCCCATACTACACCGCGGGTTCGTCGTCAACCCCACAAGGCCAAGTATATAGTCTGACAATTGGAAAGGGGATTCGGTGCATCCCATACTACACCGCCGGTCCGTCAACCATCCCAAGGTCACCAAGTATACACATGGGTACACGCATATGGAGATGCATTAGTGGCCTACTTAAGAAGGCTTGAATAGTTAATTCTAATTAGAGTTGGTTTATACATAGGCTGGCAGGAACATGCTTTGATACCACTTGTAATGTCCTCTTTTTGGGATAACCCTAAATCTGCCCTAATTTATCAATTCCAAGTGATTACCTTGGTTTTGGGAATGTTTATAGAACGGGTAGGTTCCTGCAAAACAGAGTTAGAGAATATTTTGCAAGACAATATTAATCAACATGCATGTAAGGAAATCAAAGAGCACGTGGTTAGGGATACAACTACCTATTGACCTGCAATTATGTTAGTAGACGTATAAAATAAGACCATCATTTTATAAGAATACTGAATCTTCTTTGGATTTTCCTAGTCCATTCTTCCTTGAGTATGATAGTCTGATAGGGTGCCCAAGAAACCTTAGGCCCAAGAGCAGTATGCCCCTCTTGGCCCCTTGTGGCCCTTGCCATCCATATGGGGTGGTGTGCCTAGTGTTCTACCGTCATTCCCCTGTACCAGAGCCATCATTGCTCAATCATATTGAGAGGTTGAGGGTGCAACTATAGTAGGGTGTCCTAGATAGTCATTTCCTCTAAGCCCAAGAACGATGCACCCCTCTTGGCCCATGTGGACCTTGTCATCGAGATGGGTGGTGTACTTAAAGGGTGACCCACACGTTGTTTCCCCTCCTTGTAGGCCCTTAACTCCCCTATCTTGACTAGTTATTTACAGTCAGACCATATGAATATTATCCATAGTGTAGACACACATATTTACATATTAAGTCAATGAACAAATCCATCACTTATATTGAACAAGATTGACAACTTAGATTTATATAGATGCACATGTTATCATGATCAACAAGTATTGAATCTTCTGCAGACTTATGATGCATACCATGCTTAAAGACATAACTTGCTCATCTACAAATTGCATTATATTTACAAAATATTATATGAAGAGTATACCTCTCTTCGGTTGATGCTAGAGTCTATTCTTCTTCTTTCTCCCCCTTATACTTATAAGACTCAATGATTATTGCAAGCACCATTATTGCACAATCGTAAATAATATATATCTATATATATATTCCATATAAATACATATATATCATCATTTCTAACTGACTTCAATTTATATATATGTATATATATTCTATTTAAATATGTATACATCATTATTTCTAATTGTCTTCAATTTATATCATTATTTCTAATCAATATTTATATATAATCCTAGTTCCACGGGGACACGTCCTCCCCACCCCCCCCTCTCGAAAAATGAGCCGTCTTGGGGACGGGGACGTTTCTGAGACGTGAAGACGTTAGGGAAACGTCCCCCTGCCATCTCCCCGTCCCCCCGCCGTCCCCTGAATGTTTCCTTTAGAGGGAGACTTCTACGTGTCTCAAAGTCTTCTAGGCGTCTCCAAGTTTCCAATGTCCCCCACCAAAAAAGTATTAAAATAATGATTTTTAAAAAAAAATTTAAAAAACAAAGATTTATAAGTTAAATTTAAAGTTTAAAATTTTAATATTATTTGTTATTATAATATTATTAAAGACTTAAGTCAAAGACTCAAAGTCTACAATGTACATAAACTTTTTTGTTTTATTTTCATTTTGTTACCCGTGTGCTGCGACTGCATCTGGAGACATTGCGTGAGATTGAGAACTAGAGGCGAGAGCTCAAGCTGTGCGTGAGGTTCATCTTTCAAGGGCGGCAACTGCAATTTACCAGGTATTTGCATTTGATTTAGGAATTTATTTTAATTTTTTTTTTCATTCCAAAATACCCGACCTGAATGAGGCATGGGCAAGGGCAAGGGCAAGGCTGGCCGTTGAAGGTAGTGAATTGTTGAACGAATGCCTCAAAGGGA
The DNA here is from genome assembly GCA_007115665.2 of Sequoiadendron giganteum. Classification (NCBI taxonomy): domain Eukaryota; kingdom Viridiplantae; phylum Streptophyta; class Pinopsida; order Cupressales; family Cupressaceae; genus Sequoiadendron; species Sequoiadendron giganteum. Next base: position 616,575,721 of record CM021100.1, on the reverse strand, counting down.
TGTCAACTCATGGAATGCGATGACTGTAGTCATCGCATTCCATGAGCTGACGTCCCTTTGAGGCATTCGTTCAAAACTTTAAACAGTTCACTGCCTTCAGCGGCTGTCCAAGTCTTTGCCCGTGCCCTATTCTGGGCTAGATTAAAATTTATTAATTTAATTTTATTAATTTTCTGTCAATAAAATTTATTATTTATTTTTTAGTTAAATTTTTTTTTATCCGAGCTTTGGTCTGAAAATGTGGAAGCATAGGCAAGGCATGTGAACTATTTAATTGAATGCATCAAGGGCCTTTGATAACTAATTTTTCAAGTATTATATGTATTTCAGTGCACCGCTCCGCCGTCGCCGTCCCCCCGCCATCCCCATGCTGCCCCCAAACTTAGACCCCCTGCACCCGCGCCCCCGAAACGTGCCCCCTGTCGTCCCCGCATCCCCATCCCCGAAACTCTGTGGAACTATGTATATCATTATTTCCAATAAATGTTTATATATCATAATGTAAATAATATATATATTCCATATAAATATATATAATTCATAGTTACGAGACTCGCCCGGAAGCGCCCAAACTCGGCGAGTCCTGAGCCGAGCACACCTGGCCGGGTCCTGGGAGCCCGGACACGGACGCGGCTGAGTCCTGTCGAGTCTTGGCCGGACTCGCCGGATGCGCCGGACTCGCCGCTTCCCGGAGAGTCTCGAGCCCTGGATGTGGCCGGCGACAGCAGGAGCAAAAGTGAACAAAAAAACATAAAATTTGATGTTTTAAGTTTTTTTTTTTTGTGTTATATTATCTCCCCAACCCTAAAAGCAATCGCATTACATTCATTTGGAAAAATAGGAGGAGAAGAGAGAGTTGTGAGGAAAAATAGGAGGAGAAGAGAGGGCAACCAGCAAGCTGTTGAAGACAAATACAGGGCCACATACCATTTGGGAAGCTTCATAACAGCAAGGAGGTGCATTGAGAGCTCATTACCAGTGATTGGGAGGAGTTTGCATTGCATTCCAAGCCAAATATAAGAGGTAAGTTTGATTTTTATTGGTTTTTTTTGTGTGTTTTTTAACAAATAATTCATTGTAATTTGAAAAATCATTGTCTTTTTAGTTTGCATTTTTTTTTTACAAACCCTACTTGCAATATAAATAATTTTATAAACCCTACTTGTTATTGCAGCCACATTCATTTGCAAATCAAAACATATTATTATTTTCACAATGTCTCAAACCCCAGGCAAAAAAGACCCTGCTTGGAAACTTGCTGAAATCTTTCCCGAAATGAAAAAAGGAGAAGCAAAATGTAAATACTGCAAAACAATATATCATGGAGGCATAAATCGATTAAAATACCATATTGCACGCGTACCCATCCATGATGTAGCGGGATGCCCTATAGCACCTCCTGAGGCTGTCCGTGAAGTGCAGGTGCAATTAGAAACTTTTGAATTGGAAAAAGAGATGAAAAAAAAACAGAAGCATGAATTGGTGAGTTTGGGAGTTGGACATGGACTTGGTGTTGTTGGAGATGCTTCTTCCATGCCTCCATACCATCCTAGTGCTAGTGCTTGTGCTAGTGGTACTGCTTCTGCACCAGCTATCCCTGTGCATACTCCTACTGTTGGTGGCGCTAGTACTGCTAGTGGTAGTGGTAGTGGCAGTATTATTGGCCCTAGAGTTCGTAAATCTAGGGTGGACTCATATTTTGTACCACGCACTACTCCTGGTTCCCAACCGTCGCTTGAGAGCATGGGTTGGAACAAGGATGTACATGATGCAGCAAAAAAGACAATTGCAGACTTTTGGTACTACTGCACCATTCCCTTCCATGTAGCCAGGTAATTCTTTTTTGTTTAATTGTTTTAAAATTTATTATTTTAGAATCTAGATGTATCTCATTATCGAATTCAAATTTAGTGCAGTTAAAATCTTAAAACTTTTCATTTTACAATACTTATGTAAGTAACTTATTAATTTATTTATGACATGTTTTAGGTCACCTTTTTGGCAAAACATGGTTGGTGCCATAACCATATGTGGGCCGGGGTTCAAAGCCCCTTCTGAAGATGAATTAAAGGGCCCATTTTTGACTCAAAAAGTGGCAGATGTGAAAGCACAATTAGAGGAGCAACGTGAGCAGTGGAGGAGGATTGGTTGCACCATCATGACTGATGGTTGGACCAATAGGAGAAATAGGATGTTGCTTAATTTTCTAGTGTCCTCCGGAGGTAATTGTACTTCCCTCAATGCATTGAAATTTGAATTTGATTTAGTGATTAATAATTTAATATGGCTGATTTTTGTTTTTTAATTTATTGAATAACTGGTTTTGCTTATTTTTTCAGGTGACACCGTTTTCATTAAGTCCATTGATGCTTCTGCCCAATTCAAAAATGCCACATATTTGTGTGAGGCTATAGAGGAGGTGATAGCTGATGTGGGGGAAGAGAATGTAGTGCAAGTGGTGACAGATAATGCAACAAACTATGCTGCTGCTGGTAGATTATTGATGGAGAGGCACCCTATTATATTTTGGACTCCATGTGCCGCCCATTGCATTGACCTCATGATGGAGGATCTTGGCAAGCTCCCATGGATCAAAACATGTGTGGATGCAGGTAGAAACATTTGCAAATTTATATACAATCACACATGGGTGCTTAACCTTATGAGGCAATACACGGGGTTGGGGGAGTTGTCTCGTCTTGGCATCACTAGGTTTGCAACTAATTTTATCACGTTGCAATCCTTGATTCGGTCAAAGACAGCCTTAAGGCGCATGTTTGTTGGTGAGGAGTGGTCTTCCTCATCGTTTTCTACAAGCACTGCAGGGATTGGTGTGGCCGATTGCATTTTTGATGAGCAAAGGTTTTGGACACCAGTGGAGGAGATTGTGAAGGTAAAATTTAATTCTTTATTATGTTTTAATTTTTAATCATATCTTTTATTTGTTTATTTTCATTCACACTTATTTGTGAAACATGTTTGCACTTTGCAGTTTATTGAGCCCTTGCTAGTTCTCCTACGAGTTGCAGATGGGGAGAAGCCCGCACTGGGATACATATATGAGGGCATGAATAGGGCCAAAGAGGCCATTAGATCAGTCTATGGTGGAGTTGAGGATAAGTATCGTCCCATTTGGCAAATCATTGATAGGAGATGGCAAAACCAACTTCATAGGCCCATCCATGCAGCCGCATGTTTCCTAAATCCGGCCTTCCAATTCTGTCGTGATATCCGTGGAGATAGAGAAATTCTTAGTGGGCTCTATTCGACGATAGAGCGGATGTTGCTCGCTGTTACTACACAGATAGTGCAGGAGATAGATGCCTTCAGTAAGGCACAAGGAGACTTCTTTGCACATCAAATGACCAAAGACAGTAGGACAACATTACTACCAGGTAAAAATATATTTAAGGGCATAATTGTCATCTTTTTATATTGTATTTTATTATTAAATGTTGAACTTGAAACTTGAAATGAGATTGATTTTGTTTCTTTTTCTCATCTCAGATAGTTGGTGGAGGTTGTTTGGTTCTGATACACGGAACTTGCAGAATATTGCCATTCGTCTATTGAGCCAGCCATGCAGTTCATCTGGTTGTGAGCGCAATTGGAGTATGTTTGAGCACAAACACTCCAAGAAGCACAATAGATTTACAGTGGAGAGGATGAACGACTTGGTCTATGTTCATTACAACCTTCGGCTTAGATACAGGAAGCTTTTTGACCACGACAACACCCCGATCAATCTAGATGAGGTTGATCCACAGTCTGAGTGGACCGCTGAGGCTACAGATGCAGTCTTTAGTGACGAGGACTTTGATTGGGTGGACCAGGCAGAGAGAGAGGTTGAGGTTGTAGCCATGGCTGAGGAGGAGGCTAGAGCACGAGGAGACATAGCTGCTGTTGGTGAGAGTGGCATGGAGACTCAGACAGAGGCAGAGACTATGGCTGCAGCTGCAACATCATCCAGGAGCGTTAGACGCCTTCGTAGGAAGGATGTTGGCTCCACTATGCCATAGAGTCATAGAGTCATAGCTATTGTTTTGATATTTCATATTTGTATGGAACATTTGATGTTATGGATTTCATATTCCATGACTTTTGTATACATTTGACTAGTTTTATAATTTATATATCCAAGTATGCTATTTCCTTCAGCAACACAACTACAATTTGTGTACTTTATACTTATGTGATCATTGTATACTTGTGTATGTGATCAAATTTGCTTTTATTTGTGTTGTATTCAATAAAGGGTGCTTGAAACAAGTTTTAAATCCTTAAAAATCTCTAAATTTCTAGGTTTTTTTCAATTTTTTTCATTTTGTCGAGTTTGCGTTGAGTCCGAGTCCCGAGTCCCCGAGTCCCGAGTTGAGTCGCCCTAGCCGAGTCCGAGCCGAGTCCGAGTCTCGTTACTATGAATTTTATATATATATATATATTCCACATTTCTCAATGTATTCTTGACAATATATTTTATGATGCCTTACCAGATTTCTGATTCCTTTCTTCCTTATTTACCTTCCTTTCATTCCTTGCTGTTTGTACTCAGATTTCTAACTCCTTTTGTTATTTTCTGTTCCTTCCATTATCTCTGCCATTCCCTCCCTGTAGGAATCGCTGCATTTACACATAAGACAAAGTATCTTCCCTTTTGAATAAGACAAATTCTGTCTTATTTGACTTCTCTCTTTTTTTTTTCTTTCTATTCCCCATCCGATCAGAATCTGTTTGTATATTCTTTTTATTTCTCCTTCGATGATCTCTCCTTGCTCGATCATTGCCTTTTTGTATGGTCTCCTTTAGACGTGACTCTTCCTATAGTCACTTTATCCCTTCAACCATCCCGTCTCTTCCATTCATTCCTTAGTTGATGCCTTTTTATGTTTGTTTTTTAATATTTTATTGCTTGCTGGGAATTATCGATTTATGCTGAGATTTGTTACTTTTAGTAATCAAAACATTCTTATTATTATTTATTATCTGTTTGAATGATATTAAGGGTTATGATAATCATCTATCTCCTGAATTGATTTGTATGCTAATTACTCTTGAAATCAATTTGTATAATATTTATAAATTTCACATATTATTATTATGATCAGATTATAATATCTGTTACTCTATGACATTTACAATATGATTTTAATTAATATTATTAATGATAATTATAATTATAGTGATATCTTTTGTTGTTTAGTCTATGAAACATTATTATTAGTTTCTTTTAAATTATCAATGATAAGTTGTAATATATTTATATATTATTAAATCATATTTGTTAGTATTTACAAATAGTATTTAGGATTCTAATATTTAAACGGTGATTACTTGTATTTATAATTATAATATTATCCTGATAATTATAATTATATTAATGATGTTTAAATTGCAATTACTTATATTTTTATATTTATTTGGTTTGGTTATTTGTATTTGATATCTCAGATTTAGTTTTACAATTTCGGGGACATTACAGAGATATTGAGAGTTTATGAAGGGAACTTATTGTTTGAACTTTGGCATAATAAGTCATCTTCCTTCATCCACAAGCAAATTAATTTGTTGAAGCATTTAATTAGATTCTTGGTGCATAATTGGCCAATGTTTATAATTCAAACAATGATGATTAGGGATAGTGTTTGTGTAGTGTTGTGTTCCTAGAGGACAATGCCAAAGAACTATACAAGATATACACATCCTTCCAATTTCATTTGGAGATGTTGCTTATTTATTTCAGCCCGAGATGTGAAGAAAAAGAGTATTTCCCTTGGAGATTGGCTGTCTAAACAGGGTAGGTGAGTCTAGTTAGTGTTTTAATTCGTACCTTTCAATGCAACACAAAACATAACATATGTGTTGTATAATTGCTATTTGAATTAGAAGAGGAAGCTATTTGATTTTATGCAGTGCCAAATGCCATATTCCAAAGACAATATATTGTCCTCAGGTTGTGCCACATCATCTCCAATTCTATCACAAGCACTCTTATGTCACTTATCATGCTCCAACAAACATTTAACTCATATGCAGTTGTAAGTTCTTCCAAATGGCTTGCTGTTGTTGCCACAACATCACCACATGTGAAACAACATATATGATGTACCTCAACACTTGCAACATCATTGTCATATGTAAATCACCATGCCAACTGTACCATAACATTTGATAACTCACCACATTTCACTGCAAAGCATTGTATTTCACCACAAAGTATTTTGCCAACAAACTCTTCCTATAAGGACTCTTTGTAGTTGAAAATCACCCAAGTCCCAACAACTACGACAATGTTCTTCAATAATGTAATTGTCTTTCTATTGGCAAAATGTGCTATTTTAATGCATGCTGGAGTTTTTAGAACATTTAGATTTGCAGTTTTCTATACAAGGTTGTAGTTAAGAACTTAAGAGTTTGATGTAAGATCAATAGAATTAGGGTTTTCATATTCTAAATGTTAGATGGTCAAAGTTTTAGAGTGTCTTTAGAGGATATGTCATGATCAAAATAGAGGAAACGTTTCACTATAATCATTATTTGTCAATATTCAGTTTTTAGTTGGAGTTATTTATAGCTTATGCTATTTTTAGCCATTACTATGTTTTTTTAGGAGTCTATTTTTGGATCTTTTACCATACAAGAGATTGGAGGTCTAATGTTAGTTTCTGTAATCTCTACCAACAATTTAATTGAAGATTGCTTGAGTTCAGATTTAGTATTGGTGGATTAAATTTTGTAATAAAGATTGCATTGTATGCAATTAGGCTATTCTTAAGGTAGAAGTTGTAGTTTAGCTTTTTCAATTTATTTTCATACAATGTCATGTGAATGCTTATAAATAAGTGCTTGCATTTGGCTCTTGTTTAGGATCCATTTTTGTTAATCTAGTATTATTAATTTAATATTATTCATTTAGTAGAATTTAGTAATTGTATCTTGCTTCTAAATTGCTACTGAGATGTTTTATATTATTTGTTATGTGTGCTGAGGTAGATTAAATTGCTTTTGGCAAGTTTGCAAGCTTTGTATTCAGGTTTACTTGAAGTTGAAGATTATTGCTTTGTATTGATTTCTTAATTCAATCCATCAATGTGTCCTTGTGTTTAAGCTTATTTTGTCCTTGTGTAGTTGCATTGCGTAGTCTTTGCATTTTGCCAAAACAACATAAGTGTGGTAGTTGTAGAGTTTTCATTTAGTAAAAATGCATATTTTTTTTGTGCTTTGAATTGAAGTGCATGTTAGCGTTTTGCCTTATGTGAATCCAAACGGCCCACCTTTAGTTTTTGTAGCATCATAAATTGTCACCCCTGATAGTTTCACACTAGGTTTAGCTCCCCCTATGTGCTTAGACCTAATTATGCTCTTAAATTGCTCGTTTTGTGGTTGTTTTTGAGAAATCAGATTAAAATTGGGAATTAATATTTAATATTCATTTAACAACAGCAAAAGCCCCAAAATAGGTTTGGACTAGGGTGCCACCGCCCTTATTCAACCTGTTTTGGCGTAATTTAAAACATGTTATTGCCGACATTTTAACATTTACAAATTTAAATTCATTTTTCGGCTTTTAATAATTAATTTTGTAGGAAAACGAATAAATGCATATAAACACAAGTCTTTTTCACTATTTTGAAAGGCTAGCAAATGTTTAGAGCAATTGAGCATCCTAAAAAGCAATCAAAAGCAGAATAAGCAAAATTTGCAACATTTATTATCAATCAAGATTCATGTTTGCAATGCATCAAGTTCATATGTGAGTTTGTTCATGTTTTATGTTCATTTGTTTTGTGAGTACTAACACTTGCAAGACCTTCAATCAAACAATCAATTCTCCTTGCATGAGATGAGTACAATGACTTCAGTCCATCAATAAAAGCAAATCTGAGTGGTAAGTTGCAACACTTGTCAATTTATCACTTGTTTTATCCATTTGCTTTTGTTCAATCGAGGGTAAGCACTCTTTACATCATCATTAGCTGTTCTGTAGGTGGAAACACGAAAATGGGGTTTGACTTAGGCAAGCCCTTATAGGACACAACCCTTTCTCCCCTCTCTTGTGTGCATGTGGCAGATTTGAAGTGGATTTGGGAGAAGATTGAAGACCTAATTGCAAGATCAAGCAATCAATCCTTGTACTTCAACAAATTAGGGCAAGCGGAATTAATCATCAACATACAAAGTTCTAAAGCTAAGTTTAGGAAGGAAGGACCTACAGATTGTGACCATCTGAGACCTGTTCATAGATTCTTGAGATTCGTATTCTCTAATCGAGGGTGCCACTGCCCTCGTATAGGCAATTTGAACCCTAATTTACATGCCAGGTTCCTTTGTCTCTACACTCTACTGTTTTGTGGTTTTGCAATTGTCTAGATTTACATCAATTTGCTATAGCTTCATAGTTGACCTAGGTATATATTTGCATGATCAAATCAAGTTAACTCCTAATCAATCAAGTCAATATCATTCTCCCCCTGCCAAAGAAGAACCAAAACACTGATCCGCCATTCTGGCTCTTCCAAAGAGGTTAGTAGCCAAGTGGGTATATGTGATCAATTTTGGTTCCTCTCTAGTGTAATGTTGGGAAAGGTGTGATTTGGACCCTAGATCCCTTTTTTCCACATCACATTTTGGTGAACTCGACACTTATTACATTTGCAAAGCTTCTGAAATCTTAAGTTTGTACTTTTGAAATCTGAGTGCAATCTTAAGTTGTTTTCATTTGTCAAAAGCACATGCATATTTTACTGAAAAGCATTGAAAAAATAAAGATTGTCATAGTGTTTTTCATTTCGAAATAGTGGTACTTTTCAACATTTTCTAGATAAATTCAGCATTGTAAATTCTGGAAATTGTCTTTTGAAGATTTCAATGGCAGTAGTCTCTCCGAGTCTTCTTTCCAGATCCGCTCCCAGTTTCTGTTGCACTGCTATGTAACAGTCATATTTTGTTCAACATGTAGATTTGTTTTTGGGCAAAGAACTTTTACAATGTTTGAGTGTTTTGGAAAATGTAGTCTTCTTTGAAATCTTTGGCTGTGTTTTGTTTTTTTGCCTTTGGTAATAGTTCTCCAACAATAAATGAAGCTCATGTGTCCTCTCCCAATGCATTCCCTCCTAGCGAGGTTGTCTTGGTGCAAGAGGAGGAGATCATTGATAGCTTCTTAAACAATACCTTACCTACCTTTTAGTTAAATATTCCTCTTAACAACATAACACTTATGCATGAAAAATCCATATACCATCCTCCGATCTTACCTACTCACCTTCACCAAAAGTCCGCAAGACCTATCATACCATCAGTTGATGTGCTTTCTTCCTCTTACAAGAAAAATCCTTTAAAATTCATCCTTGGCCCATTGCGTATACATAAAAATAATTCCCCTTCCCATACCAATAATTACACTCTTACCATTAAGTGTTTATCCATCTCATGCGAACGAAGCTAGTAATATACCTTTGGATTCAAAAAAATGTTATAGTCATGGATTTAAGATTCTGTCTAAACAAGGCTTTGATACAAATAATGAGCATGGAATTCAGACTCTCCTAGAGCCTACATCACATTCCTCTACAAAAGGAATCGGTTATCAACGCCCTCCACCTTTGCATAAGACATTTATTCCAGCCTCTACTCCACCACCACCTCATTGTTGAAGTGGAGATGGCCTACTTCCCGCTTCATATTGCTTATCTGAAATAGAACGTACTTTATGCACATTTTTGAAGATGGACTTAATCACCCTTCCACCTACCTATGAGAGAAAATTTACTAAACAAACAAAGCAAAGTTTGTCCTTATGTGCATATCATCAAATGTTTGGGAATCCTACTAATGAGTGTTGTGCTTTAATGAGGACAATACAACGATTATTTCAAATATATGACATCGATGTGGATTGATATAAGATAATAAATTAGTTATTAAGGTGTTGCTCCTTGCTATGTGGCATTCGTAGCATCATATAACGCTCATTGCCATGCATGAGGACACAAGTCTTTTGTGCAATCATATTTCGTCAATGAGGAGCAACACAATAATACTTGAAATGGTTGTCCATGTCCATACACTTGGGGGCAAGGATAGGTAATCTTGTGGGGTGTGTATTCTTTCTAAAGGATCCCCTCTTCATCCATTATCTTTGAGTACACAAACATTTTAAGGGAGGGGCATATTCCCCCATCCGTTGTGGCATCTATTAAGGATTCATTCATTCATGTGCCCCTTTAGTGGTGGTATTATGCATGATATCCTCTAAAGTGTGGCCTTGAAATCTGTTGGCGTTTCAATTAGCACCTCTTGAGTGCTTATTGGAAATGAACAACTATTGCATGTGTTTTAGTACTGCTCTTCAAACTATAGAGAGGAAGATCTCTCTTTGCTGATGTTTTATGTAAAAAAGGTGTACTAAGGTTCCTATCTTTTTTACTCAGCGGCTTGACACAAGGGTGCATAAACACAATGTGCCGTAGCTAAGCTTTTCTTTGGTTTTTGCAGATCTTAGCTACGACTAACTAGCTTCTAGACTATCCTACCTCCTCAAGATAAACAGAGCATGAGGGCATAGGAGCGAAATGGATGGGTGGGATCACTTGAACTCTCCATCTCCGTAGAATACGACCGAGGCTCTAAACTCTCAGATATACGCTTGGGATAAGGTTTTATGCAAGTGAACACTCTTTACGGTAGGTTGGATCAGTGACTTGCCAAGGAGGAGGAACCCTTGTCCGAGGTATAGGCATGGAAACAACTTACTGGAAACAACAAGGTACGATGATTTGGCTAACAGGATTCCCAAGGAGGTGACGACACCTGTCCAAAGTGTAGGCTGAAAGACAATTCATTAAACAACATCAAACGATAGCAATCGATGACAAAATATCCAAGGAGGAGGAACCCCTGTCTGAGGAGGAGATTGAAACAATAAACTTTTTGAGAACAAAGACGGCTCAACTCAAAACTTCGATCAAATATGCATATGCCATTTGACTTTCTTCTTCAAGCTTCACCAAATAATTACAAAAGTTGGGACAACAAAGGCACGAAATCATGCACAATTACGATCAACCAACAAACTCTCATCCAAGAGTGAACAGATACAAACAAGCAAACTCTGGCAACAACAATTTTGCCTAGCAAATAAAAGTTCAACAAACAATGAGCCCAAGGCTCTTATTTATAGAAACTCAAAGGAGTAGGCAACCCTAAAGTCTACTTGAGTTAACAAACAGTTCTTGCCAATTAGCAAGATTTGTTTCTATGTCTAAAAGTAAGTGAGCAAGCAGTTAATTGGAAATCTACTTTAGTTAACTGAAACTGAACAAAAGTCAAACTTAAAGTCTACTTCAGTTGATTGACACCTAACTAAAAGAGAACTTAAATTACAAATGTGTCTCCAAAATAGACATCCACCTTTAAAGGAGATCTGAGATCCACAAATCGTGGGAGTCAATTAGACATCCTTGATTAGTGGGATTTGACATGCATGATCTATGGAGATTTGGAGTCAACTCAGAAAGGGGCATCAAGTTGACTTCAGTCATAGTTATTGCTATTTTGGAGGGTAGGACGTCCTTCTCTAGGTGCTTTACACCTCTTCACCATTGGTCAACAAAGTCACTATACAGTCGTTGACTTCTTCAACTCTTGGGCACTTAATGCTTCTCAAGATGACGACGTGACGTCTCGGCATCTCTTCACTTGTCACAAGCTGCTGCTGATAGTATATGCATTTGGCAGTTGCTTCATCCAACTTGATAGACATAGCTGCAATTTTGGCCAACTTGCAACCATTGGGATCATCAAGGAAAGTGCCATGGATGACGTCTTGAAATTGTTTCTGCACTATTCCTAGCTCAATGTATTCCCCTCCCTCATGCTGATATCCTATTTGAGGGAAGGATATTACCAACATTCTTTCGAAGTTGATAATATTTGTGACAATATGCCTATAGTCAATCAGCTCCACTGAATTGGCATCGTAGGCTTTCACCTTATATGCCAATTGTTCTTTCCAATAAAAAAGATGGCATTTGTTTTCCGTGGTTGTAATTGATTGATATGCCAGTTGTAAATCAACAACTGTCGCTTCATCTCCAGGTCTCTTTTCCGTTGCCCTCAAGTCTGACTGTTGGATCTCTGAGCGGAGTCCATGTGCTCTCTTTCAATTGGTATGCCTCCGCCAATACACATCGTCCTCTGACAACAAACTCATCCACTTGACTTCTCAAGTGTTTGCCGTATGTGATCAACTGATGATGGTTTCTCTCTACGGGGAGATCTAGCAACTCTTGAGGTAAAGTCGAGGAGTTGGGAGTGCTGTGCATTAAGCTTGAAATATACATCCTTAATTGTCGGTTTTCAGCCTTTAGGGCTGCTTTGTCCCGTCCATCCTTGGTCATCCTCTTTTGGACGCTCGCTGAGGCAATTCCGAGAAGGTCTACCTCCACCTGATGAGTGGTCTTTCCAAGATTTGTTAGTGTTTCTTAGATCAGATTAAACAATGAAAGTACTTAGAAATATTGCAACACATAAGACAATAAACACAACAAGATACCTTGGGAAAACCCTCCTCTTGAGGGAGAAAAACCCAGCAAATGAATCTCTTATATAATGTAGCACAAGAGCAGAAATCTGCTTACAACTCAGGCCCAGCAATGGCCAACAATGAATACATTGAGGTTGCATCTCTCCTAGATGCACAAGATACAAATGAATATATTCTTCCTTGAAATCGAATCTGCTGCTATGAATTGCGAATTCTGCTCTTAAGGAAATGCGAACTTGCTTTAAGAATGAATGTGTTACAATGACAAATATGACCTTGTATTTATACAATTGTGGCGCCTCTTCAAGATAGGTCGGCCCACATAAAAGAACCATAATAAATATCAATTATAATAAGGTCGGCCCAAGTAATGACTAAGGCATGCGAACCATAAAGGGTCGGCCTTTTGCATTTATTAAATATTGTAATCATGAATTAAATAGCCGAAGGCTACTCATTTAATTCATGTGCTTCTTCTTGTAATTTTTGCGAAGGAAGTGCAGACCAAAGCTGCTATAACATCAACAAGATTCACCTTTGATACCATGAAGTCTTCAACACTTACATTATGTATATCTCTATCTTCAGGTGGGGCAACATTCTCTATGATGACCTTGTTATCTGCGTTCCTCTCTACATGTGTTTGCTTCTTCAACTTCTTCCCCGACATGTCTTGAGGGACATGGTCGAACTCTGTGAAGTCAAGCTGATAAGACGACCTTTCTCTCTTCCTTCCAAGGGAACTGTCAAGCCAAATAAAATCCTGACTAGTTTCGCTGGAAGGAGGAACGTGGGCCCCCTGAATGTTGGATGAACGAGATTGTGCCGTGGCGATGTCTCGAGGTGGCGAGTCCAAGTCGATGGGACTTTGTGACCTATGTGATGGTGGTGAAGTGGGCGGCTCTGTTTCTAGTACAGGCAACATTTCTGCTACAACTGCTTCTGCAATGGGTTCCATATCTACTGTGATTATTTCAATCACTGGCTCTTGTTCAGCTGCAACGATCTCAACTATCTTTGGTAAATTGGTGGCTGTCTCCACCTGTACCTCTTGCTGATTTGTACCAGCAATCCCTTTTCTTCCTCATGTGCTCATTGACATCCGCATTCCTTCGGGAAGGATGCTCATCTTCTTTTGTCTGGGTCTCTTGCTGGATGTGGAAAGTAGTGTAGACTGAACTGTTGGCGGCTTTGTTCGGGGAAATACTACCTTCTTTGTCCTTTTGCTGTCAAGGTAGAGTCGACTGTGTCTGACTACTCTACCCGTTCTTTCCTCTATAGACGTACTCTCTTTCGCATACCAATCCACTCTGCCGAGACGACGTGAATCCACCTGATCCATGAAGGAGGAGGGAAGAATGACTTCTTCCTCATCCTCAGAGCCCTTGATGTATTCTGACATAAAGTCAACAATTTGTGAGAGCTTGAACCTACTATAGTTCCTTCTTCGCACCTCGAACTCATCGTCAGAGTTGACCCAATAATCTTCTATGGAAGATGCATGTGAGGAGCATTGCTCGAGATGTGTTGCAAAGAGTCCTCTTGGATTGTATGATGACCTCCTCTCAATGAGGTACTTGAGATTAAATCTCACTGTTTCTTGGCTCATCAACCTAGCATCGGCTGCCATCTTGCATCTATAGAGTCCCACATGAATGGGGAAGTTTGCAGCTGACTTCTTCTTTTGGCGTAGGTAAGAGTGAACCTTGGCCAATTGCCTCAAGAATTCCGTGAACACTACCTTGTTTGAAGGGTAGCGTGGCATCATGGCGGGGTGACCATTGTAGCCATACATGCATATGTAGGTGAAGGTAGGGAATTGGATAAACCAATCTGCCCAGTCCACCATTGCCGCCTTGGCTGCTGGTGATATACACACGTGCATCTCATGGTCTAGGTCTCGCACGGTGTGCATGGTGAAGAGGTCATTTATCTTCTTGAAGTGTCTTTCCGCTTGAGTAAACTCAAGACTAGGAAAGTATTCTTGGACCTTTTGAATACCTAAGGTTCCCACTATGTTTAGTATTCTGAATTCGCCTTGGAAGGCAATCAAGTATACCAAGTAGGAACAAATGTGGAAACGATGCTCTTCTAGAAACCTGGTAAATTGTTGGTGGAGTGTGTCACTGATCAGAGAGGCCCAGTCATAATGTTCTTTTCTTGTTGATGATTTTACCAATGATATAGAACATGCAGAACTGGAAATGATTTCCCTCCTGTCCAGTGACTCGGTTGAGTAGAGTGATTAACATTGCGTACTCATCTCTGAATTTTACTCGCCCAACCAATTTGGGCAAGCTGGTTTTATTCACTTTTAACCATTGTTCGGCCATTTTTAGTGAACACTCGTCTTTTGAAGCCGCAAATGCCTTTCCGCATTCCATCATAGATATGACCTTACTGGTAGGGCATGGTGGATTTGCAAAACATGTCTCAATGTCCTTTGCCTTCAAATTGCAGATCACTTTTCCATCCATGGATAGGATTTCTCTGTTGGTGGGGTTGTAATGCTTAATGCAAGCAGTTACAAGTTTCGTGCTTTGTAACGTGATAGGAATGGATGCAGCTTGGAACAACCCAGATTCTTCAATGTTCTGCAATGTAATTTGATTCATGCCCTCCAAGTCCTCAGAATTGACCTCCGGGTTTTTCTGCCATAAGTCTGTGTCAGTCGTGTTAAGATAATCATGGTACAAGATCGTCTTGGTCTTGTATTGTACCTGGGAGTACTGCATTCTGAAAGACCTAAAGATAGACTGTGCACTTGACCTTGTTTTGACACTTTCTTGGAACCCTTAAAATTAGCGCCTGTCGAGAAGTATTTTTCCGGGAAAAATCTGGCACATCTGTTTTGTTCTTGCTTCAAAGTTGAACAGACCCAGTTCCTTGGATTTTTGATTTGGAGACTTTTTTTGAAAGATCCCTAAAAATAGGGGCAGCAAGTTTGCTAGTTCTGGCGAATTTGAAAAGATGGGTTTCACTGGAAAATTGCACTGATCATACCCAATTGGTTAGATTTGAGGTGGCTTGCTTTTTTTTGTGACATGCAAATAATTTTTAGACAAAAGAGAGGAAGTAGACAAGAGGTGGATTGAAAGTTATAATTTGCCTCTTTGCAAAAATCTACCTTTGGAATCAACCTCGAAGAAGAAAACCTTTATTGCCATTGATCTTCAAAAATATCAAAGAACTGTTCAAAACCTCTGTCAGATCTTGAAAATACGTTCTTGGGAGCAATTTGCTGTTTTATGATTATCATTCAACCTGTGAAAGAATAAGTGAGAATGGGACGCCTAGCTTGAATATATGATGATTCAAGTTGAGATCCACCAAGTATGGGCGCCAACTCATGATTTAAGCTTGATTTGGAGTTCAAAAAGGTGTTTTCTACTAATTGTGGAGTGTTTGTCCTCTTTTTGCCTCCAAATTTCCTTAACTCAAGTCAACATATTGCTTTTGACTTTTTAGGCGTCCATGATTGGGTTTTGATTATTTTCATCATTTTTAATGGCTGAAGTGCCTCTGTTTGATCTTTGATCTTGGCTGCTCAGTCGATCTTTGGCAGTTGTTGACAGATCTGTTGTCAAGATGGGAACATATTGAAGAGATATGCCTGGGGGAGTCAAGTCAAAAACCTGAGTTTGAGCCTCCAGAATAAACAATGCCTTTTAGGCATCCATGATTGGGTTTTGATTATTTTCATCATTTTTAATGGCTGAAGTGCCTCTGTTTGATCTTTGATCTTGGCTGCTCAGTTGATCTTTGGCAGTTGTTGACAGATCTGTTGTCAAGATGGGAACATATTGAAGAGATATGCCTGGGGGGAGTCAAGTCAAAAACCTGAGTTTGAGCCTCCAGAATAAACAATGCCTTTCTCCAAGAGGGCGCTTTTGGTTGTGCCTTAGTCAATTTTCATTGACTGTTCTTTGTTTTGGCCTTTTTAGACCCTTCGTGCTTTGATCTGATGCTCTCGTTGATTGATGAGTCAGATGACTCTGCTTGACGATGCATCGGGTAGCCAGTTCAGTCCTGGAAAGGATGGCTGACTTCTCCGTTTCAGATAGTAAGTTTATGCCCTTCAAGTTCAAGGGCGCCCCTGGTAGCTTTGCTGATTGATAATTCCATGTTTCAAACTGTCTTCTTTGATCTCTGTCTTCAGATTACTCTGTTATCAAATTCCTTCGCTGATAGTCTCTTTGTCGAGATTGAGCATAGCTAAGAAGGTCATCCTGGAGGGCAGTGAGCAATCAGGTTGCACTTGCATGCTTCAAAGAAAGGGCGCCTTTCTTCAAGAGGGGTGCTTTTCCTCAATGCTTAGCCAATTTCTTGGCTTGTCCTTTCAGTCTTCTGTTTTGGCTTTTTTTGCTTGATCTCAGCATGTGATTGTTTGACGAGTCCTGCAAACGTGTTGTCAAATTGATCGTGTAGCTGGGAGAGAGCTGAACAATGTCATGTATAGAGCAGCTGTTGATAGGTTCATCAGATGCCTTGAATTGAGGGACGCCCCTGGCCAGCAGGGGCGCTTTTGCCATGAAGCTCACTGATTTTCTTTGTTCATTGCTTGCAGGTTCTCCATACTTCGTTGAGGTTTGGCCAGTGATCCCTGAATTGGATGATCTTGTTGATAGTTTCGTTGTCGAGCTAGCACGAACGTGAAGAAGACAACTGATCTGAAGATGTAAGGTGACTGCATTTGCCCTTTGAGATCCAAGGGCGCCTTGCTTCAAGAGGGGCGCGTTTTGGTATTTGACAATTGTTTTTGCCTTGGTAGCAAAACGTGCACCTTCCAGAGTTAGCCGAATTTTTGCTTTTTTTTGTTTTGAGAATTCCCTTCATTTGAACAACATCTTTTTGACCTTTTCTGCCATGGCTTCTTCATTGGGGCTTTTGAAGTTTAGCTTTCAGCACCTGGTATTGGCCAATCTGCCATTAATGGTTGCGAAGCTCCTAACTTTGTTCCTGAAAAACGAGAATAGGCCCACCAGAGTAAAACATGTCTTTTGATGATTCTGACTTGATCAGTATGATCGTGAAGTTGGTTAACCCTATCAAAATCATTTTCAATCATTTCCAGGAAGGTCCTATTTTTTTAGGGTTTCCTTTAAAATAGGGGTATCAAACCCTAATTTTCAATTTTTCAGAATTTTAATCATAGGTTCCTTGACAGAAACCCACAAAAACCTTATGTTTGGTTTGACCTAAAACATACTCTTGATGGCATTTTCACATGATGTAGCTCAATTTAAGCAGAATGCCAAAAAATAATTGTGGGTACAACATTAGGCTCCGTCTGGTGACCATGTCGGATACCTAGGGCATAGGAGAACTGAGAATCTCAATTTTTGTAGACCAGTATTTTATTAGATGGGTAATGAAGTTAGGATTTATTTCCTAATTCACATAAGAATTGAAGTTCACTTTCTTTATTGGGGCTCACCTATTTATTCACCTAAAACAAGACTACCTACAAAATCACCTTAAACACGACAATACTTTATGGAACGGGGAAAAACATAACATAACAATAAAGCGAAAGAGTTTTTTTTACAAAATACTCACCCCATTCCCGAAGGGATGAAATGCTTTAAGTACTGCTCGCTGCAGGGTAGCAGAAAGAGCCTCCCATTTAATTGTGAGAGAATGTAAGAATTCTCTCCTGCAACATCATGGATCAGGAAAGGCCTAGGCAAAGGGAGTCAAATTTTCTGTGCATTCCCTTTGGTTCGTGTCTCTTGTCCCACAGCAAGACTTTGTCTCCAATCTTGAAGTCTTGTTGCCGAGCCTTCTTGTCGAAGATCTTCTTCACTCTTTCTTGATGCTGAGTGATCTTATCAACAACCTCCACCCTCTCCTCTTGTAGTTGTGTCAGACACAAGATGCGCTTTTGGATTGGATCCTTGAACTCTTCGTCTTCTACTACGGATGCCAGCTGTAAAGCTGACAACTCCAAAGTGATGGGTGGCATCGCTTCAGTGCCATACATGATAACAAAGGGGGAAGTGTCGATGGCTGTCTTGGGCATGATCCTATCAACCCAAAGAGCGTCGTATAGCTTAGTGTGCCAAGCCCGTTGATTGGATTCAACCATCTTGCGCACGATCGTGCCTATGTTCTTATCAGATGACTCGGCCTGTCCATTGCCTTGTGGATATTAATCTGAAGAATGGGACAGTGTGATGCCTTACTCAAAACAGAATTCCACTAACTCCTCTGATGAGAAGCTCGTAGCATTGTCGGTCACGATCTTTCTTGGTACTTCGGAACGTGTGATGATATTCTCTTTGAGGAAAGTGCACACGACTTCGAAAGTAGCATTCTTCGTAGGAATTGCTTCAACCCATTTGATAAAATAGTCCGTTGCTGTAAGGACATAGACATGTCCCTTACTGGAATGTGGGTTTATTGGACCTATGAAGTCGATACCCCATTGCTGAATGGAGCATCTATTATTACTGGCCTTAACGGAATGGCTGCTACCTTGAGTTTGCCAACGAAATGTTGGCACTGTTGACATTGTTGCACCCATTCATATGCGTCGCGGAACAAAGTTGGCCAAAAGAACTGTGCACGTAGAATTTTGAACGCTGTGACCCTTGATGAAAAGTGGCCACCACACGCCTCGTTGTGAAATGCTTCCAACAATTGCTGTTGTTGGTCTCTACTGACGCAAAGCAAGAACGTTCCATCAAGGCCACACTTGTATAGAATGTTGCCTTGTAGCACATAGTTTTGTGCTTTTAACCTCAGGGTTCTTTTCTGTTGTTTGTCCAAGTGGTTTGGACATTCTCCATAGGTTGCAGAGTACCATAGCTCTGAGTACCACTCCTCCGCAGAATCAACCAGTAAGACCATTGGAAGGTCTTCTTCAATTTCTGTTCCTACCTCACCATCAACCGCTTGATGCTTTAGATCACCGTCTTCAGCCATGAGTTGACATAGACCTCTCCTGCAGACGAGTTTGGTCGGCTTGATATCCAAGTCATATTACTGGACCTTGGCGATCTAGTTGCCTCTTTTAGTTCCCATCTCCTGCTGAGTTAGAATACTCTTGATCGCAGGGTCAGTGACATAGACTGTTGTGTGAGCATTTAAGATATAGAATCTAAAATTTTTCATAGCTCTCACAACGGCATAGGCGTTCTTTTCAATCTGAGAGTACCGGACTTCGCTGCTCTTGAAACTACTGCTCATGAAGGCAATCGACGATTCCGTCTCTTCGTTCAGCTTCTGTGTTAGTATGGTAGAGAGGGTGTATTATGTCGCGTAACAGTAAAGAATAAATTCCTTACTGAAATCAGGTCGAACTAGCATTGGTGCCTTACTGATGGCTTCTTTTATCTTGACGAACACCTCCTTTCCTTTGTCAGTCCATTTGAAGGCGGCCGTCTTCATCATCATTGCTGATATATCATTAGTTAGCTCTGAGAAATCAGGTACAAATCTTCGTATGAAATTTACCTTTCTGAAGAAGGAATGCACCTGAGTAGTATTGGTTGGGAGAGATAGGTTCTTGATTGAATATACTCGATTTCGATCGATCCGAGTTCCCTCTTTGGTGATGATATGGCCCAGTAGTCTGCCTTCCGTCACCGCAAAGATATATTTCTTTGGGTTCAAAGATATGTGGTGATACCTACATCTCTCAAACACTTTCACTAAGTGTTGAAAATGATCTTGCCGCTTCCGTGAGAAAGCAGTAAGGTCGTCAAGGTAAATGGCTATCACTTTGTTCTTTAGATCTCCAAACGCCAAGTCCATGGCTCATTGAAAGGTGGCATTGATGTTGCTGAGGCTAAAGGGCATCCTCTCATAGGCGAACGTTCCCCACGAGGTGGTGAATGCTGTCTTGATTTGATCTTCCTTAGTCACTGCAATTTGATTTTATCCGGAAAAGCCGTCAAGTAATGACAAAATCTCCGATCCGGTAATCGTTTGCAAAGTGTGCTCCATGATAGGTAAAGGATAATTATCCTTTAATGACGATTGGTTGAGGTTCTTAAAGTCGACGCAAATTCGGATCTCTCCGTTCGTCTTGCACACAAGAACAATATTGGACACCCAGGTAGAATGATGGATTGGAAATATGATCTTGGCGTCCACCATCTTCTGTACCTTTGCGTAGATTGTATCTTGGACACGCGGGTTGTAGTGCCTTTGCTTTTGCCTAAAAGGCTTGATATCTGACTTAAGTGGAATTGTATGAGACAATTCCCTTGGCGTGAAGCTTTCAGATCTTGATAAGTCCATGCAAAGACATCTCTGTACTACTTAAACAAGGAGATAACGCTGCCGCTTTCCTCCTTAGTGCAACACTTTCCCAAGTTGACAAGCCAGGGCTTATCTTCGGTGCCGATGTTGACCTGACTATATCAACATATGTTTTGTTGGCTGAATTTCTTTGATCTTGCACGTGTCTATTATGCTTGTCAAATATGTCCTCCAAGGATACTAGACCCTTGGAGATGTTGTTACGTCTTAGTTGGATGATACCGGATTTCGTTGCTTCAAAATCTTCCGCTATATATTCTTTGAAAGGAGTACTTCCTTCAAAGAATAATTCTTTGTAATTGCCCCCCATGCAGAGGAACTCCTTGATGTCATCATCATCATCAAAGACCTGCCAATTTCCACAATTGTCGGGGACAAATGGCCTGTACATGAGCTCAATAGTGAAGGCATTCTAATGGAAATCAGAATGGGGCATGAAGAGTGCAGCCGATACCGCAAGGGCATCTGCTCTGGTATTTATCTCATGTGGAATGTACTTGATGTTGAATGCTTCAAACCAATCGATAGCATTCCACACCCTTTGTCGGTAAGCCTGAATGCGGCCTTTTCTAACTTGATAGCGTTCTCTGACTTGTTGTATGATCAACTTTGCATCGCCTTCGGCCTGAAGATATTTTATACCCATATCCCTTGCATTCTTGAGGCGTAATATGAGCGCCTCGTATTCTGCAGTGTTGTTCGTGTTATCAAACTGCAAGCGATAAGCAAATGGGTACAACGTGCCCTCAGGAGAGGTACTGACAACTCCCGCTCCTGAGCCTGCTGTTGAGCAACTCCCGTCAAATTGCATTGTCCACAACTTTGATCCTTCATTTGATGTACTTGTGGAAAATGCAACCTTCTTTTCCTGTTTGTTACTTCAGATAGTATGGTATATGTACCAGGACCCGTACTTTGGTGTAGTACTTGTGCTTGGGGGTCTTGAGATTTCACCACCGTGAATTTGGACTTAGCCTCAGGTTCCAATTTGAAGCTACCTTTCTTTAATGGAATGGTCGCGTACGACCAATCCAATTGAATCTCTCCTCTGAGATCCTTGCAGAAGCTTCAGCTCAGTAACATCCTATAACTGAATGGAATGTCAGCTATGAGGATGGTCATCATAATTTTCTTCTTTGGACAGGACGCTAATCTTACTTGTGTGTCTTTCAGTTGGCCAACTAACGGCACCAGTTTTGAGTCAAGTAACACTTGTCATGGGTTTTGGTGCATGATAGTCCCAATGCGTTCATGATCTGCAATGGCATGATGTTGTCCGATGCTCCTGAGTCGATGATGCAGTTGCTGAGTTTATAACCTCCCATATACAAAGATATGTGGAAGGGCTTTTGCTTTTCTCCCGTTGGTACAGATAATTCTAGCAACGTAGGTTGGATGACAACTTGCTTTTGTACTACTTTGAGAATCCGATCCATTTGATCGGGATGATCTTGGATATACTCCAACTGTGAGATCTGTACCTTCGTCTTCATCATAGACGTCGGACTGTCAAAGTTCGTCGAGGACGGGTCTTGAGCATTTGATGTGACGTTCTCTTGAGTAGACTTGGGATTAGAAGTGGAAGCTTCTTTTCCCTTTTCATTTGGCTTCCGTCTTTCTTCTTCTTCTTTCTGTGCTTTGAAATGTTGAGTGCGTGTGAACACAGGCGTCGACATATTCTCGTGGTTGACAGCAAGAGAGTACTGACGGTATTTTTCTTCTTCTTGATTTTCGGGTTTGCTATGAAAGTATCCCGTTGCGGAGTCGCCATCGAAATTGTCCTTTTGTGGTGGAGCAACGTTCACATTTGAAGTTACGAAACTTGAGCTTTGTTCTTGATCTCCGGCATATCCCATGATTTGGTCCATTCTTTGATTCTCAGGGCATGTGGATCCTGTGTGTTTGTCTGTATCATGGAAACAATAGAACACATTGTTGGGTGAAAATAATGTAATCAAGTTTTCAATAGATTACGCTATCTAGATTTCGGCCACAACTATGTGAGATATAATCTCTCCTCTCAGAAAGGGGAGGCACCCTTCTTACTGCTAACAAAAGCTAAAGTAAAACTAATAAAGTACTTACAAAATGTACACTACACTTACAAAATTGGGGGGGTTTCATGCTTCTCTCTTTTTTCAGAGAAGATGTTTACAATGCTTCACGATTTGAAAGTTCCAGATCTAATAATTGAAACGTGACAAAAAGCAGTAATGCCAATATCTCTATCTTGTCAAAGCAAAGCGTAGAGATACCAGATGTGATTTATAATAACAAAAGTAAAGGAAAAAGGAAAACTCACAAAGGCACAAAGTCGTTCCGTAGCTTTTTCAATGTTGGATCTATAGAAGACGTATTGTTTGTTGCATTAGAAGCACAAAGTCTTCTTAGATGCAGCAATTCCTCGAATAGCATGAACGATTACAAGCACAAAGTCTTGTAGATCTTTCAACCAAAATATCCACACATAAAAGTAAATCCAAATAATAGATGCAACACAAAGTTTACATAAATTACTCGAAGACTTTCAAATACCATTCACTAATCACCACCAATCTTACTCAAATCCAAAGAGAATTGATTCCAACACAAAGTTTGACATGCAACTTCCTTCTTTATTGATTAAATCCAGTTTCACAAAATTGAACGCAAAGTTTCAATGTTTGTTTCAAAAGGCCAGCACTTTGTTGCAAAGTATCAAAAGGTAAATATTACAATAGAGATCCCTCATATATATAGAAGAGAGAGATGAGTTAATCTAGGAAATTAGGTGAGCAAAAATAGGAAACCCTAATTTAACCAAGTGTAATTTATCTCCGTGGAATTACATCTCATATTTTCTGTGTAATTACACTCTACAAAAAGACATTTAAGATGTCAAAAACTATTTACAAAATGCATATGGGAATGCATCAAAACATTCAACGCTGGGAGATCAGGAATCTTCATGGTTCCTTTCTTGGGTGCGGAGTCTTCATATTTCTTCCTGGTCTCGTGCATGAACTTTTCATCTTGACCAACGGTTTAATCCACAATGGTGTGAATTCTTGTGATCGGCCTTCTGGCGGATGAATGGATTTTCTTGCAGCTGTTGCATGGTGGCTTCTTTGTAGATCTGGGATAGTTCACTGGATTGGAAAATGTCACCTTCAGGATCACTTGATGAGATTTGGAGAGAAACTGCAAGGATGGTGAATCAACAGATGCTGCAAAAAAAGTAGCATTGGGAAGCATGAAGCGAGAAAACAATGTGGAGAAAGCGTGATACAAATGTCGAGACACGGAAAACGAGGTGAATAACTGACAAAAAGTGGTTTGGAGTGAAACTAGAGTGGTTTGGAAGTGTTTAAGGCAAATACTGCCAAAAGTGTAATGGCATTGAAAATCAGCGCCCTTGCACTTAGGAGAATGTTCTTAGGTGCAATGGCGCTGAAAGTTAGCGCCCTTGCACTTTATGTGTAAGTTTGGCAAAAAATATGTCAGGGTGCTGAAAATCAGCACCCTGGCACTTGGGCTCAACACTCAGTGAAAAATTGGGAAAAGTGCACTTGAGTCAAAAATCACCGCCTTGGTCATTTTTGACTAAGTTTGGAAAAAGTGCACAAGCGCTAAAAATCAGAGCTTGTGCACCAATTTGAAAAACTGGGAAAAGTGCAATGGCGCTAAAAATCAACGCCCTTGCACCAAGTCAACTTTACACTTAAGTGCAATGGTGCTAAAAATCAACGCCCTTGCACTTTCAAGACTTAGAAAATTTTCTGAAAATGTTAGAGCGCTTTTTTACGGAGCTTTTACACTTTTCCCAATTTTGACTAAGTATAGGGAAAAAGTGCACAAGCGCTAAAAATCAGAGCTCTTGCACCAAAAACTGACTTTAGGTGCAAGGGAGCTAAAAATTAGAGCTCTTGCACCAAAAACTAACTTTAGGTGCAAGGGCGCTAAAAATTAGAGCTCTTGCACTTTGGAGGTGAAAAAAAGAAGTCAAGAATGAAATGGAGTGAACCAAAATCACTTTTAAGTGATTTAGGAGTGTTAAAAACTAACTCAAGTCGCCCACTTAATTGAGGCACAAAAAGTGGCACTTTCAGTGAAAACTGCAAACGAACTCAAAAAAGGCGCTTTAGTCAAAAATTGACTAAGTCATGAAGTTAAGTGCAATGGTGCACAAAATCAGTGCCTTTGCACCAAAGTCCAAAATCACTCAAGTGCAAGGGCGTTGATTTTTGGCGCCCTTGCACTTTTCATACTTAGAATTTTTTTAACAAGTGCAGGAGTACTCTTTTTTAGAGCTTTTGCACTTTTTCCAGTTTCGCGAAGTATGATCAATGAAAGTTCGTGCGAGCACTCGTTTCAAAGGTCTTTGCAAGGCGAACGCAGGGGGATGCTCAAATTGGGTATTTGAGACTTTGGAATGCATTTTGAGGTGGATCAAAAATCGCCTCGTTTTGTGTGCTGGAACATCATGAACCTAGGAAACAGACAAGTTTCGTAGGGGGGTTATCTGTGGAACGAGCGTTGCTAGTTTCTGTGATAACACACATTAGACTTTTTGGCCTCTGCTTCTTTTTGTGGAGGTCTTTGATTTCGAGGCTTGTAGTTGTTATTGAAAGGTTGGAAATTATTCCTCTTTGGCTGGTATGACTGCTAAGGTTGGTACTTTTGCTGAGGTTGGTACTGTTGTTGAGGCTGGTACTGTTGTTGTTGATATGGTGGTGGTGTGGCTAGTGCTTTTTGCCCTTGATTGGGTGAGTGTCTCTTCAAGACAGTCACTTCATTTGCTATCTTCTGTAGCAATGGATATGCTGATGCTTGGACCAATAGTCTAATAGCATCACCCTTCATCTTTCCCGTGGTCATCATGTGATCTTCGATCTCAATAGCCTTCTCTTGTGCAATTTGTAAGTCCTCTTCGTGGATTCCTTTGATGAAAAAGGCTATCTCTGAGGAAAGGGCGT
Organism: Sequoiadendron giganteum; assembly: GCA_007115665.2. Classification (NCBI taxonomy): domain Eukaryota; kingdom Viridiplantae; phylum Streptophyta; class Pinopsida; order Cupressales; family Cupressaceae; genus Sequoiadendron; species Sequoiadendron giganteum. Next base: position 616,549,957 of record CM021100.1, on the reverse strand, counting down.
TGATGAAGCCGCTCATCAGGATCTCGTCAGATGGGTTGAGTGTGTGTGAGAGACATGTAGCTAGGCGATAAAAC
>CM021100.1:616521550-616549783 GCA_007115665.2 Sequoiadendron giganteum | reverse complement strand
CTTGAATATATGATGATTCAAGTTGAGATCCACCAAGTATGGGCGCCAACTCATGATTTAAGCTTGATTTGGAGTTCAAAAAGGTGTTTTCTACTAATTGTGGAGTGTTTGTCCTCTTTTTGCCTCCAAATTTCCTTAACTCAAGTCAACATATTGCTTTTGACTTTTTAGGCGTCCATGATTGGGTTTTGATTATTTTCATCATTTTTAATGGCTGAAGTGCCTCTGTTTGATCTTTGATCTTGGCTGCTCAGTCGATCTTTGGCAGTTGTTGACAGATCTGTTGTCAAGATGGGAACATATTGAAGAGATATGCCTGGGGGAGTCAAGTCAAAAACCTGAGTTTGAGCCTCCAGAATAAACAATGCCTTTTAGGCATCCATGATTGGGTTTTGATTATTTTCATCATTTTTAATGGCTGAAGTGCCTCTGTTTGATCTTTGATCTTGGCTGCTCAGTTGATCTTTGGCAGTTGTTGACAGATCTGTTGTCAAGATGGGAACATATTGAAGAGATATGCCTGGGGGGAGTCAAGTCAAAAACCTGAGTTTGAGCCTCCAGAATAAACAATGCCTTTCTCCAAGAGGGCGCTTTTGGTTGTGCCTTAGTCAATTTTCATTGACTGTTCTTTGTTTTGGCCTTTTTAGACCCTTCGTGCTTTGATCTGATGCTCTCGTTGATTGATGAGTCAGATGACTCTGCTTGACGATGCATCGGGTAGCCAGTTCAGTCCTGGAAAGGATGGCTGACTTCTCCGTTTCAGATAGTAAGTTTATGCCCTTCAAGTTCAAGGGCGCCCCTGGTAGCTTTGCTGATTGATAATTCCATGTTTCAAACTGTCTTCTTTGATCTCTGTCTTCAGATTACTCTGTTATCAAATTCCTTCGCTGATAGTCTCTTTGTCGAGATTGAGCATAGCTAAGAAGGTCATCCTGGAGGGCAGTGAGCAATCAGGTTGCACTTGCATGCTTCAAAGAAAGGGCGCCTTTCTTCAAGAGGGGTGCTTTTCCTCAATGCTTAGCCAATTTCTTGGCTTGTCCTTTCAGTCTTCTGTTTTGGCTTTTTTTGCTTGATCTCAGCATGTGATTGTTTGACGAGTCCTGCAAACGTGTTGTCAAATTGATCGTGTAGCTGGGAGAGAGCTGAACAATGTCATGTATAGAGCAGCTGTTGATAGGTTCATCAGATGCCTTGAATTGAGGGACGCCCCTGGCCAGCAGGGGCGCTTTTGCCATGAAGCTCACTGATTTTCTTTGTTCATTGCTTGCAGGTTCTCCATACTTCGTTGAGGTTTGGCCAGTGATCCCTGAATTGGATGATCTTGTTGATAGTTTCGTTGTCGAGCTAGCACGAACGTGAAGAAGACAACTGATCTGAAGATGTAAGGTGACTGCATTTGCCCTTTGAGATCCAAGGGCGCCTTGCTTCAAGAGGGGCGCGTTTTGGTATTTGACAATTGTTTTTGCCTTGGTAGCAAAACGTGCACCTTCCAGAGTTAGCCGAATTTTTGCTTTTTTTTGTTTTGAGAATTCCCTTCATTTGAACAACATCTTTTTGACCTTTTCTGCCATGGCTTCTTCATTGGGGCTTTTGAAGTTTAGCTTTCAGCACCTGGTATTGGCCAATCTGCCATTAATGGTTGCGAAGCTCCTAACTTTGTTCCTGAAAAACGAGAATAGGCCCACCAGAGTAAAACATGTCTTTTGATGATTCTGACTTGATCAGTATGATCGTGAAGTTGGTTAACCCTATCAAAATCATTTTCAATCATTTCCAGGAAGGTCCTATTTTTTTAGGGTTTCCTTTAAAATAGGGGTATCAAACCCTAATTTTCAATTTTTCAGAATTTTAATCATAGGTTCCTTGACAGAAACCCACAAAAACCTTATGTTTGGTTTGACCTAAAACATACTCTTGATGGCATTTTCACATGATGTAGCTCAATTTAAGCAGAATGCCAAAAAATAATTGTGGGTACAACATTAGGCTCCGTCTGGTGACCATGTCGGATACCTAGGGCATAGGAGAACTGAGAATCTCAATTTTTGTAGACCAGTATTTTATTAGATGGGTAATGAAGTTAGGATTTATTTCCTAATTCACATAAGAATTGAAGTTCACTTTCTTTATTGGGGCTCACCTATTTATTCACCTAAAACAAGACTACCTACAAAATCACCTTAAACACGACAATACTTTATGGAACGGGGAAAAACATAACATAACAATAAAGCGAAAGAGTTTTTTTTACAAAATACTCACCCCATTCCCGAAGGGATGAAATGCTTTAAGTACTGCTCGCTGCAGGGTAGCAGAAAGAGCCTCCCATTTAATTGTGAGAGAATGTAAGAATTCTCTCCTGCAACATCATGGATCAGGAAAGGCCTAGGCAAAGGGAGTCAAATTTTCTGTGCATTCCCTTTGGTTCGTGTCTCTTGTCCCACAGCAAGACTTTGTCTCCAATCTTGAAGTCTTGTTGCCGAGCCTTCTTGTCGAAGATCTTCTTCACTCTTTCTTGATGCTGAGTGATCTTATCAACAACCTCCACCCTCTCCTCTTGTAGTTGTGTCAGACACAAGATGCGCTTTTGGATTGGATCCTTGAACTCTTCGTCTTCTACTACGGATGCCAGCTGTAAAGCTGACAACTCCAAAGTGATGGGTGGCATCGCTTCAGTGCCATACATGATAACAAAGGGGGAAGTGTCGATGGCTGTCTTGGGCATGATCCTATCAACCCAAAGAGCGTCGTATAGCTTAGTGTGCCAAGCCCGTTGATTGGATTCAACCATCTTGCGCACGATCGTGCCTATGTTCTTATCAGATGACTCGGCCTGTCCATTGCCTTGTGGATATTAATCTGAAGAATGGGACAGTGTGATGCCTTACTCAAAACAGAATTCCACTAACTCCTCTGATGAGAAGCTCGTAGCATTGTCGGTCACGATCTTTCTTGGTACTTCGGAACGTGTGATGATATTCTCTTTGAGGAAAGTGCACACGACTTCGAAAGTAGCATTCTTCGTAGGAATTGCTTCAACCCATTTGATAAAATAGTCCGTTGCTGTAAGGACATAGACATGTCCCTTACTGGAATGTGGGTTTATTGGACCTATGAAGTCGATACCCCATTGCTGAATGGAGCATCTATTATTACTGGCCTTAACGGAATGGCTGCTACCTTGAGTTTGCCAACGAAATGTTGGCACTGTTGACATTGTTGCACCCATTCATATGCGTCGCGGAACAAAGTTGGCCAAAAGAACTGTGCACGTAGAATTTTGAACGCTGTGACCCTTGATGAAAAGTGGCCACCACACGCCTCGTTGTGAAATGCTTCCAACAATTGCTGTTGTTGGTCTCTACTGACGCAAAGCAAGAACGTTCCATCAAGGCCACACTTGTATAGAATGTTGCCTTGTAGCACATAGTTTTGTGCTTTTAACCTCAGGGTTCTTTTCTGTTGTTTGTCCAAGTGGTTTGGACATTCTCCATAGGTTGCAGAGTACCATAGCTCTGAGTACCACTCCTCCGCAGAATCAACCAGTAAGACCATTGGAAGGTCTTCTTCAATTTCTGTTCCTACCTCACCATCAACCGCTTGATGCTTTAGATCACCGTCTTCAGCCATGAGTTGACATAGACCTCTCCTGCAGACGAGTTTGGTCGGCTTGATATCCAAGTCATATTACTGGACCTTGGCGATCTAGTTGCCTCTTTTAGTTCCCATCTCCTGCTGAGTTAGAATACTCTTGATCGCAGGGTCAGTGACATAGACTGTTGTGTGAGCATTTAAGATATAGAATCTAAAATTTTTCATAGCTCTCACAACGGCATAGGCGTTCTTTTCAATCTGAGAGTACCGGACTTCGCTGCTCTTGAAACTACTGCTCATGAAGGCAATCGACGATTCCGTCTCTTCGTTCAGCTTCTGTGTTAGTATGGTAGAGAGGGTGTATTATGTCGCGTAACAGTAAAGAATAAATTCCTTACTGAAATCAGGTCGAACTAGCATTGGTGCCTTACTGATGGCTTCTTTTATCTTGACGAACACCTCCTTTCCTTTGTCAGTCCATTTGAAGGCGGCCGTCTTCATCATCATTGCTGATATATCATTAGTTAGCTCTGAGAAATCAGGTACAAATCTTCGTATGAAATTTACCTTTCTGAAGAAGGAATGCACCTGAGTAGTATTGGTTGGGAGAGATAGGTTCTTGATTGAATATACTCGATTTCGATCGATCCGAGTTCCCTCTTTGGTGATGATATGGCCCAGTAGTCTGCCTTCCGTCACCGCAAAGATATATTTCTTTGGGTTCAAAGATATGTGGTGATACCTACATCTCTCAAACACTTTCACTAAGTGTTGAAAATGATCTTGCCGCTTCCGTGAGAAAGCAGTAAGGTCGTCAAGGTAAATGGCTATCACTTTGTTCTTTAGATCTCCAAACGCCAAGTCCATGGCTCATTGAAAGGTGGCATTGATGTTGCTGAGGCTAAAGGGCATCCTCTCATAGGCGAACGTTCCCCACGAGGTGGTGAATGCTGTCTTGATTTGATCTTCCTTAGTCACTGCAATTTGATTTTATCCGGAAAAGCCGTCAAGTAATGACAAAATCTCCGATCCGGTAATCGTTTGCAAAGTGTGCTCCATGATAGGTAAAGGATAATTATCCTTTAATGACGATTGGTTGAGGTTCTTAAAGTCGACGCAAATTCGGATCTCTCCGTTCGTCTTGCACACAAGAACAATATTGGACACCCAGGTAGAATGATGGATTGGAAATATGATCTTGGCGTCCACCATCTTCTGTACCTTTGCGTAGATTGTATCTTGGACACGCGGGTTGTAGTGCCTTTGCTTTTGCCTAAAAGGCTTGATATCTGACTTAAGTGGAATTGTATGAGACAATTCCCTTGGCGTGAAGCTTTCAGATCTTGATAAGTCCATGCAAAGACATCTCTGTACTACTTAAACAAGGAGATAACGCTGCCGCTTTCCTCCTTAGTGCAACACTTTCCCAAGTTGACAAGCCAGGGCTTATCTTCGGTGCCGATGTTGACCTGACTATATCAACATATGTTTTGTTGGCTGAATTTCTTTGATCTTGCACGTGTCTATTATGCTTGTCAAATATGTCCTCCAAGGATACTAGACCCTTGGAGATGTTGTTACGTCTTAGTTGGATGATACCGGATTTCGTTGCTTCAAAATCTTCCGCTATATATTCTTTGAAAGGAGTACTTCCTTCAAAGAATAATTCTTTGTAATTGCCCCCCATGCAGAGGAACTCCTTGATGTCATCATCATCATCAAAGACCTGCCAATTTCCACAATTGTCGGGGACAAATGGCCTGTACATGAGCTCAATAGTGAAGGCATTCTAATGGAAATCAGAATGGGGCATGAAGAGTGCAGCCGATACCGCAAGGGCATCTGCTCTGGTATTTATCTCATGTGGAATGTACTTGATGTTGAATGCTTCAAACCAATCGATAGCATTCCACACCCTTTGTCGGTAAGCCTGAATGCGGCCTTTTCTAACTTGATAGCGTTCTCTGACTTGTTGTATGATCAACTTTGCATCGCCTTCGGCCTGAAGATATTTTATACCCATATCCCTTGCATTCTTGAGGCGTAATATGAGCGCCTCGTATTCTGCAGTGTTGTTCGTGTTATCAAACTGCAAGCGATAAGCAAATGGGTACAACGTGCCCTCAGGAGAGGTACTGACAACTCCCGCTCCTGAGCCTGCTGTTGAGCAACTCCCGTCAAATTGCATTGTCCACAACTTTGATCCTTCATTTGATGTACTTGTGGAAAATGCAACCTTCTTTTCCTGTTTGTTACTTCAGATAGTATGGTATATGTACCAGGACCCGTACTTTGGTGTAGTACTTGTGCTTGGGGGTCTTGAGATTTCACCACCGTGAATTTGGACTTAGCCTCAGGTTCCAATTTGAAGCTACCTTTCTTTAATGGAATGGTCGCGTACGACCAATCCAATTGAATCTCTCCTCTGAGATCCTTGCAGAAGCTTCAGCTCAGTAACATCCTATAACTGAATGGAATGTCAGCTATGAGGATGGTCATCATAATTTTCTTCTTTGGACAGGACGCTAATCTTACTTGTGTGTCTTTCAGTTGGCCAACTAACGGCACCAGTTTTGAGTCAAGTAACACTTGTCATGGGTTTTGGTGCATGATAGTCCCAATGCGTTCATGATCTGCAATGGCATGATGTTGTCCGATGCTCCTGAGTCGATGATGCAGTTGCTGAGTTTATAACCTCCCATATACAAAGATATGTGGAAGGGCTTTTGCTTTTCTCCCGTTGGTACAGATAATTCTAGCAACGTAGGTTGGATGACAACTTGCTTTTGTACTACTTTGAGAATCCGATCCATTTGATCGGGATGATCTTGGATATACTCCAACTGTGAGATCTGTACCTTCGTCTTCATCATAGACGTCGGACTGTCAAAGTTCGTCGAGGACGGGTCTTGAGCATTTGATGTGACGTTCTCTTGAGTAGACTTGGGATTAGAAGTGGAAGCTTCTTTTCCCTTTTCATTTGGCTTCCGTCTTTCTTCTTCTTCTTTCTGTGCTTTGAAATGTTGAGTGCGTGTGAACACAGGCGTCGACATATTCTCGTGGTTGACAGCAAGAGAGTACTGACGGTATTTTTCTTCTTCTTGATTTTCGGGTTTGCTATGAAAGTATCCCGTTGCGGAGTCGCCATCGAAATTGTCCTTTTGTGGTGGAGCAACGTTCACATTTGAAGTTACGAAACTTGAGCTTTGTTCTTGATCTCCGGCATATCCCATGATTTGGTCCATTCTTTGATTCTCAGGGCATGTGGATCCTGTGTGTTTGTCTGTATCATGGAAACAATAGAACACATTGTTGGGTGAAAATAATGTAATCAAGTTTTCAATAGATTACGCTATCTAGATTTCGGCCACAACTATGTGAGATATAATCTCTCCTCTCAGAAAGGGGAGGCACCCTTCTTACTGCTAACAAAAGCTAAAGTAAAACTAATAAAGTACTTACAAAATGTACACTACACTTACAAAATTGGGGGGGTTTCATGCTTCTCTCTTTTTTCAGAGAAGATGTTTACAATGCTTCACGATTTGAAAGTTCCAGATCTAATAATTGAAACGTGACAAAAAGCAGTAATGCCAATATCTCTATCTTGTCAAAGCAAAGCGTAGAGATACCAGATGTGATTTATAATAACAAAAGTAAAGGAAAAAGGAAAACTCACAAAGGCACAAAGTCGTTCCGTAGCTTTTTCAATGTTGGATCTATAGAAGACGTATTGTTTGTTGCATTAGAAGCACAAAGTCTTCTTAGATGCAGCAATTCCTCGAATAGCATGAACGATTACAAGCACAAAGTCTTGTAGATCTTTCAACCAAAATATCCACACATAAAAGTAAATCCAAATAATAGATGCAACACAAAGTTTACATAAATTACTCGAAGACTTTCAAATACCATTCACTAATCACCACCAATCTTACTCAAATCCAAAGAGAATTGATTCCAACACAAAGTTTGACATGCAACTTCCTTCTTTATTGATTAAATCCAGTTTCACAAAATTGAACGCAAAGTTTCAATGTTTGTTTCAAAAGGCCAGCACTTTGTTGCAAAGTATCAAAAGGTAAATATTACAATAGAGATCCCTCATATATATAGAAGAGAGAGATGAGTTAATCTAGGAAATTAGGTGAGCAAAAATAGGAAACCCTAATTTAACCAAGTGTAATTTATCTCCGTGGAATTACATCTCATATTTTCTGTGTAATTACACTCTACAAAAAGACATTTAAGATGTCAAAAACTATTTACAAAATGCATATGGGAATGCATCAAAACATTCAACGCTGGGAGATCAGGAATCTTCATGGTTCCTTTCTTGGGTGCGGAGTCTTCATATTTCTTCCTGGTCTCGTGCATGAACTTTTCATCTTGACCAACGGTTTAATCCACAATGGTGTGAATTCTTGTGATCGGCCTTCTGGCGGATGAATGGATTTTCTTGCAGCTGTTGCATGGTGGCTTCTTTGTAGATCTGGGATAGTTCACTGGATTGGAAAATGTCACCTTCAGGATCACTTGATGAGATTTGGAGAGAAACTGCAAGGATGGTGAATCAACAGATGCTGCAAAAAAAGTAGCATTGGGAAGCATGAAGCGAGAAAACAATGTGGAGAAAGCGTGATACAAATGTCGAGACACGGAAAACGAGGTGAATAACTGACAAAAAGTGGTTTGGAGTGAAACTAGAGTGGTTTGGAAGTGTTTAAGGCAAATACTGCCAAAAGTGTAATGGCATTGAAAATCAGCGCCCTTGCACTTAGGAGAATGTTCTTAGGTGCAATGGCGCTGAAAGTTAGCGCCCTTGCACTTTATGTGTAAGTTTGGCAAAAAATATGTCAGGGTGCTGAAAATCAGCACCCTGGCACTTGGGCTCAACACTCAGTGAAAAATTGGGAAAAGTGCACTTGAGTCAAAAATCACCGCCTTGGTCATTTTTGACTAAGTTTGGAAAAAGTGCACAAGCGCTAAAAATCAGAGCTTGTGCACCAATTTGAAAAACTGGGAAAAGTGCAATGGCGCTAAAAATCAACGCCCTTGCACCAAGTCAACTTTACACTTAAGTGCAATGGTGCTAAAAATCAACGCCCTTGCACTTTCAAGACTTAGAAAATTTTCTGAAAATGTTAGAGCGCTTTTTTACGGAGCTTTTACACTTTTCCCAATTTTGACTAAGTATAGGGAAAAAGTGCACAAGCGCTAAAAATCAGAGCTCTTGCACCAAAAACTGACTTTAGGTGCAAGGGAGCTAAAAATTAGAGCTCTTGCACCAAAAACTAACTTTAGGTGCAAGGGCGCTAAAAATTAGAGCTCTTGCACTTTGGAGGTGAAAAAAAGAAGTCAAGAATGAAATGGAGTGAACCAAAATCACTTTTAAGTGATTTAGGAGTGTTAAAAACTAACTCAAGTCGCCCACTTAATTGAGGCACAAAAAGTGGCACTTTCAGTGAAAACTGCAAACGAACTCAAAAAAGGCGCTTTAGTCAAAAATTGACTAAGTCATGAAGTTAAGTGCAATGGTGCACAAAATCAGTGCCTTTGCACCAAAGTCCAAAATCACTCAAGTGCAAGGGCGTTGATTTTTGGCGCCCTTGCACTTTTCATACTTAGAATTTTTTTAACAAGTGCAGGAGTACTCTTTTTTAGAGCTTTTGCACTTTTTCCAGTTTCGCGAAGTATGATCAATGAAAGTTCGTGCGAGCACTCGTTTCAAAGGTCTTTGCAAGGCGAACGCAGGGGGATGCTCAAATTGGGTATTTGAGACTTTGGAATGCATTTTGAGGTGGATCAAAAATCGCCTCGTTTTGTGTGCTGGAACATCATGAACCTAGGAAACAGACAAGTTTCGTAGGGGGGTTATCTGTGGAACGAGCGTTGCTAGTTTCTGTGATAACACACATTAGACTTTTTGGCCTCTGCTTCTTTTTGTGGAGGTCTTTGATTTCGAGGCTTGTAGTTGTTATTGAAAGGTTGGAAATTATTCCTCTTTGGCTGGTATGACTGCTAAGGTTGGTACTTTTGCTGAGGTTGGTACTGTTGTTGAGGCTGGTACTGTTGTTGTTGATATGGTGGTGGTGTGGCTAGTGCTTTTTGCCCTTGATTGGGTGAGTGTCTCTTCAAGACAGTCACTTCATTTGCTATCTTCTGTAGCAATGGATATGCTGATGCTTGGACCAATAGTCTAATAGCATCACCCTTCATCTTTCCCGTGGTCATCATGTGATCTTCGATCTCAATAGCCTTCTCTTGTGCAATTTGTAAGTCCTCTTCGTGGATTCCTTTGATGAAAAAGGCTATCTCTGAGGAAAGGGCGTTGATGAAGCCGCTCATCAGGATCTCGTCAGATGGGTTGAGTGTGTGTGAGAGACATGTAGCTAGGCGATAAAACCTTGCTACGAATTCCCTCATCCGTTCTGTAGGCTCCATCTTAGAGTTTGATAATCGGGCAAATAACTGGTGGCTGTCTTCGGCGAAATTTGAATCTCGCTAAGAATTTCTCACTCATGTCCTCCCAGTTTCTGATGACTCCTGGTGGTAAGTGATGGAACCAATCGGAAGCATTCGCCTCAAGAGTTTCGACAAAGAGTCGAACAACAATATCTTCATGTGGTACGGACAGATTGAAACAAGCCGTTGTGAATGTTGATATATGCTCATCGGGGTGTTTAGCCCCATCATCGAAGAATCTTGGGAAGTGCTTTCGCGATCCCTTGGGAAGTTCATGATTGCCTTGTAGGGCCAATGGGCCTATGATGTTACCCCATGGCAAAGGTGTTGGACGTCTCACGGCTTTTGCATTATAGCCATTGTCGAACAGATTGTGTTCGTTGCCGTTATTGTTGTTACCGTTGCTGTTGCTGCCATTGCCATCATTGCCGCCATTGCCATTGCCGCCATTATTACGACCATTGCCATTGTTGTTGCCAATGCCGTTGTTATTGGCATTGTCATTGTAGAGGCGGTTGTTCGCCATCGCTTGAGTTGGAAGTCCTTGCTTTTTTTCTTCTAGAAAGTGTTCAGGAACCTCTTCAAATATTTGCTCTATATCGGATGCTTCTCCGATGTCTTCTTGAAATCAAGGATTATTTCTCCTCCGTATGTATACTTGGTGAGCCAGGATGCTTACTGCCATGCGGGTGGTGGTAACATTGGTCTCTCTATTGCAAGATCAACCTTTCTTTCTTCCTCGTCCAAAGTAATAGCTGTGGCTCTCCACTGAGCTGGTGATGTATTGTTTTCAAAGATGAAAGTACGCAAGCTACTGATGATGTCCGTCTTCTCTCCTTCAATGAATGTAAGATCTGGTTGGAGAGTTGGTGGAGCAAGATCAGTTTGTTCAACTGGAGCCCAAGGACGCCAGATGCCCATTTTGTGTCATAAAAGCGTTAAGCTTTTCTTGAAGTTTTATGGCTCGTTGCCATATAGTTGGCTCCAAAAAACTGTAGGCGTTTCAATTAGCACCTTTGTAGTGCTTATTGGAAACAAACAAGTATGACAAGTGTGCATAAACACAATGCGTCGTAGCTAAGAATTTCTTTGGTTTCCGCAGATCTTAACTATGACTAATTAGCTTCTAGACTATCCTACCTCCTCAAGATAAATAGAGCATGAGGGCAAAGGAGCGAAATGGATGGGTGGGATCACTTGAATCCTCCGTCTCCGTAGAATATGGCCGAGGCTCTGAACTCTCGAATATACGTTTGGGATAAGGTTTTATGCAAGTGAACACTCTTTACGGTAGGCTGGATCAGAGACATGCCAAGGAGGAGGAACCTCTGTTCGAGGTATAGGCTTGGAAAATGGAAACAACTTACTAGAAACAATAAGGTACGATGATTTGGCTAACGGGATTCCCGAGGAGGTGATGACACCTATCCAAAGTGTAGGTTGAAAGACAATTCATTAGACAACATCAAACGATAGCAATCGATGACAAAATATCCGAGGAGGAACCATTGTTCGAGGAGGAGATTGAAACAATAAACTATTTGAGAACAAAGACGTTGGATCAACTCAAAACTTAGATCAAATATGCATACGTTATCTGACTTTCTTCTTCATGCTTCACCAAAGAATTACAAAGGTTGGGACAACAAAGGCACAAAATCATGCACAATTATGATCAACCAACAAACTCTCATCCAAGAGTGAACAAATACAAACAAGCAAACTCTGGCAACAATGGTGCAACAATTTTGCCTAGCAAATAAAAGTTCAACAAACAATGAGCCCAAGGCTCTTATTTATAGAAACTCAAAGGAGTAGGCAACACTAAAGTCTCCTTGAGTTAACAAACAGTTCTTGCCAATCAACAAGATTTATTTCTATGTCTAAAAGTAGGTGAGCAAGCAGTTAACTGGAAATCTACTTCAGTTAGCTGAAACTAAACAAAAGTCAAACTGGAAGTCTACTTCAGTTGACTGACACCTAACTAAAAGAGAATTTAAATTACAAATGTGTCTCCAAAATAGACATCCACTTTTAAAGGAGATCTGAGATCCACAAATCGTGGGAGTCAATTAGACATCGTTGATTAGTGGGATTTGACATGCATCATCTGTGGAGATCTGGAGTCAACTTGGAAAGGGGCATCAGAGTCTCTATCTAGTCGTTGACTTCTTCAGCTCCTGGGCAATTAATGCTTCTCAAGTTGACGACGTGACGTCTCAACATCTCTTCACCTGTCACAAGCTATTGCTGATAGTTTATGCATTTGGCAGCTGCTTCATCCAACTTGATAGACATGGCTGCAATTTTGGCTAACTTGCAACCATTGGGATCATCAAGGAAAGTGCCATGGATGACGTCCTGAAATTGTTTCTGCACTATTCCTAGCTCAATGTATTCCCCTCCCTCATGTTGATATCCTATTTGAGGGAAGGATATTACCAACATTCTTTCGAAGTTGATAATATTTGCGACAATATGCCTATAGTCAATCAACTCCACTGAATTGGCATTGTAGGCTTTCACCTTATATGCCAATTGTTCTTTCCAATCAAAAATATTGCATTCATGGTTGTAACTGATTGATATGCGAGTTGTAAATCAGCAACTATCGCTTCATCTCCCGGCCTCTTTTCCACTGCCCTCAAGTTTGATTGTTGGATCTCTGAGCGGAGTCCATGTGCTCTATCTCTCAACTGGTATGCCTCCGCCAATACACATCGTTGTTTGATAACAAACTCATCCACTTGACTTCTCAAGTGTTTGCTGTATGTGATCAATTGATGATGGTTTCTCTCTGCGTGGAGATCTAGCAACTCTTGAGTAAAAGCTGAGGAGTTGGGAGTGCCGTGCATTAAGCTTGAAATATACATCCTTAATTGCCGGTTTTTAGCCTTTAGGGCTGCTTTGTCTTGTCCATCCTTGTTCATCTTCTCTTGGATGCTCGCTGAGGCAATTCCGAGAAGGTTTGCCTCCACCTGACGAGTGGTCTTTCCAAGATTCACCTTTGATAGCGTGAAGTCTTCAACTCTTACATTATGTATATCTCTATCTTCAGGTGGGGCAACAGTCTCTATGATGACGTCGTTATCTGCATTCCGCTTTACATGTGTTTGCTTCTTCAACTTCTTCGCCAACATGTCTTGAGGGACTCTGTGAAGTCAAGCTGATAAGACGACCTTTCTCTCTTCCTTCCAAGGGAACTCTCAAGCCAGATAGAATCCTGACTAGTTTTGCTGGAAGGAGGAACGTGGGCCCCATGAATGCTGGATGAACGAGATTGTGCTGTGGCGATGTCTCAAGGTGGCGTTTCCAAGTCGATGGGACTTTGTGACCTCTGTGGTGATGGTGAAGTGGGCGGCTCTGTTTCTATTACAGGCACCGTTTCTGCAATGGGTTCCATCTTTGCTATGATTATTTCAATTATTGCCTCTAGTTCAACTCTAGCGGTCTTAACTATCTCAGGTAAATTGGTGGCTGTCTCCATCTGTACCTCTTGTTGATTTGTACCAGCAATCCCTTTTCTTCCCCGTGTGCTCCCTTACATCCGTATTCCTTCGGGAAGGATGCTCATCTTCTTTTGTCTGGGTCTCTTCTTGGACGTGGAAGGTAGTGTAGACTGAACCGTTGGCGGCTCTGTTCGGGGAAGTATTACCTTCCTTGTCCTTTTGCTATCAAGGTAGAGTCGACTATGTTTGACTACTCTTCCCATTCTTTCCTCTATAGACGTACTCTCTTTCGCATACCAATCCACTCTGCTGAGTGGTTGTGAATCCACCTGATCCATGAAGGAGGGAAGAATGACTTCTTCCTCATCCTCAGATAAGCCCTCGATGTCTTCTGACATAAAGTCAACTATTTGTGAGAGCTTGAACTTGCTATAGTTCCTTCTTCACACCTCGAACTTATTATCACAGTTGACCCAATAATCTTCTATGAAAGATTTATGTGAGGAGCGTTGCTCGAGATGTGCTGCAAAGAGTCCTCTTGGATCGTATGATGACCTCCTCTCAATGAGGTACTTGAGATTAAATCTCACTGTGTCTTGGCTCATCAACCTAGCATCGGTTGCCGTCTTGCATCTATAGAGTCCCATTTGAATGGGAAAGTTTGCAGTTGAATTCTTCTTTTGGCGTAGGTAAGAGTGAACCTCGACCAACTGCCTCAAGAATTCTGTGAACACTACCTTGTCTGAAGGGTATTATGGCATCATGGCGGGGTGACCATTGTAGCTATACACGCGTATGTAGGTGAAGGTAGGGAATTGGATAAACCAATCCGCCCAATCCACCATTGCCGCCTTGGCTACTGGTGATATAGGTACGTGCATCTCATGGTCTAGCTCTCGCACGGTGTGCATGGTGAAGAGGTCGATTATCTTCTTGAAGTGTCTTTCCGCTTGAGTAAACTCAAGACGAGGAAAGTATTTCTGGACCTTCTGCACACCTAAGGTTCCTAGGGTGTTTAGTATTCCGAATTCGCCTTGGAAGGCAATCAGGTATACTAGGTTGGAACACATGTGGACATGATGCTCTTCTAGAAACCTGGTAAATTTTTGGTGGAGTGTGTCACTGATCAGAGAGGCCAAGTCGTAATGTTCTTTCTTGTTGATGATTTTACCAATGATGTAGAACATGCACGACTGAAAATGATTTCCCTCCTCCTGTCCAAAGTCTCTGCTGAGTAGAGTGATTAACACTGCGTACTCATCTCTGAGTTCTACTCGCTCAAGCAATTTGGGCAAGCTGGTTTTCTTCACTTTTAACCACTGTTCCGCCAGTTTCAGCGAACACTTGTCTTTTGAAGCCTCGAATGCCTTTCCGCATTCTGTCACAGATATGACCTTACTGGTAGGGCATGGTGGAATTGCAGAACATGTCTCAATGTCCTTCGACTTCAAACTGCAGATCACTTTTCCATCCACGGACATGATTTCTCTGGTGGTGGGGTTGTAATGCTTAATGGGAGCCGTTACTAGTTCGACGCTTTGTAACGTGATAGGAATGGATGCAGCTTGGAACAACCCGGATTCTTCAATGTTCTGCAATGTAATTTGATTCATGCCCTCCAAGTTCTCATAATTGACCTTCGGGTTTTTCTGCCATAAGTCCGTGTCAATCAGTTTCAGATAATCATGGTACAAGACCGTCTTGGTCTTGTATTGTACCTGGGAGTACTACATTCTGAAAGACTTGAAGATAGACTATGCACTTGACCCTATTCTGACACTTTCCGGAAACCCTTAAAAATAGCTCCTGCCGAGAAGTATTTTTCTGGGAAAAATCTGGGACATGGGTTTTGTTCGTTTTTCAAAGTTGAACAAACCCAGTTCGTTGGATTTTTGATTTGGAGACTTTTCCGGAAAGATCCCTAAAAATAGGGGCAACAAGTTTGCTGATTCTGGCAAATCTGAAAAGATGGGTTTCACTGGAAAATTGCGCTGATCATACCCAGTTGGTCAGATCTGAGGTGGCCTGCCTTTTTCTGTGACGTGCAATGAATTTTTATACAAAAGAGAGGAAGTAGACAAGAGGGCAATTGGAAGTTATAATCTTCCTCTTTGCGAAAATCTGCCTCTGGAATCAACATCGAAGAAGAAAACCTTTACTACCACTAATCTTGAAGAATATAGGAGAACTATTCCGAACCTTTGTCAAATCTTTAAAATATGTTCTTGGGAGCAATTTGTTGTTTTATCCTTCAACCTACAAAAGAAAAAGTGAGAATGGGATGCCTAGTTTGAATATATGATGATTCAAGTTGAGATCCACCAAGTATGGGCGCCAACTCATGATTTAAGCTTGATTTGGAGTTCAAAAAGGTGATTTCCACTGATTGTAGAGTGTTTGACCTCTTTTTGCCTCCAGAATTCCTTAACTCAAGTCAACATATTGCTTTTAAATTTTTAGGCGTCCATCCTTGGGTTTTGATTATTTTCATCATTTTTAATGCGTGAAGTGCCTTTGTTTGATCTTTGATCTTGGTTGCTCAGTTGATCTTTGGCAGTTGTTGACAAATCTCTTTACAAGATGTGATCATACTGAAGAGATATGGCTGGGGGGCGTGAAGTCAAAAACCTGAGTTTGAGCCTCCAGAATAGAGGGCGCCTTTCTCCAAGAGGGGCGCCTTTGGCTGTGCCTTAGTCAATTTTCATTGACTGTTCTTCGTTTTGGCCTTTTTAGACCCTCTGTGCTTTGATCCGATGCAGTCGATGATTGATGAGTTAGATGACTCTGCTTGATGATGCATTGGTAGCCAACTCAGTTTTGGAAAGGATGGCTAACTTCTCAGTTTCAAATTGTAAGTTTATGCCCTTCAAGTTCAAGGGCGCCCTTTGCCAGCAGGGGTGCTTTTAGCTTTGCTGACTGATAATTCCATGTTTCAAATTGTCTGCTTTGATCTCTTTCTTTAGATTACCTAGTTGTCAGATTCTTCTTTGACAGTCTCGTTGTTGAGATTGATCATAGCTTTGAAGGTCATCCTGGAGGGCAGTGAGCAATTAGGCTAAATTTGCATGCTTCAAAGAAAGGGTGCCTTTCTTCAAGAGGGGTGCTTTTCCTTTGTACTTAGCCAATTTCTTGGCTTGTCCTTTCAGTCTTCTATTTTGGCTTTTTCTGCTTGATCTCAGCATGTGATTGTTTGACGAGTCCTGCGAACGTGTTGTTAGATTGATTGCATAGTTGGGAGAGAGCTGAACAGATGTCATGTATAGAGCAACTTGATAGGTTCATCAAATGCCTTGAACTTAGGGACGCCCTTGGTCAGTAGGGGCGCTTTTGCCATGAAGCTCGCTGATTTGCTTTGTTCATTGCTTGCAGGTTCTCCATACTTCGTTGAGATTTGGCCAGTGATCCCTGAATCAGATGATCCCGCTGATAGTTTCATTGTCGAGCCAGCACGAACGTGAAGAAGACGACTAATCTGAAGATGTTAGGTGACTGCATTTGCCCTTTGAGATCCAAGGGCTCCTTTCTTCAAGAGGGGCGCCTTTTGGTATTTGACAGTTGTTTTTGCCTTGGTAGCAAAACGTGCACCTTCCAGAGTTAGCCAAATTTTTGCTTTTTTTCGTTTTGAGAATTCCCTTCGTTTGAACAACATCTTTTTGACCTTTTCCGCCATGGCTTCTCGTTGGAGCTTTTGAAGTTTAGCTTTCAACACATGGTACTGGCCAATCTGCCATTAATGGCTGCAGAGCTTCTAACTTTCTTTTTGAAAAACGAGAATAGACCCACCAGAGTAAAACATGTCTTTTGATGATTCTAAATTGATTAGTGTGATCTTGAAGTCAGTTAACCCTATCAAAATTATTTTCAATCATTTCCGGGAAGGTCCTATTTTTTAGGGTTTCCTTAAAAATAGGGGTATGAAACCCTAATTTTCAATTTTTCAGAATTTTAATCATAGGTTCCTTGACAGAAACCCACGAAAACCTTATGTTTGGTTTGACCTAAAATATACTTTTGACGACATTTTCACATGATTTAGCTCAATTTAAGCAGAATGCGAAAAATTAATTTTGGGTACAACAAAATCCTTGTCTGTGTCCCTTTAGCGGTGGTATTATGCACGATATCCTCTAAAGTGTGGTGATTATGTCCCCTAATTGGGGTCATCAATTTTACCCTAAATTATCAATTTCCCAAGCAATTAGTGGATTTAGAGAGTACCTTGGCTTGATTTAATCCCTGTAGACAAGATAGAAATCAATTATAACTATCACGTAACAAATAGTATATCATGTTTTAACATTAATAAATAATGTAAATTCGTTAGTGTAGATCATGGGGGATCAGGGAAGAGGGGGAGAGTTTGAAGGGGAGTGTTAGCCTCCTTGACCTCATGTGGCGCATGCCATTCATATGAGGTGACCCCATGTGGCACATGCCATTCGTATGGGGTGGTTTATTTAGTGAGGATTCCAATTCCCTCATCATTCCATCCCCTTCCATTTCCCCATGATGGCTTCTTATAAACTAATTAAATTCAGCTTTGCAAATAATCATATCAGCAATACATTAGGAACTATGAAGGTGCTATCATAGAATATGTAATAATATGCATGAAACCTTGATCCTATTTAACAATGCATTATATCCCATATTTATTCCATCATAAACGCATTAACTTATTCTTTGGAAGATCTCTTACTTCTTCTTCCCCAAGTCGATCTGTCCTTAATACTCAGGAGATATCGTTAGTGTAGATCAAATAGATAAGAATCTATCATCCATACCTATGTAAAGCATCATAATTACTTATAAGACTCAATCATTGCTGCAAGCATTGTTATTGCTTAGTCGTGTATATATATATATATATATTCTTAACTGATTTCAATCTTCCAATTATCATTTAAGATGAATTATATATATTTATGTAATTATATTTGACTTACTTCCCTTATTGCCTTATCATCTATCTTCTCTTATCTCTCCTTGAGTCCTCTTATTTCCCACGTATTTCTTCCTCCATATCCGAGATCATATTTACTTACTTGCTGCTACCTTCAGAAAATCCCTCCCCTATTACTATCCCTTCTTCCTTGTATATATATGTGCCTCCCCTATCCTTGCTTTTTCTCCCCTCGATGTCTTTCATTCTTTATCCTCTTTACATCCTGGTACCTCCACAAAGAGCCATATCTCTTTAAAGGGAGGCGATCTTTGAGTGGTCTTGTTTGTTGTTGATTCGCCGCCCCTTTCGACTGCTTGCTGCCTTCTTTTGTTTGACCGCTGCCTCCCATTCTATTCTATTTGCTGCATTTGATATAAACTCACCACTTCCCCTTTTTTCCCATTTAAACTTGGATGATCTCACTTATAAATATGTGATTACCTTTGTAAATCGCTGCCTTGAATGGTCAATCGTTGCTACTTCATTAGTAGTCGCTGCCCATTATGAATTCTACCACTTCTTTTAGGATATGATTTATTATTCATTAATAATCGTTGCATATGTATGTTAATTGCTCCCTTTATAACTATCATAATCTTTGTCCTTAATTAGTCCCTTATTTTGTATTAAAATATTATGTATTTATATTTATATATTATAATGATTATAATATTTAGTATTTATAATGTAATATTCAATATTTATAATTATAATATTATCTTTGATAATTATAATTATAATAATATTAAATGGCTAATATGTATTATTCATTTGTATTTCAATGTTAGGGTTTTTTAGTGTCGTAATTTCGGGGACATGACACCTTGAGATCCATGTTTTTGCCCCATTAGTGGTGATATTATGCATGATATCCCCTAAGGTGCGGCCTTGCAATCCATGTTTGTGCCCCTTTTGTGGTGGTATTATGCACAATATCCCCTAAGGTGTGGCCTTGCAATCCATGATTGTGCCCCTTTAGTGGTGGTATTATCCATGATATCCCCTATGGTGTGGCCTTGCAATCCAATTCATGTGCCCCTTTAGTGCTGGTATTGAAGAGCACAAAGATTTACTGAGGGGAGGGAGGGGGCAGGGGGGTGGTGAATCAGTAAATCAATACAAAATTTTTCTTTCTCAAACTCTTATCAACTTTAACTTTTATTTAACATCAACTTCTTAAAATGAAACAACACAATCAAGTTGACTCGAATTGATATATGATAGGTTTAATTGATTTTACAGAAGTAAGTAGGTGCTACAAGATACTGTGTATAGCTCCCCCTGAATGTATGCTCCCATCTACTATTACTCATTTCTTTTTTTTTTTGGTAGAGATAATAATATCAAGAATAATACTCCACCTTTAATGTTGCTTCCTCAACAGATGATGGACAATTTTGCTCAAATAACCTTCTTACAAATCTGCTATAATCTTCTCTGTGGGTTTGTCATACAAGCTATGTCTTCTTCAATTGATGGCGAACACTTTCTATGCCTTCATAAAGATCTTCTTGTTAATAATATCTTCTTCACCAACTTGACGCAATTATTCATATATCTTCCTCTTTAAATCAGCCTCTTGTCAAGTCTACTCATATACTCTTCATACAAATATGCATCTCATAAATTATTCTTACAAATCTGCCTTCAACCTTTCTTTGATGATCTTACTTTTATCTTCTGATTTGCATATCTGCAAATGTTGGCCTGATATAAACTTTTATTCTTTACACACACTCTTCCAGCACTCTATATTCAGAAAAATCTTCATTTGATACCGCTTTATCTGCTCAAATTCTCTTTAATATCACAGATCATATTCAATAAGTTCCACTCTTCGATTCTTCTTACAATGATCTTCAGATTATATTTATTTTCACTTCAGACTTTGTTG
Organism: Sequoiadendron giganteum; assembly: GCA_007115665.2. Classification (NCBI taxonomy): domain Eukaryota; kingdom Viridiplantae; phylum Streptophyta; class Pinopsida; order Cupressales; family Cupressaceae; genus Sequoiadendron; species Sequoiadendron giganteum. The sequence goes on along the minus strand of CM021100.1, from coordinate 616,529,436 downwards.
TATCAATCAAAGATAATATTCAATTTAAAATCCTTGATTCCAAACTTCAACACTTTTCATTCTTCAGATGATATGCATTTTTTCTCGCACACTGCTCGTGTTTGGATGACTTCTAAATTATTTTGTTTCTTCTACGTGGAAACTTCTTTATTTTGACATCAATACAATTTCCAACAATTGAGGCCAAAACATCATCTTCTTTAGATACCAATCCATAGGTAGATTTTTCTTTTCAAAATTTTGAGGTATTTCACTTGTCAGTTATCTTCTCCATGGGGTTGAAGGATAGTGCCAACTTAGCTCCCCCTAAATTCATGCTTCCTTTCAAAAAAGTGTATGACATGTATCTTGCATGATTATAGATTTATTCTCATCATAATTTTGCTTTTGTTTCCTTCTCCATACTTTTGTAAGCTTTCTCTCCTTTTCCATGGTGTTCTTCTTCATATCTTATCTAGGTGATTCCATAAAGTCATATCTACAAAATCGTGCTATGTGTCCAAAGTTGTTGCACTTGTAACACATAATGTCATGACCAAATGAATCATAGTTTTCCTTGATGAAGCTTGTAGTATTCCTTGCACGAAATCTGCAATTCATTGCTTTGTGGCCAAAATAGTTGCATGAATAACAATATCCAATGAAAGAATAAAACTGCCTAGAGTTAAATTTTCTTTCGTTTTCCTTGAAGCTTGTGACATTCTCATCAAACTTTGTACATTCCTCCTTTGGCTTTTCTAATTCATTTTTCAGCATGGCAACTTCTTGTTCCAACTTGTCACAATCTCTCTCTTTTGCACTTAACTTGTTTTTTAGTTCATTTTCAACTTGTTCAGCCTCTACAAGTTGAGTCCTTAAGTCTTCAATGATTTTGTTTAATTCCTCCAAGCTTTTTGTCATCTCCTTGATTTTTGTTTTGTGCTTGGTAACTTTATTCTTTAGTGTTTCATTTTTCTTGTATGCATAATGAAGTTCTTCCTCAAGATCTGTTTCCTCTTCTTGATTGCAATCTTGTTCACTTTCTTCTTCTTCATGCTTGCTGTTTGTGTCTACTTCTGCCATGAATAAAATTTCTTCCTCAACATTGCTTTGACTGTCATCACTTTGTTCTTCTGAAGAGCTGCATTGTTTCTTTGAATAAAAACTCTTTTTATGTTTTTGAAATTTCTTCTTTGACTTATGCTTAGAATTTTTCTTTCCCTTTTTTTTTGTGTATACTTCCTCTTCATCCTCGCTTGTGTCTCTTTCATTGTGAGGACATTTAGAAGCATAATGTCCAACTTCTCCACAACTGAAACACTTAAAAGGAAATTTTCCTTTGTGCTTTCCACTTCCTTTCTTAAGCTTTCCCATGAAGTAGGCTTTTGTTTCATCATCACTTGACTTCTCGTTTGATGTATCATGTTTGGTTTTTCCTTTCTTGGACGCTTTGAAAGAAATCTCATTTTGTGGTGTCTTCCCCTCAATCCTCATTTCATAGGCAGCAAGAATCCCATGTAGTTCATCCTTTTTTAGCTGATCTAGGTTTGTCAATTCTTCTAATGTTGCTACCTTGGCCTCAAATTTTGTAGATATAGATTTTAGTATTTTATCAACAATAAAATCATCAGCAATATCTTCACCATTTCCTCTCATAATGTTCACTATTTCATCAACATGAAGAAAGTATGACGCTATGTCTTCATCTTCATTCATCTTAAGAGCCTCCATCTTCCTTCGATGAGTTTGCAGCTTAGCTTTCTTTACCTTGGCATCTCCTTCATAGATTTTTTGTAGTTTGTCCCATATTTCTTTTGCTGATTTGCAACGCATGATCTTTGTAAATTCAGAATCTGTTAGGCTACAAAGGAGGGCATGCTTAGCTTTGGCATTGTTTTCACTTCTCTTTTTCCCGGCTTGATCCGTTGGAGGGGTTGCTGGAGGTGTATACCCATCAACAACAGATTGCCACACATCAAACTCAAGGGCATTCAAATAAGCTTCCATCTTGATATTCCAAAATGCATAATTAGTCCCCATAAGTGCTCTTAAGGATCTCCTTCAAGCGGTTAGGCTTTCAAGAAGGACCTGCTCTGATACCAATTGAAGAGCACAAAGATTTACTGAGAGGGGAGGGGGGTGAATCAGTAAATCAATACAAATTTTTTCTTTCTCAAACTCTTATCAACTTTAACTTTTATTTAACATCAACTTCTTAAAATGAAACAACACAATCAAGTTGACTCCAATTGATATATGATATGTTTAATTGATTTTACAAAAGTAAGTAGGTGCTAACCTACTTGAATATTTAATATGAAATGTTTAGTAGGATCAAACCTACAAGGAGAACCAGCCCCTTAAACTCGTTTAGTAGGCACCTAACCTACAAGGAGTATCAACCCCTAATGTTCAAGGCACCAACTTTGACTTGATGGATGTAAGATGATTGCCTTCAATCAGATCTGCACTCTCCCAATCCTCCAATCTGCTTTTGTGATGAATGATATCACCCTAAGCCCACACAAGAAGATAGGACTTTTGACTTGAACTGCTTACACCTACACAACCACACCTTCTGCTTTGATTTGGATTACATCTATAAATGTTGCTCAAGAGTTACACCTTTTTAGGAAAGAATACATCTGTTTTTGTATCCCTTTTGAATTTTTCCTTTTCATCAAAGAGCACGCCTCTTCATTGATTCAAATCTCTTTTGTGAGTGGATTATTTCTGATTTAATATGATTTGTTTATTAAATCTGTATGTAAAAGTATCTTTTCAATTAACCAGGTCGAATACAGCACTGTCCTTCAGATATTGTAATGAGAGATCACGACTTTTCAAGATTTAATCGAATCATGTGAATAAACATGTCTTTAACAACAAATAGAGACGTCTTGTCTGGAGATGGTCACGTCTTTTGGAGAATGATTATCTACCTTTGTTTATTTCAAAGAGACGCCTTAGTCTATGACTTGTTAAGAAGTCAGATCGATTCATGACTAATTGTTAGGAGCTGAACATGTCTTAAAGAAATGCCACCAGATTTCTTTTTAAAAGGAACACTCTTTCAATCATAAATATGTCTTTTTGAAAAAGATGCGTTCATAAACTTTGATCAGCCAAGTTTGAATTCCAATCGCAATACTTCATTGATCGTGCCTTTAGCAAATCTTTCTTCAGATTTAACAATTCGTTCTTCTCTTTTAATCCGTATCTTTTATTTGAACGATTCCTTTGACTTATTCGTTCTTGGAGAAATCAAACATATCTATTAGATGTTGAGCAGGCACACTTTTATTTATTTAATCTTAACAAATATATATTATATTTGTGGCAAAGATATTATAGGTAATTCACTTTTTTATCAATTTGATTAACCATCCTTCGAACTATATCAAACTGATTTAAGCAATCTAAACAAGCTTGATTTATCACCAGATCTTCAGATCTGAATGTCAATGATCTTCAATCTGATCTAGAAGTTTTGACCATGTTCTTCATATCTTGCTTTGGCATATTTGCATGATTTGTGGCATTTGACATCAATGATAATTTGACATTAATGACAACATTTGTCTTCTCATATTTGACATCAATGACAACATTTCCAACAGGTATTACGTGTGGTACCCCTTAAGGTGTGGTCATTATTTTATGTGTACCCTCTTTGTGGTGTTATAAAACACCCCCTGAGGCATGGTTGGTGATTTGTCCCCCGTGATGTTAAACTTTTGTACACCTGTTGAGGTGATTCGTCCCTCGTGACGTTAAAACTTTGTACACCCCTTAAGGTGATTCATCCCCTGTGATGTTAAATGGTCCTCTTGTGATGTTAAACTTTTATGTTCTCCAACTTTTTTGCGCTTTGTGAGGTGTGATTGACAAAATAGTCCATGGATCTAGCATAATGGAGGTTGCTGGTTTGTGAACTTGAGCATTTTTACTTGACCACCTAGCATAATACAACTTGCTCACCAGTGGAGCCATGTGTTTCATGAGTAAACTAGCATAACACAGCTTGCTAGCAATGGATCTACGTAGTTCATGAGTGATCTACCATAATGCTGCTTGCTGGTCCGTAAGAGAGCACCATTATGTCTAACATTATATTCGATGGATGATGTTTGGTATTTGAGACAAAATTTCAAACTGAGGTCTGTTTACCTTATTGACTCGAATCCTTTTTAGCGTACTAACCTTGTGTGTGTGGTTTAATTATTGTTTGTATTGTGTTTGCTATGTGTTTGCCTTGTGTCTTTTGTGTGTTTTGCTTCATGTATTGTCTTGTGTTTTCTTTGTGTCTTCATTGTGTGTGCTTTGTGTTTGTCATGTTGCATTGCACCTCATGTGTCTGTGTTCTTTTGTTTTTACATTGTTGTTCTGTATGATCTTGAGCGCGGAGGCTAGTGCATCCCGTAGATTCAATATTATCCTACCTCTCCAATGTTCGGATAAAAGAACCCTTCTTGGTTTATCCTTACTTTAGTGTGAGCATGAGCGTAACTTCATACTCACTAAAGTGGGGGCTAAATGTAGCATTGTAAATTGTCACCCTTGACAATTTAACACTAGGTTTAGCTTCCCCCTATGTGCTTGGACCTAATTATGCTCTTAATTGTCCGTTTTGTGGTTGTTTTTAGGAAATCAAAATAAGCTTGGAAATTAATATTTAATATTCATTTAACGACAACAAAAGTCCCAAAATAGGTTTGAACTAGGGCATCATCACCCTTGTCTAGCCTATTTTGGCCCAATTTAAAATATGTTATTGTTGGCATTTTAACATTTATAAATTTAAATTCATTTGTTGTCTTTTGATAATTAATTTTGCAAGAAAATGAATAAATGCATATAAATACATGTCTTTTTCACCATTTGAAATCCTATCAAATCTTTAGAGCAATTGAGCATCCTAAAAAGCTATCAAGAGCAGAATAAATATAATTTACAACACTTATTATTAGTCAAGGTTCATGTTTGCAATGCATCAAGTTCATATGTGAATTTGTTCACGTTTTATGTTCATTTGTTTTGTGAGGACTAACACTTGCAAGACCTTCAATCAAGCAAGCAATTCTCTTTGCATGAGATGAGTACGATGACTTCAGGCCATCAAGGAAAGTAGATCTGAATGGTAAGTTGCAGCACTTGTCAATTTATCACTTGTTTTATCCATTTGTCTCTGTCTGACTGAGGGTAAGTTCTCTTCACCTCATCATTAGCCGTTCTGGAGATGGAAACACCAAAATAGGGTTTGACTTAGGCAAGCCCTATATGGCGCAACCCTTTCTCCCCTCTCTTGTGTGCAGGTGGTAGATCTGAAGTGGATTTGGGAGAAGATTGAAGACCTAATTGCAAGATCAAACATTCAAGCCTCCTACTTCAATAAATTAGGGCAAGTGGAATTAATCATGAATAGATGAAGTTTTGAAGCTGAGTCTAGGAAGGAAGAACCTACAGACTGTGACCATATGAGACATGTTCATAGATTCTTGAGATTTGCATTCTCTGGTCTAGGGCGCCACTGCCCCTAGACAAGCAATTTGAACCCTAATTTACATGCTAGGTTCCTCTGTCTCTGCACTTTGCTGTTCTGTAGTTCATTTCTGTGTTTCAATTCTGCAAGTGTCTATTTACATTAGTTTGTTGTAGCTTCATAGTTGACCTAGGTATACATTTGCATGATCAAATCAAGTTAACTCCATACCCTTGCAATTACTCTTGTACTATGATTTGAAAGGTGTTATTATAGCAGTACCCATATCCTCATGTCTTCAGGTACCTATGTTTGGGACACCTGGTAGCAACAAACAATTTTCATATCATCCCTTTGGGTTCATAGTTTGAGATGGGTATGGGGAATGTTGGCTAAGTTAGTTTTTCATGAAGAAAATATAGTTTCTAGTCTTAATTATTGAAAAAAAAGGTTTTTGTTTGCCAAAAGCAACAAATATTAGAAATGTAATTTCTATATGTTCTTTTCTTCAATGTTTTATCTGCAAAATACCTTCTTGTTTCAAAAACATATTCCATGGGTCATCTTGATCGCTATTAATTGTGATTGAGTTGATTTGAAGATAATATTGACAATGCTTCCTTTTTTGACTTCAACGGATTTTTGATTTGAAAGGGTATGTATTGAATGATTTTAATTATTGTATTGCTAGAAATCTATATCCATATATTTTGTCTTTTCTCCAAAGAATTTCAGGGAATCAATTCAAAAGGAAAAAATATATTGCTAGTGATTCAAGGAAACTTGTCAATTTTATGGTGTATACGTTGATAAAAGGTTTTAAAATGGTTGTAGGACTAGTGTAAACACTATTGAACTTTCTTCTTGTGATGAAACCCTCTTCCAAATAATGTTGTGGAATAAATCTGTGTTGTAGCTGCCTCTTGTGCATCTGTCAATAGATTGTAGAAATCAAGGCCTAGTTATCATGATATTATCAATAAATCAAGAATCATAATGTAAGGCCACATGTTTTCGTACCATAACAAAACTTACCACACATGTTTTTTCTTACTTGGAGGCATCTCATAGGTGATATACTTCTTTGCACACAATTGGATAAAATAAAATTTCCACCTTATAACAAGATGATTATGCAATGCTGGAATTATTTGTCCAAGGGTGGTCCAAGGGGTGATGTTTGACACATTGAAACTCTGTATGTCATGATCATTGCTTCAAAAAGTATAAACATGTGATGGAAAATCTTGTAGCCTATTGTGGGATATGATAAGACAGCTTCTCACATGCTTTGTGCTTTTCATTTGCTAGAGCAAGTATATGCAGTATTGCATCTTTATAATTATAGATGATTTTAACATCCCATAACTCTTTGAATTATATTTATATACATATCAAGGACAATTGAAGTAATTGTATTAGCGTGTTCTTTTCTTAAACTAATTAGTTATTTGTTTTGTTGATATTTTGGGAATTATTTTTCCCTATAAAATATTTGTAATTTGCTGGGCCTCATCGAGGTTGTACTTTTCTCTTTCATCTTCTGTTTCTAATGCATAATTTTTATGATTGCCTTCATGCATTTTTCTTCATCTTAAGCTATTGTTGTCTTTTTAATTTTCATTGAGAATCTAGGCTTGCATAGAAATATATAACTAACACTTCAAATAAGTAGTCCTTTTATTTTATTTAACATGTTTGTGTTGCATTAAGATTGCATTTTGACATTTTATTTTTGGTTATTGCAGAAAAACTACTTGGAAATATATAAATATGAATCTTGGGGAGGCTCAGTTATTCCAACATTTATTCGTGGACAACAGGTCAACATTTAATTACTTGTCAATATCTTTACTTGCATAGATATTTTTCTCTTTAGAATCCTTATTGATGTTTGATGACACATTGGAAGGAAAGCTTTCCTTTAAAGTTGACGCATTGTATGATGCATTTGAATTCACACCTTTTAGTGCAACACAAATTGAAACATTGATGAGCACACACTTATATTGAGGGGTAGGGAGTGGGTGGAAGGGCAAGGGGCTAGATTAGGATAACCAAACTTTTACCAATTTAAGCTAACAACCACAATAATATTAATTGCACAACATCGTTCACTTAAGATATAACAATTATGCAACACAAGATGAACACGTGATTATGTGGAAACCCTTATGGGAGAAAACCACAACAAAATATTGCTTATATAGAAATCTCTTACAATCTTTGTAGGCACCAACCTACTGGAGACACCAATTCCTGCCAAATGAGCACCAACTCAGCAAGAGATTCCAATCTCTTTGGTATGAGGCACCAACCTCATTCCGTATGAGGCATCGACCTCTCCAATATGATATGACATTCACAATGTTGCCTCTTCACTTGATGATGAACTTATTTTATTCCCCTTCATTTATTCATTCCA
>CM021100.1:616505257-616516696 GCA_007115665.2 Sequoiadendron giganteum | reverse complement strand
TAAGATGGCATCTTCACAACCTTTAGCAAATTTATTCAATGTGTAGGCAAAGGATGAGGCAGATGATGCCATTGGCAAATTATTCTTTGCCAATGGCATTCCATTCCACGTGGCTTGCTCTCCTTATTATAAGGAAGCTGTGTCAAAGATAATAAGGGCAGGACAATCATATGTGCCACCAGGGGAGAATAAATTGAGGACAACAATCTTGGATCAAAACTATTCCAAGATTAATATTTTGATGGAGAAGATGAAGAGAACCTGGGTCACAAGTGGATGCAGCATAGTCATGGATGGGTGGACGGACATTAGGCATCATCCACTCATCAATATCATCATCACATCTGTAGCAAGCCCTTATTTCCTTAGGGCTATTGATTGTTCAGGGCATAGCAAGGATGCCCATTATCAGTTTCAGATCCTCAAGGATGCTATAGAGGAGGTTGGGCCACAAAATGTGGTGCAGGTAGTGACAGATGCGGCCCATGTGTGCAAAGCTGCAGGGAGGTTGATTGAGGCAGCTTATAGACATATTTTTTGGACTCCTTGTTGTGTGCATGCTATGGATAATGCACTTAAGGATATGGGTAAAATCAGTTGGATCAAATCTATTGTCAGTGATGCTAGAGATGTGCAGATGTTTATCTACAACCATCATCATTCACATGCACTTTTCAGGTCCTTCTCCAAGAAGGAATTCTTGAAGCCTGTAGAGACTCGGTATGCATCATACTTTATTCTCTTGGAGAGGATGCTTGAGTTGCAAGAGCCTTTGCAACTAATGGTAATGATAGCAGAATGGAACAGATGGCCCGAGTCAAAGACACAACAGGGATTGAGGGTTAAGGAGGTGGTGAAGAATGATGTTTTTTGGGCTGATGCCAAATATATTGTCTCCATTATTGAGTCAGTCTTCAAAGTTATTAGATTTGGGGATTCTAATGCACCTTCCCTTGGAGAGGTATACGAATGCATTGATTCCATGCTTGATCAAATGAAGGGTAAAGTGCGAGAGAAGGACCCCACAATGCAATTCTACACTGAGCATATTTATCCAATCATTCAGCATAGATGGGAGAAACTCAACACTCCCTTACACATGGCTGCCTACGCATTGAACCCAAAGTGGTATGTTCCACATCCTAGCAGAGTGACACCTATAGAGGATGTTGAGGTGAAGGAAGGGTTCATGAAGGCCATTGACAAAATGTATGATCCTATAGAGGCCAGCTTGCTTTGTATTGAGTGGACAAAATTTGCTACTCTTTGGGGATATTCAGAGGCAGCCAAAGTAGATTTGGAGACTATGTCACAGGAGGACCCCAAGTTGTGGTGGACTATGCATGGGCCTAGATCTTTGATTACTACTCTAGCTATTCGTTTGCTGTCCCAAGTTTCTAGTTCTTCTGCTTCTGAGAGGAACTGGTCCACTTATAACTTCATCCACTTTGTTAAGAGGAACAAGCTCACTTCTAGGAGGGTAGAGAAGCTTGTGGCTGTCCATAGTGCCTTACGTCTCATTGATCGCAACACAACTACATACAAGGAGAGTCCAGCAGCCAGATGGGATGTCGATCCAGAAGAGCCAGCACAGATAGATGAGGATGCTACACAGACAGGGCTAGTTGGTATTGGTTTAGATGAGCTTGAGCTTTTGGGGTCCCCGTCCGATGGTTCCAGTGATGAGGAGATTGGCATGGAGCTTGGAGTTGGAGATGATTAGAGGCATCAGGCGATTAGCTATTTAGTATTTAGTATTTTGTTTTTGAAGTTTGAAGTTTGAACACTGTTGTGTTGATAACTTGATACTTGATTGTAATTATGAATCATGACTATGAAATTTTGAAATTCAAATTATGAATATGAAAGGACTACTTCTCGTTCCAGTCACAATGTGTTACAAGTATATTTTCATTTTGATCTTCACTGTTTCAATGTTCACTAGTTCAATGAAATCATTGCAATGTGTTTAAAACTTTAAACTCTAAAATTTACTTATTCCTTAGGTTTTTACAGTTATACATCTTTTTATAACTATTTTTTCAAGTACTATATGTAATTCAACGCACTGCTCCCCCGCCCCGCCGTGCCCCCGCCGTCCCCAAACTTAGGCCCCGTGCCCCCGTGCCCCCGAAACCCCTCCCCTGCCGTCCCCCCGTCCCCGTCCTCGAAACTCGGTGGAACTATGGTATTTTCTCCTGCTTATTGCATGCTTGGGTATTGCACGTGATGGCCTCATTATTTGAATCTTGAAAAAAAGGAGGTCCTGTTTTTTGAGGTGCCATTACTTTCCTCATTCTACACTTATATGGTCTCATTTTATAATTGTTTGCTCTACTTTAGCTTATTCAGTCATAGAATTGCCCATTGATGAAAAGGGTAACTACTGTATGTGATATTTTTTCATTCCATAGTTGTACAGTCTTTCAAGTTTCAACAACTGAAATTTTGTTATAGTTGCATGCAATCACACAATTTTCCATTGATGAGAAGAGTAAGAAATGTATGTTGTCATTACATTTTTCATTCTACAGTTGTATGCAGCCATTCCACAGTTGTACACTTTCATTCTGTAGCTGTATGCAGTCTTCCAAAAGTTTACTTTTTTTCTACAGTTGTATGCAATCATACACTTGCTCTTTGTACAGTAGTTATTTTTATTTCTCAGATTGCTAAGGGAAGGTCTCATTGTCCCCACGAAGGTCGAGGGGCATCTGATATATCCCCAGCCATCTCTACGACATGATCCCAGTTTCTGTACTGGGGATGCAAGTCGGGAGGGGGGATGCGTCTCCTTGTAACCCTATATTTAACTAGTTTAAAGTGGAAATCACTTTTCTGATGTTCATGAATTTTTCTTATGTATTGATAGAATGATGACATTTTTGGGAACAAACTTGTACCTTTCACCTTGTGTTAGAGAGTAAATTAATGATGTCATGTGTTAGGGTGGTATTAGGATTTACTATGAAGCCCTATATGCTAGAGTAGAGACTCTATTGAAGGTCTTATCGATTGTATTGCATTTCTCTAGAAGAATTTTCTTGTATAAAAGTTCTCTATAAATATTTGAAGGTCTCTCATTCCTTTTGCACTTGAATGTGCATGCATTCACATTAATTCTATGACTATTTTTGGAAAATTTTTCTGGTTGAAGAGAGGGAGAGCTATATATAGAATATTATTGATGACCTACCCATCAGGTAGCATCAATCTCCAATTACGAGCCGTAAAGCTAAGATTCAAAATGTTGAGTTCTTAAAATCTGGATGTGGTGAGCCCAGAAACTTTCAACAAAATAGGAGACCTAGATTGTAACACCAAATTGTCTTGTAAAGCAGGATTTGTTTTCTTGAGGATTGATCTTCTTAATGATGCCCTTTTTCTAACTATTAAATTCAATAGTTAGTGACATTGCATAGTGTACATTTACTTTTAGTATTATATATGTCTTCAATGGTGCCAAGAGTGTATGTTAAAAACCTTGAGTGTTTCCCACCTTAACAGTTCTACATATTATATTCAAGTTAACATTACTGCTGTTTACAGTTGTATGCACATATGCCACATGATAGGAATATTGACAATTGTATATAATATAGCAAGCTGCTATGAAACATGTCAATTGAAGGATGATCAAAGGTTTTCTATTGGATTCTATAATCTTTATTTTTATTTTGAAGAAGTGCATCTTATTTTACCCTAGATAACAGATGAGTTGCATTAACTGAGAATTTGGATTGCAATTTGTTGAGTTAGTCTTTTCCTTTTATAGTGAAAGCATAATCATGTTCTTTTATATTAATTCAGGGGTGCTGATTGTTGCTGCAGTTTGTTCCAACTAGGTTGACACTTGATGCAAGTGTGACAAGACCACCTCCTCTATTGAGTGAAGCTGACTTGTTAGGTTGTATGGATAAGGTATGTGGAAAGCACATTATGAACATTATTGTTTGTATATATTAAAGTTGGCAACTTTTGACAGCGATTTTATGAATATTGCTGATGTTTTAGAAAATGTGATAATAAAGCTATTTTAATATTTATAATATTATTACTATATGAATACATTTTTCTCATTTCAAGCATACAAACCACAGGCAGGCATTGGTACTGATGCAACTATGCATGATCACATAAAAAAGCTCCTAGATAGGCGCTATGCAACTAAAGATCAAAATACTCGATTCTGTCCAACAAACCTGGTATGTGACATTTTTGCTAACAAATTTACAATTTTCTTGTATATTCGTTAGGAGGTCTTGCTTTTATGTCTACTTTGTTAGACATTAGATTTTTTCTGGGTATGTGTCTAAGGATTCACATTCCTATTTCTATTTGTGCTTATTAAATGAAAAATACTAAAATAGTTAGAAAAGAGTAAGGCATATAATATTAGTATAGTTCACACCTATGAATACTCACTATGAATCTTTTGGATGCCCTTTTGTAAACTTCATGTGATATCTTATATTGCTTTCATAATTGAGAAAGTTAAGGTTCTTGAATTTCTAAGTGATGGAACCCTATAATGGAATGCTATTAAGAAGCTATTATGTAGTTAAATATACTATAGAAATATAGTTGAAACTATGCATCTCAAAAAGTTTAATGGATTTTTTTTTATTGATAATCGTTTACAATTATTTTTTTCTCATTTGAGCATCAACATGAGATCAACACAAGCTCATTGTGTGCACAACCATGAAACTAATACCTGCTCCTTTCGAGCAACCACACTAGAAATAACCAATGGAAGACCAAGAATCGCAACTTAGAAATCCACTTATTTAGAAACCACTTCCAGATTTGAAACTACTTCCACATTTGAAACTATCTATGGAAGACCAAGAGTCACAACTTAGAATTCCATCTTAGATGTCCCTTTGGGATTCGAACTTGGGTCTCCACATTGAGAATTCAATGCTTTAACCAGTTAAGCTCAACCCCTTGGACTAATCTTTTTAAAAAAAATAAAAAAATATAAAGGGCAAATGTTGATTGAGTATGATACAACTTGAAGTTCATACTAAATATATGGTTTAGCTATCCTTTCAAATAAAATGTGTTTCTAGGGAAAACGAGTAAAGAAATCAATAAAATATAAGTTTATTTGGAACGAAAGCTCTCTTAAGGGCTTGATGATACTTGTGTAGACCACCTTTTGTGATGTAGGTATCTAACAACTATTGTGGTGGGTCATCAAGAATAGAGAATTGCTGATGACTAATATTATCCCAAATAGTTTAGTATTTCGTTTCATTATCTCTTGAAAACAAAACCTTCTTCACTAGCTTTTGGGGTACCTTTTGCTTCCTTCTCATGAATTTCGCCCTCATGAATGTTGGGGCCACTTACTAGTACACAATGATTGATGTCTTTAATGATCTTATCCACAAAATTGTGAGTCTTATGTTGATGAATTGCTTGGTAAGTTTAAGAAGAGAGGTCGACATCCTAAATATCTTCACTATATCTTTAGCCATCTTACAGTACATGAGGTTAAGCTTAATCTTGGGTAATTTGTATTTTGTGTCATGACTAGCTCCAAGGCATTATCATCCCTAGGTGTAGAATTGGCATAAATCTGGTGAAAATTCATGCTATCCTTCTCAAAAACAATCATGGCATCAAATTCTTGGTAAAGTTGGAGCTGTTCAAAGGTATATTCTTATTCTCACTTATGCTTCTTATCTTATTAGTGGATTTCTTAAGGAAAGAAAAACTTGTCTAGACCTAGCATTTCCAAAATAACTTTGATTCTAGTAAAAAATTCTTTTCCCTCTACTCTTATGCCAGCTGAGCTAGTCTGCCACCTCACCTTTACCTTAGGGCCTTTGATGTTTTTATTGCTTGTATGCTATTCCAAGAGGGTGATGTGAGAGATCTTACTACTAATTGTTTTTGATTAATAGGAAAAATAGGGTTTTGTAAGATGCTTCCCTGTTTTGAGATTTAAATGCAATTTTTCCCCTCTTTCTGTTCTGATTTTAAAATATCCCCTCTAAGTTTTTCCTTCTTTTTCTTTTATCTTACCAAGTGTATTATTGGCGTTCAAGTTTTAAGAAGGTTTGCAGAATTGGTGAAAACTTGGCATCATGAATTCAAATAAACTAATAACAGTTCAAACAATGCATTTACTCAAGAAACTGAAAACTCATTAGCTGCAGTAGCAACGGTTGGAATTTACAATTGATACCAACCCAGAAAAAACACAGAATCTATTAAATATCATTCTCAGGTCATTACAGCCACAATAAAAAAGAGAATCAGTTCCAGATATCTAAAGCTTTAATTAGTTACTCACACCTGGGATTTTCTGTAGCAATGATCCTTCCTTGAGTCTTCTTTCAGGACTTTAATCACCAGTGTATCCACACTCCAGCCAAAACGCTAAAGCCCCTGAACTGAGTAAGCACGACCTGATCACTTCTGAAGCCCGTGGCCTCTTTGAAGAAAACGACTCCAAGTGTATACTCAAGAATAATACACGGCATCTCAAATGGGTTCCTTTTCCAGTCTGCAAATTCTCCCGACAAGATATGGTCACACTATAAGAATCAAATAACTCATACAGTTTCTTCAGAAGATCTCTTTTGACTTGCCACTACAAGCTCCCTCCTTTCAAATTTGCACGCAATATTTAATCTGAGCCGAAGACTAGAGATCATGTCTGAAGGTTATACATTTATATATTGCCGTGATACCTCACTTCAACTGCTTAATGGAATACAGAGCCGCTTTGGAGATTTTTTTATAACTCTGGAAATTAACACGAACCTGTCAGCCCTTGAATCCTGACTAGCGCTTCAATTTTTTCCAGACTTCATAGATTCTTCAATACCTCATGGATGCAAACTCTTGTTGCTCCAGTCCGTCCTTAGAACCTCCGTCAAGACCCACGGAACATTAGAAAAAGAAAGTGGCTGAGTATTGATTCTTTAATTTCCTGAGATGGCGTTTTTTCTAGATTTCCCGTCTATCACAACTAAGCACCATTTCTTTTTCTTGTTCAAGGCTCTATGCTAAGTACTCCATTTACACAAACAAGTGTTCTGTAATTCATCACCTGTTTCAAACTCGTAGCAAACAACCCGGTCACCCAGGATACGTCTCACAACATTGCAGGTAACATTCTCTACTGAAGCATTTAGGTCCAAGTAGAGTCCACAACCAAACTTCAATCCAGTCTCAGTGTTACAAAATTCCGCCTGCTCAATACAGTCACCAAACTCACCTTTACTCCTCATGCGAGTGTAACCGCCGTCAGGTTCTTGAAACGAATCTTCGAAACATTATTTAAAAATCTCTAATTAAAGTTTATTCTTTTGCTTGCACCAAGGGACCCAATTAAATTAAATTTTGGCACTTTATGGTCCAGTGGCCACTTATAAATTAATGCTCTCTATTAAAAAAACAAAATTCAATCCAAGCATTAATATACCATGCTAAGATAAAATATTTCGAAGGGGGGACATTACAGTTTTGAAGGGACCTGAAACCCTTACAAACAAAATGCTGCAACTAGAAAAAAACACAGCCTGACAGTAGCCAACCAACAATGAACTAACAGCAAAAAGACAACTAAAAGAAAATGACTATTTCATATTCTTTAGAGTATCCGCCACCTCTAGCTCCTAATTGTAAAAGTTTTGATGAAGATTTTCCAAGTTCAGCAACTCTTTCTTTTCCTTCTCAAAGGATTTCTTTTTGCTTCCGCTCATTCTCAAATTTGTCCCCTTAGACTTGGTTTGCTCCTGTTTCTTCCCTTTGTCCTTATTAGACTGCTCATTGACTGTAGAAAGAAGTATTTCAAACTGAAAAGGGATGTGTTTCCATTGTTTCTGCCACCAAATGTCTCATACATTGTATGTGTAACCAAGAGACTTGGTTCATTGTGAAATTTGAAGCTAGACACACTATCTTGACCCAACCCACTCATTTTATGAGGGTTGGGAACTTCATTGCCTTAACAAGTTTGAGTTGATCTATGCTAATAAAAGGTCCATTGTCATGCTTCCTTTTCAGACTTAGAGACATGGAGAAGATATCTAGTCTATCTTCATTGCTTGTAGGCTAAAGGATAAAGCAAGGGAAATGATTAGTAATATTAATTTAAGTTGGGCCTAGTAATTTCTATTTTAAGGGGCAATTGAATAATATTATTACAATTATTAAAAAAAAGTATTTTTAAATACTTTTGGAGGGAAATTTCATTGATGGGCTTGAATTGGAAAGCTATTTAAAAGGGGTGCTTGGATTCATTGAGGATCATCCTGTCATCATTTTGCAATTCAACTTTCTAGAATTGAGCTTTATGTTCAATTTGCACATCTGAGGATGAAAACCCTTGGCTGTTCGGAGACCTTGGAGGATGAAAACCCTCTTGGATTTCTATCATTGAATTTGTGGACAAAAACCCTCATTTCTGTTTAGGGAAATTCTATTCAAGGATTGCATTGGAGCTTATATTGGTGAGTATGAATGATAAGGTCATCACCAATTTTTAGGACTTTCTAATGAGTGTTAGGCAAGCAAGGCAAACCCCAACCACATTCAATCCTTTTGTATACTTTATTAACCAATCCTTGCCTTTGGGAACAACTTTCTCAACAAAAGTGTTGAATTCTCATAGCCAAGCATGTCATACTTGATGACACTCTTTATGGACATGCCTTCAATGATATTTTACTTATCTGTATAGACAAAATTGAATCCCAAAAGGTTCGTCATATTGGGGTATGCAAAGGTTGTTTCGTGGTCATGCAATAGCTAGAAAGATTTTTTCCCTTGGATATTTTGGCCTAGTCTTAAGTATGAAACCGTAGAATTGATATGAAAGTGCCCCAAATGTCAGATGTTGTCCCCACTCTAGTCAGTATCAGTAGCAGATGGGTTAGCCTATTACTTGGACCCTCGTAGGCTAATATGTTTGGATAGGGGGTCTCAGTGGTAGTGAATGGAGGGTATCGTCATTTCCATTTCCTTTAGTGCAGTATTGGGTTCAGTGCAAGCCTTTGTAGATCAGGGTTTTCCAACTTTTGATGGCACGTCAAAATACTGAGTATTGAGGGAGATATTAATATTTTAGTGGTTGAGTTATTTAATTAACTTATGGGGATATTATAAAGTTATAATTTGACTTTATAAAAATAAAAGCCACTTAAATATTATAAAGTGAGTATAATATTTGCTAAAATGGTACGCCCAAGTTGAGAAAGTAATATAAAGGGGTATGAAACATTTAAATACATTTTAAATGTATTTAATTCATCTCATTGGAAATCGTGCCTTTTTGGGAGAATATAAGAAGGCAATGGAGAAAGTCGACCTCATTCAATTTATGAACATTTGACATTTACTCTTTTTGGATTCTTTTGAAGTTTGTGCTGAGACAAGGGTTTCAAAGGATTTTCACCGTTGGAGAACGAAAATTCTTCAGTGATCTGCGATTGTGAGGCTGTGAAATACCAGCTGAATTATTACTTCTGAGAGGGCTTCATTCAAGAGTCCATTTGTGCTTGCAGTGGGTTAATTCATCAGTTTCTTTGTAGTTTACAATAAGGAAGGTTCAAACTAGATTGTGGCGCCTTCATTCATAGTTCCACAACATTCGATAAGTTGGCTGTACATTCCTCTTTGTTGGCCGTACTTCATCTTTGGGAGGCGTCTTTGCACTAGTTGGGGTGTGTGATCTGGGAGGCTGAAATGCCTTCTTTTTGGGCCTTCTGTTGTTTCCATCTTGGATGTCTAGCTTCATCAAAGCTTCTAATCTAGTTTTGGTGTGGAGAAATCATTATCTGGAGGTGGGCGTTGCATTTCACCAGTTTCAACATTTTTTGCCTGGCATGTACCTGATCTTTCTTATTTAATTAATCTAAGGCTTTTCGGGTACGTTTGTTGTATGCAATTTACTTGTAGCAATTTCCAGATACTTAATAACATTGCAGTTACTCTATTATTACTTGTTATTTAGTTTTAGTACTGTTTATTGCCTGTTGCACTTATTTATTTTTTGTATAAAATTCACCAAAACAAGGAAAAACACAAAAGCAATACAGTTTAGCATCAGGGGCAGAGTTGGAACCAACAGGGTTCTTCACAAATGTTCTTTATTCTTTCATGTACTATCTTAGGAACTTTAACCTATTTACCGCTTAGCTATTTTCCACATGGTGTCTAGATACTTTAAGTAAAATTTCCCTAGCTGCCAAAGAAAACCATCTCCACATTATCATTGCTACTAGATATTTCACTAAGCGGGTTGGGGACACACCTTTAACCATTGTTATGGGGTCTATCATTACTAAATTCATTTTGAATCAGATCATTTGTTGCTTTGGCTTTCCAAATTCATCAATAATAATAGCTCATCTTTCAAGAGTCTTAAGATGCAAGAATTATGTCCTAGAGTTCATATTTTTCATTGCTTGGCGTGTCCTTATTACCCTAGGAAAATGGATAGTAAAAGCTAAAAATGGAATTCTTAAGTCCATTTTGCTTAAGACAATTACAAATAGTAACTTACCCAAGACATAAACGAAAACTAACTTACAAACAAACTTTTTGCAATAGAAATGTGGCATCAACATGTTGCATTGTGTTGTACCCAAAATAATTTTTTTGCTTCAATAAGACATTTTGATAAAAATGGTCTAAATCTTGTAGGATTGTTGTCAAAAGTCCGTTTTAGGTCAAACAAAGCATGGGCTTTTTGTGGGTTTATGTCAAGGAGGATACTTGCAAATTTTGAAAATTTTGAAAATTAGGGTTTCAGACCCTTGTTTTTAAGAAAACCCCAAAAAATAGGACCTTTCCAGAAATGACTCAAAATGATTTTGATAGTCAATTTCACTTCACGATCACATTGGTCAAGTCAGAATCACAAAAAGGTCAATTTTTCTTTGGTGGGTCTATTTCACTTTTTCAGGAGAAAAGATAAGACCTCTGAGTTCATCAATGGCAAATGGCTAGTACCAGGTTTCAAATCTAAGCTTCAGACGCTGCACAAATCAGTCTATGGCGAAAGATGCTTCACGACGGAGGGGAATTTCAAAAGTTGAAAAATGCAAAAAATAAACTAAGTTTGGAATGTTGGAAGCTTCGCAGATCACACACGTGCAATGGCAGACGCAGTCATTACATCAACAACGGTGATGATGCAGTCATCAAACATGTGAACAACTGGTGTTGGTGTTGTACACGGACGACAAGCGTGGTCAGCGAACGGTGATCGCGGTCAACGCAGTTGGTGAGATGGTGAACGCAAAGTGCAATAGGTGAAAATCTTCAAGAAAGTTGATGAAGTTGCAGCCAAAAGCGCCCTTGTAGGCTAGGGGCGCCCATGAATTCAAGAGGTCGACTGCATTTGTTAACAATTGCAAAAACGGTCGTCCTCTTCAGAATTCTGTTGGATTTTCGTCGAATTGTCAAGCGAGT